>JAGFBR010000744.1:0-352241 GCA_019925795.1 Dendrobium chrysotoxum
TTTTTGTGCACAATTTGTTGATATGGTTGTTCTTTTCCTTACAAAATTAGTCTACTGTATGTAGAGAAGTTGTTTGCAGTCCTATGGTTGAAGCTCAGTGCTCTGTCCAGCTAACTTTTCCAGTCATTCTAAAGAGTGCATCCATGGTATGTTTCTGTCTTAAAATGAATGCTTGGTTTTATCCTACATAAAATTTGATCTCACTGACTTACGTTTTATGCTTTATAATTCCTAAATTGCTAGATGGAAGAGATTCACTTTATTGGGTTTTTGAGTAAATTACTGGAAACAAAAATATGCAAGTTCTCCGCTTCAAACATGGCCAGGTTCATCCTTATAAGCTTTTCTCCCACCTAATTGCTTCATATAGTTATTGTTTTAATGGCTGATAACAACACTGCTCTATGTCTGTTATAAAAAATTTTAGATATACTCAGTGGGTGTCTCTGTTTTCCTTGGAGGTAATAAGCCTTCAAGAACTGGAGATGTGCGTGGTGATATAAGTGTTAGTTTTTCATGTGATCCATGTATTTCCTCGAAGCTGGTAAGTCTTTTATTCAAATGATTTTATTCTGTTTTGTGAAAAGTCCAGTTAGAACATCCCATCCACCTTTTTTAGGTGGACTTTGCCTGGAAGAGATATCTTATCTTCAAGAGCAAGGGCCAGTTGTTGAAGATGTCTCCACCATCCTTGAAATAGAGCAGCGAGCTCATGAAAATGGTTTGCAGGTTAGCTAATAAATAATATTTCAAGTATATTACTGAATTTCTATATATATCGCACTAAAATCAAGTCACCGACTTCCTTGAGTTTTGCAGGAAAACTATTATTGGTTGGATAGAATATTGCGTAGCTACCAATCACGGGCTTATTTTGGTGACCTCAATGCTTCATTTGAGGTAACGCATCGTGAATGTTTTTCTGACTTGAAGTTACGTTGTTACAATGCTCGGGTATTAATGAATTTTTGGCTGGTTTCTTATCTAGCGTATAAGCCCGGACCAAAGATATATTAGCTCAAGTATGATTATGCATTGTTATCGGGTGGGACTCGTGTTGGGAGATGCATAGATAGATTAAAGACAGCACTTATTGCCAATGCAATAGAGGGATAGAGGAGGGAATGAAAAGAGTAGGGGATCGAGGGGTGGAGCAGAGATAGGAGGTGGCGAAGGGTGGTGATGAGCTCTTGAATTCTAGTTCTACTTTTACAACTGTTTACTATTTCTAGTCAAGCACATGTATGATAATGCAATGCAATATAATGGTCTCCTAATAATGCTAGTGAGACATAAATATGACAAGACAAGTTCAAGAAATCAAATGTGAATGAGGCATATATATATATATATATACACACACACACACATTGTCGAAACCTTTTCTCTAGAGGGGGATCCATATACAAGTACAGCAGTAGGAGTATAGGGAGAAGAGAAGGATAATGGCCAGATATTTTCATGGGATAAACTCACCAGGGTTTCAATTAACCCTCAATCAAATAATTCCGCATATTATTCATTGTTAAATACCTGCCTAAAATGTGCTATGACTTATAAGAGAGGAAATAAGTTACTCTTATAAACTTAAAAACATGTTCAAATTAAAATGAAGAAAAATGATGATAAATTTTGTAGTTCATCAATTCTATCTGGCAAAATGAAGCTCTTTTTTGAAAAGTTGGACGCATCCACAGTGGTTGTGGCGGAATAGGCTTGTGCATAGATCTGCAGTCAATAGGATAAAGTGCAAGTTCCTCTACATGAACACGATAAATATTTGTTGATTTTGGCAGTGGCCGTGGCAAAATGACCATCCGTATAATGAACTTATCAACTCTACCCTTATCATTGTAGATGGTAGCAGTGGTTGTGTGAACTCAATGGCAAGCTAAGGAGTGTGGTGAATAGCTTAAGATTTACGAAAAGTCCAGTCATTCATTGAAATTATGTGTGGTGTTGGTATTAGCATAGGATGCACAAGTAATCGTAGCATAGTAGTATGAATACATTATTTTGTTATACTTGCATCTTCAATGCCTTTTGCGTCTTATGTGTCTTTGGATGTTGTTCACAGTCTTTTGGAACTTTCACGTCTTTACAAACTTTGGAAGATGGTTTCCCATTTTTCCACCTTTTCATCTTAGATTGTGAGTGATTCCAACTCAACAAATGTACTCGTGCTTCATTCCCTATGCGTAGTAATTGTAGGGCTTAATCTCATTTTATCTAATTCATAAACCATGTCAGGTTCTTGTGCCACTTATTTTCAAGATATGTGGCTTCAAACCTATAAGGAACAATTCTGAGGGAATCTCGTGTACCCCACCTATCACCAGCCGGATTCCTTTGCAATTCTGCCCACTGTCCATCGTTTCCAGCAAACCAGAAGGCTGGCCCTGCTGCTGAACTTGTCGTTTCCAGCCTCTCTTGACTGCAGGAGAAGCGTCTTACTCCTACCCAACCCTTTTTTTAGGTGTGTTTGGTACTTCTTGTATGATTTTCTATCAATTACATATCATCTTATGTCACACCCCATTTAGCCCCTACAATTAAACCTTAGTGTGACAGAGAAGGAGAATCTGAACAGACCTTCTTCTTAACAAACCCTATTATGAAACACTGATATCATAATTAGATAAATAAAAAGTAGTCTATTCAAATTATCCTAACATAATTAATCATAACATATCAAAATTTTTATAATAGGAAGCATATATATATATATATATATATATATATATATATAATATACTTCAAATAAAATATACATCTCACTTGAAATACAGAACTTTACTAAAACCTTAAAAATTTTCTTACGTATCCAAAAGTCTGTACAGCTATCACTTAGATCTTTTTGTACACCCAAAATATATATGTACACAAAAAAAGTAGTCAAATGTCCTAAGTACTACTTCATTGTCTTCTTCCCCCTGCCCAATCACTATTAAATGAGTCAGGGCTTAATAAAATCCACAAGCAATGTATAAGAAATAATAAAAACATTTATTTTGACCATTGATCTAAAACACTTTGAAATTACATGCTGATCATGAAAAAAATACATAACATCACTTTCTATCTTGTTTACTATTTATTATCTTTATACAAGTCATATGATTGCTATAGACTTTTGTACCCTTTCAGCTTTCCAATTCAAGGTTGAGTCTGAATTCTCAACTTTTAAAATTGAAGCCGCTCTCTTACTCAAAGTTGGGTCCAAAGTCCTAACTTTTAGAATTTAGAGAGTGTAGGCTTATCTTGTCAAGTCTTTCTCCTTTATCTGTGCAGGTATATCCCCCATATATGACTTATTTCACTTTTCTACTCTTCTATTTTCATGTCCATTTTTTTAATCATATAGTACTAATGTAATTACCACTATTTAGTAATTCAACAATTCACATATAGGAATAAAGTGGAATAAATTGAAATAATGTTATCATGAATATAACAAATATGAATTTGCAAATATATAAAATATTACTATTTTCTATGCATCATTTGGGTATTTCACCTCACTAGGAATTTATTCTCCTAGATTCTATCTTCTATTCCTCTTGTACACAATCTCAATTGCACTCTTTCTCATTCAATAGTAACCTTTTCTCTCTTTCAAAACTCCTTTCTACTTCCCTTCTTTTATATTTCCTCTTCTATACTATTTTCTACAACCACTAAGACCTCCCCTTATAAAATTCAGCAAACAGCTCACTTTTCTTCCAGATTTCAGCTTTACAACAACTTTTATCAATTTCAGCAACATTACAGCAGCTCTTATGCTTATTTCCACTGGTTCAGCACAAAACAATAAATGACGGCTCTTATCTTGATGTTTTAAGCAAATAGCTGCACTTTAAACAGCAGAAAACACTGGTTTCAGCAGTTAAATTCAGCATTTTAGTTGAATTCCAGAATTTCAGCACTAATAGTAACCATTTCTGATTTTCCTTAGTTGTGTTCTCTGAAATTTACCTTCACAGCAGCTTACAGCAGCAGCTCCCGCTCCTCAGCTTGCGGCTTGCTTCTGATGTCCGATGTCCAGAGAGGGACGGGTGGGGAAAAAGAAAATTCTAATGCCTCAATAGGACAGAACTTATCACACTATTAATATTATAATAACATTCCTAACTCCACTAACCCTTTCAACCATTCCCAGCTATAGGATCCCATCAGCTTTATGAATGCCGATTTAAGTGGAATTGCTACAGTAAGTAATTAAAAAAAAATCTATACATTGAAGTTTTATGCTAATTAAATAATTTAACTAATACTTAGTATTTAATTTAACTGTTATTTAAAGCATAAAAAGTAAATAATTAATAACTATACAATTAATTAAACAATTAGAGTAAGAAGTTACATATACTTCTATATGTCAAAATGCTCAGGATTAAAAGTAGAATTTAATGAAAATAAATGAACATTTATAAAAAGTTTATGCTTATATTTATTTCGAATATTTTGGGTATTATATCTTCAATTTTACATAATCAAATTCCATTCCATCTTCTCTTTCATAACTAACCTTTATATTAATTTCTTTGGTTCTGCTTATTTCGTTCATAATATGACCCTACGAAATAAAAAAACTTTCATCAAAGTTCCTTAAATGCATGTTCTTAGGCTACTCTCAACTTCAAAAAGGATACATGTATTATTTCCCTAATACTAATCACCAACTCAGCCCCGTAGATTTATGCTTAAGCATATCTCTTTATTTCACCTAGGCCTAGATTTTTCTATTTAAGGAATTACCTTTTTTCTGTCTTCTGTTCTTATAGTTGATTTCCTTTGTATCCTCCACCTTGACTCTCCTAATCTTAAAACTGCTGATGCTACGATTCATCAACGTGAAATATCTACCTCATCAAGTTTATTGTCATTTTGTCTACCTTGTCCTTCCAATGGCCTTGAAGATGTAACTGATTGCTCACCGCTTTCTTTAGAAACCTTGCTTTCCATGGCCTTGCCTCCTACTTTGAAGGTGTCCACATACATTGAATGTGTCCATATGCATTGAATATGTTCACATACGATGAATGTGGATTTAAAATCAAATTCTAATTAATTTTAGATTTGCAAGAATTGGGGGGCTTTCCTAAAATAGGTTTTTTTATTTAGGAAATAAAATTCAAATTCAAATTCAAATTCCATTGAATATGAGTTTAAATAATTTCCAAAATTAAAGGGAGCTAATTTAGGAAAGGATTTGAATGCTAGATTTTGAATTTTGGAGCCAAGGGGAGGGAAATAGATTTCAATTTCAAATTTACTTAAATATGATTTTAAATGCTTTCCAAACTTAAGAGAGATTAAATTAGGAAATTACTTAAAGTCTAGATTTTGAAAATTTGAACCCAAGGGAAAGGACCAAGGTGGACGGCGGCTCAGATAGGTGGTGGGGCGTTGGGGGCCGGCGGCTAGGAGGAGAAAGTGGGGATTTAGGCCGGTGGCTTAGGAGGGGGAAACTAGGCTGGAGTCGGCCTATGGTGTGGGTGGGCGTTTCGGCCAAGAAGAAAAGGGGAGATGGGGGCCAGCTGCTTGGAAAAGGGGAGGGAGGCCGGCGACTAGGAGAAGGGAAGGAGGAGAAAAGGGAGTCGGTGGAGAAGATAAACCACGTGCCCGGACGCTTCCTGCGATTGATGAGTAATACTTTGCCCTCACCTAGGGACTTCTAACCACGAGCCTGGACGCTTCCTGCAGCTGGTGGATAGTGCGTTGTCCTCATCTAGAGACTTCTACTCTCATAAGAACTCTCAAAGCTCTTAAGAACAAAGTGCAAAACTTTTTTTCTTAATAATCATCCATCCCCTCAAAAAGAAGAGGAGGCTATAAATAGCCAAAATACAATAATAAAGCAAAAGACAAAAGTGCCCCCTGAAGTCACATGAATTAATCCCTCAAGTGAGGGTAAAAACAAAAAATGCATAAATAAATCAAAATACAAATAATAACTTAAAATAAAGTGGTACAATCATGGCCGTCGATCTTCGGCTCCTCCTCTGATAAACTTTCACGGTCGGATGTCCTCATCAAACTCACCTCTTATTTCTTATAGAAAAGGTATTCATTCTACTTGTAATCTTCAATCCACATTCAATTTTCTGACTTAACATCATTTGTCTTCACCCTTTTATGCCTTTGCATCACGCAACTAGTGATGCCCTTTCTCATCCAGGATTACTTCAAGCAATGATTGAATAAATGGATGCATTACAATATTGTGGAACTTTTAATTGGTTCCATTGCCTCCTCATAAATCTACAGGTGGTTGTTATTGGGCATACACTAGTATGATTGGTCTTGATGGTAAGATTTATCATCTTAATGCTCTACGTATTGCCAAAGGATTATGTGATCCTATTGGAGGCAACTTGTCCTAGAAGAGTAAGAAATAAGATATTATTCTTAGGTCAATTGTTAAGGCTGAATATTTGGTTGCAATGGTGATATGTTAGCTGATATATTTGAAATAATTGCTACTTATGTGATTGTCAACTCGCATATGTGGAGTGTGCATGGTCTCCTAATAGCCATTTTATAACATTGTGTTATGTTCTTATTGGAGGCAACTTAGTGTTGTTGAAGGGGAAGAAATAGGATGCTGTTAGGTCAGTTTCTTAGGCTGAATATTAGGCTGTGGAATTGGCTATATGTGAAGTTGATATATTGAAGCAATTGCTAAAACAATAGATATTTTTAAGAAATAAGCTAGATGGAGTTGATTTCTCAATGTTAAACTAATGTGGACATCCGACGGTGGATGTTAATCAAAAGAAGAGACGAAGATCGACGGCCAAGATCACTCCATTTTTATTTTAGTTTATTAATTGTATTTTTTATTTTAATTATGCATTTTTCATTTTTACTCTTATTTAAGAGTCTTGTCTTATGTAAGCCCAAGAGACAAAGTTGTCTTTTTAGTTTCTTTTATTTTAAAGTTTATATATAGAGGTCCTTGCTCTTGTATTAGGTATGATGGAGTTTTAATAAAAAAATTTTGTTCTGCACTTTTGTTCTTAGGAAGAACATTAGTGAGAATCCCTATGGAGGGAATCGTGATTTCCCGTGATTTCCACCAGCCGTAGAATGGGTCCGGGCTCGTGGCTGGAAGTCCCTTGGTGAAGGGCATCATATCACCCGTCAGCCTTTGGAAGAGTCCAAGGCTTGCGGTTCTATCTTTTTTTTCTTTACTTTGTTTCTCCTTATTTTTCTAATCGCCCCCTCCATCTCCTATCCAACCCGTCGGCCAAATCCCATCACTTTCCTCCTCCTTGAGCTGGCAACCCATCCACCCATCTCCTCCCCTACCCGCCGGCTACACCCTCCCCCATCACCTTAAGCCACCGGCCCCTCCAACCCAAGACCCAGCCGCCAGCCTCCCCGTCACGTTCCCTTAGATCCCAAATTAAATCTCCCATCAACACTTTCCATATTTGGCCTCTTGTATTTTTGGAAAGAATTTGAATTCAAATTCAGAATAATTTGAATTCAAATTCAGAATAATTTGAATTCCAAAAGCTTTCTAATTAAACTTACTCTCATTTAGGAAAGCCCTTCAAATCACTCAAATCTGAAATTAAAATTAGATTTAACTCCTAATCACATTTATTGCTTGGGTCCACATACATTATATGTGGACACTTCTTCTCCCTCCTCATATGGCCAGCCCCCCCTCTTTCCCTTTCTCTCTAATTAATGCCCCTCCATTAAAGCTCTCAATCAATCCTAATCAGCCCCATTAGCCCCCCCCCCCCCCCCCCCCCCCCCCCCCCCTTTTTCCCCATTAAGGATAATTTGAATTTCAAATTATTCCCTCCCTCCTCTTAGGAAATCTGAATTAAATTCAGATTTCTTAATTTATTTCCCCCCTCTCTTGGCCGGCCCCCCTTACCTTCTCTCCTATCTCATTAACTCCTCCAATCAATCAAATCACTTTAATTTGAATTTTAAATTTTGAAAGGCCCTTAGATCCCAAATTAAATCTCCCATCAACACCTTCCATATTTGGCCTCTTGTATTTTTGGAAAGAATTTGAATTCAAATTCAAAATAATTTGAATTCCAAAAGCTTTCTAATTAAACTAACTCTCATTTAGTAAAGCCCTTCAAATCACTCAAATCTGAAATTAAAATCAGATTTAACTCCTAATCATATTTATTGCTTGGGTCCACATACATTGTATGTGGACACTTCTCCTCCCTCCCCATATGGCCAACCCCCCTCTTTCCCTTTCTCTCTAATTAATGCCCCTCCATTAAAGCTCTCAATCAACCCCATCAGCCGCCCCCCCTTATTACCCATTAAGGATAATTTGAATTTCAAATTATTCCCTCTCCTTTTAGGAAATCTGAATTAAATTCAGATTTCTTAATTTATTTCCCTCCTCTCTCTTGGCCGGCTCCCCTCACCTTCTCTCCTATCTCATTAACTCCTCTAATCAATCAAATCACTTTAATTTGAATTTTAAATTTTGAAGGGCCCTTAAATCCTTTCCCAATTTAAGATTCACATTAAAGAAGACAACCAATGCTTTCAATCTTGACCCCCGCCCCGCGCCCCCCATGCATGCTACATCATAAACAACACTGCATACTGTAATTTTTTCAGGGAAAAAGTTCTTTCAGGGAGCATTGCTATAATTTTTTGTTAACTCAATTGACCAGCTAGCTAATCTATTCACTAAGCTTCTCAGAGGTCCTTGAAGAAGCTACATTTGAACCTAGCTTGGGAAATATGATAGCTTGCGGGTGAAATGTTGGAATTATAAAAAGTAGCTTAACTCTAATCAATGTGATGTAGCTGTATTTAATGTGCTTAAAAGTCATTATGCGGTAGTTGAGGGTTTTCCCCGTTCTTATACTGGACAAAAGATAATACAACAGTTTTCGTTTCTCTATATTTTGCTTCCAACCACACATGCTCCCACTAGTATTTGAATTTAGCTGTGTCGTTTGATGAAAATATCTGATATAAACCTTGAAATATGCCTAATAACTGTTCAATAAAAATGGGTGTAATGACGTGAGCAATACCAGAATAAAGTAGTGAACATAATTGCTCATTCTTTGGCAGCAAATATGGCTGTCAATTGTAATATGTGCGGAGCATAATGGCAGAAATCACAATAAAGCATCGGTCTGCAGCCCAAACAGTTTATAACTGAAATGAAATGGATCGATAGGAGACAATAAATAATGGAAGACTGTGCCTACGAAAAAGGACATTTCCACAATTTGATACACTGCATTTAGACATATTTTTATGCTTAATGGAGAGAAAATTGAAATTAAACATTATTTGACTGTTAATTGACACTTAATTGATTTTTTCATTGTTCCTTCAGAATATCGTACTGGCTATTTTGTGAATCGCAGACAAATGGTCTCAATCATTAATTCTAGCTATTCTCTGTTTTCAAGCAATTGGTTTCTTATTTTTCATGGCCTCTTAACCCTTCCTGCCAAATTTGGTTTTAAACTATGTGCTTTGTCTGAAATATTTGAATTATAGCTTCCTATCGACGTAGTAGGTTTGATCTTGAACTGTTGGTGCTGTTTGTTTGTTTTTTATTTGTGCAATTAACATCAAGCCAACTTTGTTTTATGAGTGGTTTTGATATTTTGAAACATTTTTATCATTAAATGAATTACATGGTTCTCCGTTCCCTCCTCCCATCTCGTCTATAATCTTCTTTGATATGCTTTAGCTTCGCATCTTTTGGATGAAGGGTGGATAATATTGTCCTTCATTTCTCTGTTATTTACTTTTTGCAGATTCAAGAAGAAGGGCGAACCAAAGTTAGAAAATGTTTAACTCCGTCATCCATGCTATTGGCGCTACAAAGAATATTGCCTTTTCCTTGCAAAAATCAGTATACTTTGGTGATTCTTATGCCCCAGACATCTCGCATAAAGCTGCTGAAATCATCATTTTTATTCAGTTCCAATGGATTTAGCAGGGATGCGAAGGTAAGAAACTCATCATTTATTTGACATGGTAGAGACTAAGAGACTTGCTGCATCCGACTGTCTTACTTACATTGTCTATTCTTTCCTTTTTTTTATTTTGCATTCTTTGGCAATAATGTTTGCTTCTTTCTGGTTTATTCTCTCTCCTCAATTAGTCTTTGGATAAGCCATTGTGGATCTTGTAGTTACGGAACCAGAAAGATGTAAAGACAGATTCTGTTTGTGAAGGTTGTATATTTGTGAAACTGTTGTGGGGAAAAAAAAAGAGTTTTTTTAAAACTATTGTGAGTATTAGAATTTTTTCCTCCATAAAAATTAGACTTTCTAATAGTCACCATATTTTATTAGATCTGATTTTGAAAAGGTCATCATCAGAGAATTTTCTGAAAAATATTAAGAAAGTTGTCAAATCAATTGTGGCAGCTACCCATAAATTGAAGGTGAAAAAGTTATCCCAAATGCGTCCTAAATATCTTGGGCAGAACTAGATTAGGGAAGTCACTGATAAAATAAGAACCTGGTAGCAATATCATCTCTATTTGGATGGATTGTCAGCTCTAAACAATCAAATGCTTTTTATTCTTAGAAGTTCATTAGGTTTATTTATTTCAGATACATTGCCAGAAAGAAATTTAAAAAGTCTAATCAAGCCACATTACAAAACAACTTTTGGGTTTCAGTGAAAATTACGGTATCATTTTAAAATGATACTTCTTAAGCGAATTTATATATATATATATATATATATCCATCTTGACTATGAACATAATCTTTCACGTTCTTTTGTCTAATATACATTTTTATGTTTTCTTTGCTAAAACATTAACTGCTTATCTGTTCCAATGCTTAATCTTCCCTTCTTTCCCCCACCCAGATTTTGGCTGGTGCAGCTGGTGGCTTGATCTTGGCCATTAGTTTATGGAGATATTATAGAAGTACTATGAACTCTTAGGATATATATATATATAAATTGTCTTTTGATGACGAAAGAAAAGTGCAAATTGGTGGTAAGAAAAACAGAATTCTGGAGACTGGAAAAAGGGCTTTTGGTTTTGCGTGGCTATTAATTGCTATGAAGTTTCATCTCCAAGGCCGTGAAATCACCTCACTTTAGAGGGTGTTAAAGCTCCTTATGTTCCTCTGCTCCAGGTCTGCTTATCTATGTAATTTTGCTGCAGTGACTAAAGAAACTACAGCACCTCATTATTGATTGTTTTTTTTTTTTTTTGCTTGTTAGATTAGTAGGAAGGACATAATTTAATGCTGCTATGTATCATATCATGCATGTAACCACTTTATTTATTAGATCAGCTATATAATTCTGCTGCAATTTTCTGAAAATTATTTCATTCAATGAAAGTGTGGATTTATAACAATGCATATTTACTGTGTTGGGAAAAAGGTTAATTGAAAATAATAAAGATCAATGCACAAAAATATAGATAAAAGTTTATATAGATTTATCATTTGATGGTTACTTTGTCATCACCTCTGTAAATTTCATTATTGTTTAATTGTTTAATTTTACAATCCTAACTATTTCTAATATAAAGATGGCACCTCTTTTTATTAAAAAATAAAATAGTTGAAAATACAATAAAATTTTTAAAATATATTTAATGAAATAATTAATAGATATTGAATATCTTTTAGAACAAAAAATTAGGCTCCCTGCGGTTGCTTCTATTATTTTTTATTAATTTGTCAGTTATGTTAATTGACGTTTGTCTACAATTTGTAGGTTCTTTTTATGTTTGTTTGTGATCCTCTGTGGATGATGCGCAGTATGAAATTTATGGGGTTGTATTATATATATTAGCCATTTTATTCATCTCCAAATGTAATAGCAAGATTAATCCAACAATCCAACATATAATAGAAAGAATCTAGCAATAACAATAATACATTAAGGCTTCGTTTGGGACGGCTTTCTTACTGCTTCTTAAAATAATTTTTTAGTATAAAAATTTTAATTTTTAAATTAAAAAGTTATTTTAAGAAGCAATAAAAAAGCCATCCCAAACGAAGGCTAAGAAATGAATAAATCCAACAATACAGCTACATATCAATATTAGGTGGGGAAAAGCAGTTAAAAAGCAGCTTCTGCAAGCCACAAGTTAAAGTTACTGCCCGGATATTAGCAACCAGCAAAACAATTCCTCTAAAAGTCGTGAAGTGTCAATATTAAGGTTATCATTCATATTTTCCCATCTGCTAATTATTGATTACCAAATCATATGGATGGAGAAAGTTCTAACATTGACATTACCATATACTAAGGCTTGGTTTGGAATAATATTTTTATTTTTTTTAAAAGTAAATTTTTAGTACATAAATTATTTAAATTAGAATTTTTTGTATTAAAATGCTTTTTTAAAAAATAATAAAAAAGTTGTCCTAAACGAAATAAAAGAGACGATGCGATTAGCATTTTGTATGAGAGGGTGTATACTTTTTGGCTTATGCTTTTATAAATTACTGTTTGTCTTTCAATTTTAAATACGCTTTTCAAAAAAATAATTTTTTAAATATAAAATTATAAAAAAAGGAAAAAACTGTCACATAATGCGGAGCCCAATTAATTTTTAAAAAATTTCTCTCAACCATTTTTATCCAATTTTTGGTAGGGATGTCAAAAACTGACACGACCTAATACATGACTTGGACCTAATCAGGAAAAATTCAGGTTTGGGTCAACCTATTTGTGAAACGGGTCGGATTTGAATTCGGATTTTTGACCCGTTTGAAAAATGGATTGTATTCGGGTTAACTCAAAAATCCACGGGTCAACCTAAATTGACACGGAAACCCGCAGGTTGACCTGAATTGCCATAAAAGAAATCTAAATTCAAAAAGATGATGAGATTAACATTTTGTTTGAGAAGGTGTATGCTTTTTTGTTTATGCATTTATAAATTACTGTTTCACTTTCAATTTTAAATACGCTTTTTTAAAAAATAATTTTTTAAATATAAAATTACAAAAAAAAGGAAAATCTGTCATCTAATGCGGAGCCCAGTTAATTTTTAAAAAAATTTCTCTCAACCAGTTTTATCCAATTTTTTGGCCGCCATGGATAGTTTTAAAATATTTGTTGTTAATTTATTATTTTAAAAAGATAAATATTAAATATAAGCTGATAAACATTTTATAATTTATAAAGTCTATTTTCATATTTTTGCATGCAAATATGTTAATAGCTAATATCATTTGATTGATTTTGATCTTGCAGCCAGATAAGAATACTCTAATGGTATGTTATTGCATAAACATTTTTTTTTAAATATTTAATGCAATTTTATTAATTAAAAATTTGGAAAATTATGAAAAGCTACCTAATTAGATTAATAATTTATACTTTTAAAATTATGTCCAGGTCTTTAAATTTTAAATTACTATTATTAAACTTTTCCAACTTTTTGGGTGTGGGAGGGTGCCCCCCCCCCCCCCCCCCCCCCTCACTCCACCTTTGGTGCCATCCAAATTTAATAATTTTTTATTGATTATTTTTTCTAAAGATCAAAATAGTCTAAAAGCCATCCCAAATGAATCAAAGTGAGTGTGCTCATCACAAAACTCCCAACATAAATAAAATTTGCACCAAAAAAGTGCCAAAGAAACACGCAACAATAAGTTTCTAACTTCATGGAATTAAAGCTTCATTTGGGACAGTTTTCTTATTTTTTTCTAAAGCAGCTTTTTAGTACAAAATTTTTTTAGATTAAAAATTTGTGTACTAAAAAGCTGCTTTAAAAAGTAATAAGAAAGATGTTTCAAATGAAAGCTAAATATGCTAAATAATAGAAATAAAGAATGCCTCAATACTCAATAACCAATTAGAAACAAGCCAATTAGCTAGCAGTAAAGTGACTGTTTTATGTTGCAATCAATAAAAAGGTTAACCAAAACCTTGAATATGCCTTTAAATCAACAAAGTAACAAATATTAGATCTAAGACATACAACTCCTCCATTTGCACTAGATAAGACATAGGATGTGTCTTTTCTTACTTATTAGTGCGGTTGCGGGCTAGAATATACACGACGATAGAGTTAGAATTTTTCATCTCAGCATTATACGGATATCCAGCACATAAACAGGGAATTCAAAAATACAAGATTTTTACGTGAAAAATCCTCGAAAAGAGAAAAACCACAGGGTCGTGCCTAGTTGAAATGATTCCATTGGTATTTGAATAGATAAGAAAGCTTGATCTGTCCTTTAATTCGAAGACAGTGAAATTACAATAATTGGGAGAGTCGGGCGGAGGTCCGGCTTCAATCGGTGGCCGGGCAAAACTCTGATGTCAGTTGGCAATCTGGCAAAAGTCAAGTGATAGTTGGCAGCGGGGCGAAAGACCGATGTCGATCGACGGTCGGGCAAAAGTCTGGCATTAGTCAGTGGCAAGATGGAAGTTCAATGAAGATAGGTGGACAGGCAAAAATCCAGCGATGATTGGTGGTCGAGCAAAAGTCCAGTGATGGCTGGTGGTCGGGCAGAAGTCCGGCAATGGTCGGTGGCCGTGTAGAAGTAAGGCAGCGGCTAGTGGCTGGGCAGAAGTCTAACAATGGTCGGTGGCCAGGTAGAAGTCCGGCGACGGCTGGTGGCTAAAAAGAAGTCTAGCAACGGTTGCTGATCGGGCAGAAATCCAGCAACAATTGGTGGATGGACAAAAGTCCGATGATGACTGGTGGATGGGAAAAGATCCGGTGACGGTCGTTGGACGGGTAGAAGTCTGACAAAGGCTGGTGGTTTGGCGGAGGTCCGATAATAGTTCGGCGGTGGTCGAGGAGGAGTTTGGTGGAAAGAGAGATATCAGATTTCTCTTTATCTTTCCTATTCTTTTTTCTCCCCTTTTTGTTAAGAATGAAGAGTCTAGTTTTTGGAGAGTGACATGACTAGTAAATAAAGTGAAGATCAAGGGCATGTTTGGAGTATTTTGGATGGATGACTGATATTGATTTCCTTAATCATACACCATTTATTGAGCATTTAAGTGCCTTAATGATATCAAAATTTGATAATCTTGGGTTAATTAGATTCATCTCGGCTAGTCGCTCAATACAAATATAAGCATGTCACATTTTGAAATCATTTAGTTATCCATATTATGCTTATAATTTCTAAACGTTCTTTCGACCCTTAATTTGGACTCATTTAGGCTGGGATTGGATAGAATTTAGTGTCGTTGGGTTCATTTTTTGAGATGTTTAGTTGGACTATAAATTTACCACAATTGGAGTTTGGATGGCGCCATAATTAATTTTGGAAGTTTCAAATTCAAATTTTCCTCGAGATTCGTGCCCGATCAAGATAATTTTTTGATGATGTATAAATTTGCCCCTCATTTTCAGACATTAAAGCTTATAGAGTTCGAAAATATGTGTTGGAGTATTTTAAATTGGTCGAATTGCAAAATTATAATGTTTGGGTGATTACAAGGTACGACTACTCCTTGGAATTCAATGTGGACCTCTCCTCGGTTGTGAACAAAGTAAAATACCCTTAATTATAAATTAGCATGTCCTAAAGTTGGTGCATTGATTAGAGTGAAAAATATTAAAAAATTTACTTTTTAAAACTTAAAAAGTGCTCAAAATGACTATAGAGGCTCCAATAGGCTCTGAAAGTACCAAAATTGAGTATGAACGTTGAAAAACAGTATTGGAGACCCAAAAAATACCCAAATTAGACTATCCGACCGAATATGCCAGCCATCCACTACCGCCACTAGTGATCCTCAACCGCCCATATGGCTTGCAAACCCGATCAGCTGACTTGCGCTTGTGGCCCGCCTGGCTTATGCTTGCGACCCACCTGGCCTGTGCCTGTGGCCCGCCTGGCTTGTGCCCTGCCTGCACTTATGATGCCTGGCCTGTCCAGGTCTTGGCCTACGCATTATGATTAGCCACGGTAGTGTCTTAGTGGTTGGCTGGCATGCGTCAGTTTCATTTTTAATAACTCCCCCAACTCCCTCTTCTTGCTATAAATACCCCCCTAGGGGTATGAAAAATCTGCCCCTCCCCCCTTCTCTCCTCTCTTTCTACAGACTTCTTACAGTAGAGGAATTACCTTGATCCTGTATAGTTAGTATCCCCCACCCAATTCTAAGGCCCCATATATGTAGAAGGAATCCATTCCTTCTTCCACCACCTTCCCCTTTAGACTTCTCCCTATATAGGAGGCTTTCCTCTGTTTTAAATAGGTGGTATCCCTTATCTAATTATAAGGTCCCACCCTATATAGAAGTCATGATGGGTGATCACTCCTCTCTAAGAGATCCAATGACCAAGGGGATCCATGTTCTGCTGTACAGAATGACTATCAAAAGAGGTCCAATAAGATTTCTAATGCTTATGACGTAGTGTCCACCACTACCAATAATTCCCTGATTATTTTTTACAAGAAGTTCCATTTTCTCAATGATCTCATGGTGATGGCTATTAAAAGATCTGATCGGACGTGCCTTCCTCCTTTAGGATACCTGACTATGTACGAGATCAGTTTGCATGCGCGGATGCAATTTCCACCTCCTTTGGACTTAATCGATATTTTAGCAATGTGTGGAGTAAGTCTATCCCAATTTTTATATAGAGCCATGTCGGTAATGATGGGATTCATCTTTCTTTAGAGATCGAGGAGCAGTTCTGACACCATAATGCCTTTCTCGGATGGGCTGATTTACTTATGATACACAAGGATGCATCACATTCAGATTCAAATGGTTGGACATTCGTACTTAAGATCCGTCGAAGAGCTGGGCCAATGCATTTTTCTTTGTGAAAAATAACTGGGGTCTTTTAGAGAAATAGGAGAAGATGAAGGATTTGTATGTTTCTCTACATATTGGAGCAGAAGATATAATGAATATGCTCAATGTTACTGACGTTGAATATCTTCTATATGACGTATGTTACTTGAACATATATATAGAAGAAGAATTTATGTTTTGTTCACCCTTAGGAAAGGTGAAATGTCGCGCTACAACACGAACCCCCTTTCGCAAGCTTAAGGTCCCTTTTTTTTCGAGGTAGATTGGATTTTTAATTTAACCAAATTTTTGCCAATGAATGGCATCAGGGTTTATTTAGTTTTGTGGCTCTACTTTCTATGACCGTAATCATTTATAATTAATTACATCTTCTAATGTATATAAGAGCACTCTTGATTAAGGATGAAAGTATATTTAGTTATGCAAGAAGTGTAGAATTGAGCAAGTATTTTAGTCTTAGTTAACGGGGATGAATGTACACCCGATCAAGATCCCATGATTCCATCATCCAGGGTATACCATAAGTTTTAGTCTACCAACACTAATGACCATCCATTGTAGTGTCCAAGGAATCTAATTAATAGCCTTGGGTTGCCTCCTTTCAGGGATCCTGAGTAAACTAAATTGGATAGGTGTAGGTTAGTTTGGTTTGTGTTGGGATTTGCGGTTCCACTTGGGAGTTATCCGTGGTTTAGATTTATGTTACGTCTTATGACCTCGAATAGGAGTTGTCTGTAGTTTAGCTTTAGGTTAGGTCTCATGGCCCCATTTAGGAGTTGCATGTAGTTTAGATTTGGGTTGGGACTTACGGCTTTCATTTAAAGTAGCCCGTGTAGTAGGTCTTACATCCTCTATTAGAGGTTGCCTAAATGTGGTTCAAAACTAGGTCTTATTGCTTCACTTGGAAGTGGCCTAGAGGTTTTGGGTATGAATGGGTCTTATGGCATATATTAGAAGTAGCTCGTATAACGGGTCTTATGACTTCGATTAAAGGTGGCCCGTGAATTGGATTTATTGTTCCCCTTGGGAGGGTTTAAGACTCCCCTCAAGAGCTCATGTGTATTAGTTTTGCTAGTAGTTGCTTATTAGGCTGGCTTTAGAGTGACATATACTACCACCCTACACTAGTGCTTTACTCTATCTTTTTTCTTGTAGTAGTGCTCAGAGCTTTTCTATTTTAGCAGTAGCTTTACTAGTGCTTGTTTTATTCTGTTAGCACTAATTTTATTCTTTTTTTTATTTACTCTTCACTAACTTTCATCTACTTGTTTACAGGTGTAGGTACTTAACAGTTGTAGGAGCTGGAGCTTGGAGAGCTGCTTGCTAGAGAGATGGAGGGATTTAGTTTTAGGATTTTGGAGCCTTTCTTTCTATTTTTTGCTTTGGTTAGATTTTTAGGAGTTTGTGTTTTAGTGTGAGTTATATAGCGTCTGATTAGAGTGAATACTGCATTTAATTCTGAATTAATTGCATCAATTTTAATCAAAGTTAAATTTTAAATTTAAAATTTTAACTTTTCAATTAAAACTAAATGATTATGAAATTATTCAATTAATTTTTAATTTAATTATTAATTAAATTTAGATTTTTTTGCTCAATTAATTTGATTAAAGTTTTAATTTTAATAAATCAATTATTTAATTATATGACTTTAAAATTAGTGGATTTTAATTTAATTAAATTTTTAGCTTTCATTTTAAAGTGGTTAATCAATTTAATTGATTAGGTTTCAATGGATTAATAAAATTATTTTAAATTAAATTTTTTTAAATTTTTGTTTATTAATTAGATCATTTAATTAGCTATTTAAAGATGTTAATTGGTTATTTTAACTTTTTCAGTTAATTAATATCTCAAATTATTTTGATTAATTAGTTAGTTTATTTATTAAAATATGTTTTAGATAGTTAGTTTAAGAAATTTGATTAATTAATCATTTTAATTAATCAATTAAATGTTTAAAGTTTATTTAAATTAATTATTTAATTATAATTATTTAATTAATTAAATTAATTAATGAGTTATTTTAATGAATTAATTTTTTAATTAATGTTTACTTAATTGAAATTCTCCAATTCCTCCAATTTGGCAGCCTCCTTACATAATATTTGTAGCCTCCTGGCATCCCCTCCCTGTGAAGGGAGGTCGAGAGAGCACTTGCTCTTTTAGTTCGCCCAACTGAATAGATAATCAACGGCCGAGGGCTTTGGGATATTGTTTGGTCCCAGAAATAGTCTTCAGTCTTCAATTGATGATTATGGCACTTTTTTGATTGCTTGATCTTTTTTTTACTATATATACATATATCTATTATATATTAAATTTATAAACATTTACCCCATACTCATTCTCGCTATTTCAGATAGTAGATAGAACTAAATTTGAGTCAGATTTGATAGCCAAGAACTTAGATTCTTGATTATTTGTAGTGAATAAAGAAATTCAAGGAAGTATATGAAGGAAGGCCTGTTCGTGTTTTATTCATGAGAGAAAGTCCTGCAATAAGGAGGTTTGAGGGCTCGGTAGGAGGGGTTGGGTTGTGTTAGAGGCTTGATCAGAGACTAGGTAGGAGTCGATTGGTTCGACGAAGGAGACAAAATAGCTAGGAGCTGGTGATGTGCATATAGGTTGGGCGTGGGTTGTAGGCTTCAGGATTGGCTAGCTAGATTTGTGAATTGGGATCAAACACAGGGCCTTGATAGGGTCTTTTGATCGAAGCTAGGCAAAGGCGGATCGGACAAGAGGCACAATAGGTGGTGTGGGCTCAAGTCTTAGACATATAAGGTTAGCTAGCCGAAAGGCTCAAGTAAATAGGAGAGGGAGGTACGGACGAAGGGTTTCACGTACGAAGGAGCCGATCACTAAAAACTGAAAACTCAGATTCCATAAATCCCATTTTTGTTTCTTCCGCTTCTTTTATACGGCTTGTAAGAATAGTTGTTTCAACCATGATGTGTGCAACATGGGCAACGTGGTTCGGTTGGAGCGTCTTTCTTCTTTTACTCTTTCTTTTTTTTTTATAAAAAAAAAAATTAAACATCTTGACAATAATTTGAACAAGACTGGCAAGTTCAATTGGTAGTTTTATCTAAACACCTTTTATTCCTTATTACTTTGAACTCCTTATAGATAATTTTAGAGACATTTCAAAAGCCTTTGGATGTATTGGTACTTTTAATTCTACAATGACACCTTTATGGTCATCATTAACTGCAACTAAGAGATCAACCAGCTCTCTGTTGCATGCCACTAGTGATTTCATGAGTGAACTTGAATTAGGTGAAATTTATATGGGATTTTAGTTCAATAACTCTAAAAAATGTTGCGCAACATCGCAGTGCCCAATTCCAGTGTCGCTAAGTCAAGGGAGTGCCATGTGGACTTCGCAATGCTCAACTGTCAGCAATGCTACGATGATAAAATTTTAACTATTCAGGCCAGGATTTGCCAGCAATTCTATAAGTTCAAAGAGGAGTATAGAGGAGATCATTTCTTCTGCACTTTTTTTGTATTGTGTAATTAATGAATATGAATATGCTTCACTTATTCTTCATGTTTGGCTAACTTCTCTAGTTTTGGTTTGATGGTGTAAATGAAATATAGAGTACTAATGAATTTTCTTCATGAATAATTTTATGATATTTTTAATATACTAGGTCTTCATTTAATGCACATTGTGGCCATATGTGTAGTTAATATCAGGTGTAATGTGAAGCCTAGGAATAAGAAAGCAAGCACAACCAGGTATATTGGATTGGTATGATGCAAGCATAGGTATATTGCTTGTCATGTATCAAATTTATAGAGATGAATTATCATGAGAGTGTTTTAATAGTACATGCTTTACTTACTCTTCTAAGATTTTCATAGGATGACAAAATATGGGAGTCTAGAGTGGTATTGAGTTAGAAGAGTTTAATCTATTATTTATCTATTCTCGCTTGACTGAGCGGTCGTAGCTGCATATGCTCTAAATAGCATCAATATAAAATATAATCATTAGGAAATATATTGTATTTATATTTCATTATTCCAAAATAATTTATCTAAATAGTATTTCATTTAATTACTTTTATTTTAAATTAAGTGATTGAATCTCCACCAAAACTTATCTTAATTAAGTAGGATAATTATTATAGTTGAAGTAGGTAATACTAGTATTTGCAAGTAAATATTCTTCCTCGTGGGGTCGGTACTCTACTCTATCACTATATTATTTGATTCAGGATGTATACTTATATATATTGAGTGAGGTTTTTATAATTTTTATATCAAAGAAAACTTGAATATTATTTAGGGATTGATAGATCACTAAATTATTTTTATAATTCTTTAGGTTACTCCATCGCCCCCATTAATAATCCAACCTTAAGTCTAATGTAAACCTCTATGTTGAGATGTATACATTTATTGTATAAACCCGCCCTTCTTCTTGAAGCAATAATCGATTAGACTCACATAGTACCTTAAATATAAGGTCAATGTTCTTCACAATTGATACATCATCAAAAAATTATCTTGATCAGGCACTAATCTTGAGGCAATTTTGAATTTGAAACTTTCAAAATTCATTCTGGCACTATCCGAACTCCAATTTCAGTAAAATTCTAGTCAAACTGAATATCTCGAAAAGATGAACCCAATGAAACTAAATTCGATCCAATCCAAGACCAAATGAGTCCAAAATTCTGCCTACCCCAATCCAAGCCCAAAAAAGGTCAAGTAGTTATTGAAAGATTCTCTTACTCTATTTCTCTCTTATGTCAATTTTCCTCATCGTAACAATATGTAATGACCTTCTCATATATTTTATGGTCAATCTAAATGAGTGTATCTACATGATAATGATTGATTAACATAATTTTAATTGGTTAACTCAATGTCGAGTATAATGAGTTTCAAGTTATCTCGATCATGATTAAAATGATTCAAATATCATCTGTCAGCAAAATAGATCTAATAAAAAAACTTTGTATGTTCAATTTACTAAACAAAAGAGTTTATATGCAGGATTATCAAGCGTCTACAAGCACGATGGTGGGCAAACATGATATTGTACAAATTTGTTAAATGATGTTTCAATCTACAGATGGACTACATTCTCACATCTGCAATGTTAAATTTACCTAAGAGGAGTCCCTCTCAATTGATTTGAGCAAAGGAGAACAAAATTTATGGTTTACAGACGTAATGATATGCATCGTTGCCTGAACGATGTCCATTTATGAAATGGACTTCGCCATTGAATCCGTAATGTAAAAAATACTAGAAAAAAATTATATTTCCCGAGTCATTGCAAGAGATCAATTTATATAAATATATTTTATAATATAAATTAATTTAAAAAATATATATTATTTTACTCCATTACAAGATGAATAATATTAAATATAAAATGATAATAATAAGTTACTATCATTTAATTTTCCTTATTTTAAAGCCTAGCATGCTTCATACTTATATTTGATCAAATATGAATCAAACATGCTACTCATTTTACCACATTATTACACGTCTATAATCCACATTCCTTTCTCATTTACACTTCTTACATGCAAAACGATGGCATCCAATATGAGTATGATGCAAAATAATAAAAAAATAACCTCTCACTATGCTTGTCTTCTCCTGCTTTTCCACACCACCTCTAACAAATAAAAAAAATAAAATAATAATAATTCACTTCAATATCTCTAGTTTATGAAAAATTATTTTTTATAAAGTTCGGACGGGAAGAATCGTTTAGACTGTGAGTGTACATACTAGGTCACATTTATATATACACACTGTGTACAATATATATACACTCACATGTCCAAAAGGTTCTTCCTGTCTGAACTCCACGTAGAATAATTTCTCCTGATTTACAACCCAACCTGATTCATTCTAAACTCATGTAATGCTGCAGCTGTCCTGTCAACTCCCATTCTTCCTCTCATACTCATGAACATAGCTCCCACATCTCCCTAATTATCATTTACACATAGCCCACCTCTCCTTTCTCTTGCATCCCATCGAACTCCTCTTCTCGCACTCTTCTCCCTACTCTACCCGACCACAACCCCTCACACATCTCCCTCATAGGCTCGCACTTCGATGACCACTCCCTCAAAGCTCTTTCCTTCATCTATAAATAGCGATCACTCACGCTCAAAGCTAAAGATCTCCCATACATCTCCTCACACCCTCTCCCAGCCCTCAGTCGAGCCCTATTCTCCACTCTAAGTACTAAACCACCCAGCTATAAGGATCTCCACCCATTATCGAGACTCTACTCAGTAACCTACCAAGCCCTTTAGTCCACACTCAACCAGCCTAGCAACCCTTCAGCATTGCACGAATCCCCTTCACATGAAACCTAACTCTGCACTACTCAGCACCAAACAACATCATATAGTTGCTCTTCAATATCTCTCTTCACTCACAACCTAAGCCACAACCTCTATAAACACAAACCAACACCCAAAACACTCCAAAATGAAAGTTAAATGGAGGATGTTAAGCCTCATTGAGCTATCCCTAGGCACACCAAGAGGGGGGTGGTGAATTGGTTGTTTAAAATTTTGTTTACACAAAACAATTCTCTTTGAGATTTTTTAATGACTTAAAATAAACAATGTTATCACCCATAGCAGAAGCAAATTAACAAAATAAAAATTATAATAATTGTTATGATAAGTTACTCAAATTAATATAACATCAAACACAAAATTTTCCAACAAGTAATTTTTAGAAAAATAAATCGTAGAAAAGTAAATGCAAAAAATAAAAATCAGAATGAATACATTAGAATGTTATAGTAGTTTGGTCAAACAATGACCTACACCCACTTCCCAGAGTCCTCTCCAGGTATTTCACTGAACCTTTAGTGTTTCTCCTTTAGACCCCATAGTAAGGCAAAGAAGCCCTTACAAAATCTCTTCCACCAACCTAGTGTGCTACAAATCATGACCCAGGTCTTGTGATTTAAATGATAACAAATATTTTTAGATTTTCTACTATGTCATCTCTTATTATTATTATTATTGGATATGTATTCTTGTGCACTAGCATTTCAGGTCCACCATACACCACATAAAGTGATAAACTCAAGATTGGGTAAAATAGGTTTAAGTGTTCTTATAAGTTTGCATTTTTACTTTTATTTAATTCTATATTTCTTGACTCAAAGTTTTGTAATTGGTGGATATTAAACTTGGTGACCGTGCACACACATAGGCAGGAGAGTAAGTGAGAAAATTAGAAGTATAATTTTACTGAACTAATCATACTATATGATCTATGTCATATAGTACAATCAACAATTTAGAAAATCATTATAATGGCTAATTGGCATAATTAAAGTTATTTGAACTCATCATATTGTATATATAGATTTTACATGACAATTAGTTGAAATTAAGATCTCAGCCACCAATCATATTTTAGATAATATTTTGAAATTTAAATTATGTACTAATTATACCGTACAATATGCATCGTATGTATGATGTAATCAAATCTTGCCTAAATTAATCATATAATTAGGAGATCAGGTTCAGATTAATTGATCAAGTTAAATCATACTGTATGATTTAACTAATAGTACTGTACAACCCAATCTTTGCATGTATGATAATTATTCACCATCAATCGTACGGATGATAATCTAATTCCATTGAACTAATCATACTAGATAATGTTATATATCATACTGGATGATCAACTCAAATAATTAAACTGATCGTATAAAGCCTTATTCTTTATAATGTACTAATAGGGCTATTTAAACTAATCGTATTATGTGATTTAGGATCGTACTGTACGATTAATGCCAACATAGTTGAATTATTAGGGTTTTTACGAAGCCTTATATTTAAGCTCTCTTAATAAACTTGTTTTAAATCTTTAGCTATTGGGTTTTATTCACAGATTTCACCTAAGCAAATAACAACAGAAAAATAAAGTGCAAAAAATAATCAGAAAGAATACACCAGATTTTATAGTGGTTCGGTCAACTTGACCTACGTCTACTCCCTGGAGCCTCGCCTCCAGGTATTGCACTACTCAAATCAGTGACTCCCCTTTTTCTCCCATAACAAGGTGGAGAAGCCTTTACACAACTCCTTTTCACCAACCCGGTGAGACGGAGAACACAGACTTCTTTTGCATCCTCCTGAAGCAGGCAGAGAACCTTGACTTCTTGCTGACGATCCTTCCCACAGAGACATCACGGGATAAGAGACAACGACCGGAGAAGATGACTCAAATCCTTGCTAGGAGTAATCTTTGTGAACACCTTACAACCTCCCCCTCACAAGATTCTCTCTCTCTCCAAAGCTCTCCCTCTCCCTCTTAAAGCTCTCTCAGAAAAGGACTTTGGCAAAAAGGTTTTCTAATAACAAATAAAAAGGTTTTTTTAGAAAGGCACAATAATTGCCCTAAAATTCAACTGCCGTCAAAGATCGTTCAGGACGATCGAAGGATCATCCTGTATGATCAGTGTAATTCTTTACCAATTGACTTAGACGATCTGGCTTCTCTGGATGATTAGAAGACATATTTTATTTAGATCATCCGGGATGATCCTGCGATCGTCTAGGATGATTAGTTCAACTTAGGAAAATCATCCTAAGGATCGATCGGGTCATCCAGGAGAAAATGCTGGAAAATTTGAAGAAAAAGACTTGATTGTCCGGGATGGTATGCCGATTGTCCCGCATGATTAGTTCAAAAATGACCAAAATCATCCTACACATTATTCAGATCGTCCTGCACAAACATGCTATATGATTGAAAATGACTTGATCATCTGGGATGATATTTCTATCATCCTGGATGATTAGTACAAATAGGCTTATTATTGTAAATCTAGTTTTGATGATGACAAACATGTTTCCAGTGTGTTTTGCTTGGCTAACCCGTTTCAGGCACAAAAGGTCACGAGCAAATCAAGCTAACTCAAGATCGGGTCCAAGTGTGTCAAATATATGATTTTTCTTTTTATTGAGTCAATTGTAATGTAACTAATCCCCGAGCTAAGTAACCTTGCACACACACACTCAGGGGGAGAGATTGAGTGAATTAGAGTTTCTGTTCATTTTTTGTTCAAATCGTCCTGGACGATATTCACATCTTCCTGGACGATCCAACCAAAATAGAAACCCTAATTAGGGCGACCAAGTTAAGTGAGTCTGATTAAGTAGATCATCCTGGATGATCTTTGGATCGTACGGGATGATATGCTCAAATCAGAAATTCTCAGCCGCCAGAACAACTTAGGCAAGTTTTTATTTTTAGTTATTTGGTCTGATCGTCCCGGACGATACGTGTATCATCTTGGATGATTCAGTACAATCATGCCTAAATTAGTCTGGTAATTAAGAAAAGCAATTAATATTTAATTGATACGATCATATCGTCCTGGACGATCGCCGGATCATCCCGGACGATCATGATCGTCTATTGCATTTTAGCTGTACGTCCCGAACTGTGTTCAGGACGATTTGGACACTTTTTGAACTAATCATACAGGATGATGTACCTATCATCCTGGATGATCAAGTCATTTTTTGGTCATCCAACACAAGTTTCTCTGGACGACCCGAACTATCTTCTGGACGATATTCCTCGATTTGTACTAATCGTCCCGGACGATCGCAGGATCGTACGGGATGATATGAACAATTTTTTCTACTGATCGTCCAGGAGAGCCAGATCGTCCAGGCTGAAATAACTGAATTTGAACTGATCGTACAGGACGATATACCGATCGTCCTGGACGATCTTGGCCGACCAGTTGAGATTTAGGGCAAATTTTAAGCCCTCCTATAAAAGAACTTTTTCTTGAAACTAGAAAAATCTTTTGCCACCTTCCTTCCCTGAGAAACCCTAGAGAGAGAGAGAGTTGGGAGAGAGAGAGAGGATCTTGTGAGGGGGAGTTAGTGAGGGATTCACTAAGGTTGCTCCAAGCACGGATTAGCGTCGTCTTCTCCACTCGTTGTCTTTCGTCTAGTCGGTGTTCATCGTGGGAGGATTATTC
This sequence comes from Dendrobium chrysotoxum, assembly GCA_019925795.1. NCBI lineage: Eukaryota > Viridiplantae > Streptophyta > Magnoliopsida > Asparagales > Orchidaceae > Dendrobium > Dendrobium chrysotoxum. Next base: position 26,768 of record JAGFBR010000744.1, read on the forward strand.
GCAAGAAGATCCAGGGTTCTCTGCCCGCTTCAGGTGGAAGCAAAAGGAGTTCGAAGGTTCTCTACCTGCTTCAGGAGGAAGCAAAAGGAGGTCGGGTTCTCTTCCCCACCGTGTGGTGAAAAGGCGGTCTTATACAGGCTTCTCCGCCTTGCTGTGGGAGCAAAAGGAGAGACACTTTTTTTTTAGTGCAATACCCGGAGGGGAGGGTCCAGGGAGTGGACGTAGGTCAAGTTGACCGAACCACTATAAAATCTGGTTTGTTTTTCTGATTCAGTTATGCACTTTACTTTTTGATATTAACTGCGTGGGTGAATATCTGAGATTGATCTTTTCGTTTATGTTTATTTATTTCCGCTGCTAAATATCGAAAAGATTTTTCATTGTTGTTGTGAAATTTTTAAATAACCAATTCACCCCCCCTCTTGGTTAGCCTCGGGACTAGTTCACTATGGCTTAACATCCCTATAAAACTTTCAAGTGGTATCAGAGTGGGATTCAAAATTTAGGTTTAAAAACTTTTGAATTTGATCCATGACTAACTGTAACAATCGTAATACTACTGAAGGTTATTCTATTACAAGACCACTGTTGTTTGATAATATTCCTTTTGATTTTTGGAAAACACGCATGTCTACTTTTCTTCAATCGGTTGACTATCGCATGTGGATGTTAGTTAAGGATGGATACGAACCTCCTTTTAGATTGATTAACAATTTGAAAACTGAATTGCCTTTTACTGATTGGACGTTTGATGATTGTGACTTAGCACAGTTAAATGCAAAATGCTTGAACTGTTTCTTTTGTGCTTTAAAATCTGAAGACTATATGCGTGTTTCTACTTGTTCAAAGGGAAAAGAAATCTGGGATAGATTATGCATAACATATGAAGGTACAACTGAAGTCAAACAGTCTAGGTTAAACATCTTGTTACATGATTATGAACTTTTTCGCATGAAACCTAGTGAGACTATTTCAGAAATGTACACAAGGTTCACTCAGATTGTTACCTTTTTGCATGCTTTAGGTAGAGAACTTACTAACTACGAAAGAGTGAACACAATTCTTAGATGTTTGCCTACTTCTTATGATGCTAAGATTACTGCTATCACTGAATCTAAAGATTTAAATACTTACTCTATTGACAGCTTACTTGGATCACTCATTGCTTATGAGCAAGGGGTGAACCAAAGGCAACTTGATGCAGGTGAACGCAAGAAGGAGAAGACAGTGGTACTAAAGGCCAAAGATTCAGATGCTAGCACTTCCGGGTCTGATAGCGATGATGTTACCTTAAGTACAAGGTAATTCAAGAGCTTTCTAAGGAAGAAGAATAAGAACTTTCACAAGTGGAACAAAGGTAAGACCAGTAGAAATTTTAAAGGTTCATCTAAATCTGTTTGTTTTGAATGCAGGAAGCCTGGACACATAAAGGCGGATTGTCCTACGCTCAAGGCTCACCCAAGCAAGGAGAAGGGTGAGGAGAAACCAAAGTTCAGAAAGGACAAGAAGCGGATTCAGAAGGTATTCTGGGCAGACTCTGCATCCGACTCTTCTGAGACTGAAGCTGAAGAGGGGGAAACAAACTTGTGTCTGATGGCTGATGATCACCCTGGTCAGTCGGACCAGGAAGAGGTATGTGAGCTTACTTACGATCAATTATTTGAAGTTTCTGAAAAAATTCATACATCATATAGGAAGCTTAAGAAAACTCATGCTAGTCTGAAATTAGATTATTTGACTTTGCAAAAAGAGCATGATGTTTTAGTTAAAGATCATTCCACTGTTGATTCCAATTACATGTCTTTGCTTGATGAATTAGATGATTTGAACAAAAAATATTCTGATTTAACTATTGAGCATGATTTGTTAAAAACATCGCATGTTGAATCAGAAGTTGCTTTTAAGAAAGTGAATGATATGGCTTGTGATTTAGAAAGTAATGAAAGTGCAAGAACTTTTGAAATTACAAGTTTAAATATACATATTGAGTTTTTGAAAGTGAAAATCAGTGCTTTTGAAAAGAACAAAATACCGCCTACTTTTGAACAGTTCTATGCACCGCCACCTTTTGAAAAATCTGTTGCAAGTTCATCAAAGCATGTTTCATATACATCTAGAAAGAGGCACTATCACCCACGTAGATTAGTTAACCCTTTTCCTGGCGTTAGATGTTTTTCATGTGGCATGTTAGGACACATTTCCCATACCTGTACTGTTCACTGTAGTACACATTGGGTGTGGAAACCCAAACTGCCTGTTTCACAGCACAGCACGCATGCATTGCATTCTTCTTTTTATAAGAAGGAACCCAAACCTGTTTGGGTTCCTAAGACTGACGTTTGATATTTTTGTGGGAGTGCTCTCACACAAGACCTCGTGAGAGCATGTGGTACCTGGATAGCAGATGTTCTAGACATATGACTTGAGATGCAAATCAGTTCATTTCGCTGAAGGCCAGAGCTGGAGGCAAGGTTACACTTGGAGATAACACCACCAGGAAGGTGGTAGGCACATGTATAATTGGTGATTCAAAGAATTTTATGATTGATAATGTTTTGCTTGCAGATGGACTGAAACACAACTTGCTAAGCATTAGTCAACTTTGTGACAAGGGATACAGCATCAAATTCCTGCACACTGGCTGCATTTTAAGCTTAAATGATGAAGCTATTTTGCAGGGGCAAAGGATTAACAACATTTACAAGCTGGATGTAAGTTGTATTAAATCTGATAATTCAATTTGCTTAAAAACTGCTGCTGATGAGTCTTGGTTATGGCATAGGAGATTGTGTCATGCCAGTATGAAAACCCTTAGGAGAGTCACCCAAAAGGACTTAGTTGGAGGTGTGCCCAAACTTAAGTTCACTAAGGATCACCTGTGTGATGCCTGTCAGTTGGAGAAGCAAGTCCAGTCCTCTTTTCACTCTGTTAAGGATATTAGCACCTCTAGACCTTTAGAAGTTCTTCACATGGACCTCTTTGGACCCATTAGCACTGCCAACTTAGGGGGGAGAGTCTATGGATTTGTGATTGTAGATGATTATTCGAGGTTCACTTGGGTGAAATTTCTGTCACATAAATCTGAGTCATTTGATGAGTTTAGATCTTTCTCTACTTGGATTCAGAAGAAGTTAGGATGTGAGATCATTACCATCCATAGTGATCACGGAGGGGAGTTTGAAAATGAAAGATTTGGAAGTTTTTGTGAGGATCAAGGGATTAGTCATAATTTTTCAGCTCCTAGGACCCCTCAGCAGAACGGGGTAGCTGAAAGGAAGAATAGGACCTTAGTGGAAGTCACTAGAGCCATGCTTGCCGAGTATTCACTTCCAAAATACTTTTGGGCTGAAACGATGAACACTGCCTATTATGTGCTGAATAGGGTGAATGTGAGAGTCAAACTGAACAAGACACCTTATGAGATCATTAAGGGTAGAACTCCAAATCTGTCCCACCTCCATGTCTTTGGCTGTAAGGTTTTCATTCTGAACAACAGGAAGTCACCTTTAAGAAAATTTGACCCCAAATCTGATGAAGGAGTGTTCTTAGGATATTCAAGTGTGGGAAAATCCTTTAGGGTATTAAATAAGAGGACTTTGGTGGTGGAAGAAACAACCCATGTAGTGTTTGATGAATCTGATCCTAAGGAGTCTAGATCTGAAGTAGAAGATGAAGAGATTGTTGAGGTTACCCAATGGGTTGGAAATATAAATTAGGAGGAAAGGGTAGAACCTCAAACCACGATGCCTAGAGATTGGAGATATTCTTCGAGTCATCCTAAAGAACTAATCTTAAGAGACCCTTCTGAAGGTGTTAGGACTAGGCATGGACTTAGGAAGGAAGTAAACCATTCTGTCTTTATCTCAATGACTGAACCCACCAACATCAATTAAGCCTTGTCAGATGAGTTTTGGATTTTAGCTTTGCAGGAAGAATTGAATCAATTTATAAGGAATAATATTTGGGAGTTAGTAGGAAGACTCAAAAATCAAAGTATTGTGTGAACCAAGTGGGTCTTTAAGAATAAGATGAATGATTCAGGTGTAGTGGTGAGAAATAAGGCAAGATTGGTGGCTAAGGGGTATAATCAAATAGAAGGGATTGATTTTGAGGAGACTTTTGCCCCTGTAGCTAGATTGGAGGCCATTAGAGTGCTACTAGCCTTTGCCTGTTATAAGGGATTTAAGCTATTTCAAATGGATGTCAAGAGTGCCTTCCTAAATGGGATAATTAAAGAAGATATTTTTGTAGAACAACCCCCAGGTTTTGAGAGTTCCCAATATCTAAATCATGTCTATAAATTAAAAAAGGCCCTATATGGATTGAAACAGGCACCCAGAGCTTAGTATGAGAGGCTTAGCACATTCCTGTTAGAAAGAGAGTTTGTGAAGGGGAGCATAGACACCACCCTTTTTCTGAGGATATTAGGGGATGACTTACTCATTGTCCAGATCTATATTGATGATATAATTTTTGGAACTTCTGATAAATATTTATGTGATGAGTTTTCTAAAATAATGAGTAAAGAGTTTGAGATGAGTATGATGGGAGAATTGTCCTACTTTTTGGGGTTTAGCATAAGGCAAACGGATGATGGAACTTTTCTCAATCAATCAAAATATACTAAGGACATTTTGAAGAAATATGAAATGGACAAAGCCAAGCCAATCAATACTCCCATGCCCTCCTCAGTTCAGTTAGATAAGGACTCAAGTGGAAAATCTATTGATCAGAAGAAGTATAGAGGGATAATAGGATCACTGCTTTACCTGACTGCTAGCCGACCTGATATCATGTTTAGTGTCTGCCTTTGTGCTAGGTTTCAGGCTGATCCTAAAGAGTCCCACTTTACTGCTGTTAAGAGAATTTTTAGATATCTTTTAGGGACCCCAAACCTAAGAATCTGGTACCCTAGGCACAACACCTCTTTTGAGATCATTGGATATTCTGATTCTGACTTTGCGGGGTGTAGGGTGGATAGAAAGAGCACTTCTAGGACTTGTCAGTTCGTAGGACAGTCGTTAGTCTCCTGGTCCAGTAGAAAATAGAACTTAGTTACACTTTCCACTGCTGAAGTTGAGTACATTGCCTTAGGGAGTTGTGTGGCCCAAGTTCTTTGGTTGAAGCAACAAGTCTTGGATTTAGGGATACCTGTTGGCATAATTTCTGTTCTGTGTGATAATACTAGTGCCATCTGTATCTCTAAGAATCCAATCCAACATTCTAGGACCAAACACATTGATATAAGGCATCACTTCATTAGGGACCATGTTACAAAAGGGGACATTGAGCTACATCATGTAGCAACTGAAAATCAGCTGGCTGATATATTCACTAAACCACTGTCCTTTGACTCATTCAGCATTTTGAGAACCAGATTAGGAGTGATTGATATAAATGCTTGATTCTGATGACTGCTGATTTTTGATTGTTCTGATTGATATTCTGTTTTCTGTTAGTTAGTTTTTGGTTTGATTATTTGCTTTCAGTTGATTTTATTTCTTCTGCTGATTTCTATTTTAGCCTTACTGTTAGTTTGATTTGAGTATTTACTTGGATGTGATTTTCTACCTATTTTTATTCACTGGTTCATATCTTGCACTTACTGTTTTATGCTTTTCAAAATCTGATCACCGCTCACTACTTCTGATAATCTGAATTTCTGACTGGGAGTTTTTACCTTATTTTGGTTTGGAAGCTGGTACGCAATGATTGATTCCACTGAATCTGTTGAAGGGAAGAAACATTGATGATTGTTTCTCTTCCTCTAACTCCTTTACTGGTGTATAGTTTCTTTTGGATAAAAATCCTCTTCAAAATTAAAATGTTAGTTTTTGAAATAGAGATTATTTTATCTTCCTACAGTAATCTGCCTCATATCAATAGTATTTTTCAAAGTCTTGAGTCATTAGTTTGATTTTCTAAACCAAGTGATTGCATTTATCATATGATATATGGCTTTTATTTTGTGAATCATTCTTCCTTACTATGGAGAGTCATCTCCTATGTCTGAAAGATAATCTCACAACTGAGACTCTTTAATGATTATGAAAAGGAGAAAGCTTACAAAAGATGCGCAGTGCACCAAATAAATTGAAAAAGAGGCATAAAATGAGCCCAAAACAGAAAAGATGTGAAATTGCCAAATTGGATACACAAAGTGTATCAAAAATAAAAAGATGCTCAAAGCGCCAACCAATTTGAAAAAGAGGCACAAAATGAGCCCAAACTAAGCTTTCTTCCCTTTCAGATTGTTAAACGTCTTAGAAAAATCCGTGCGCCACTTAATATTTCAAAAGCTTGAGTTTGAAAATCCTGATTTCTGATTTTTTACTTTGTAACACTATTATATCAGATATTTTTCTGGAATGAGGCTTGAAAGGATCTCTTTTCAAATCTAATGTCTTTTCTTCTGAATCGGATTTTTGGTTTGAAAGAGGTTTGCATCGATAATGTGCCCGGGGTCGGAGTTACGAAAGTTAATTTTTCCAACCTTTTCTGGATTTCAGTGCTGTCAATCGTCTTCTTATTGGTTTTTGAATCTAAAATCAAGGAAAAATTTTGATTTACTCGAGCAGCTTGATCAAAAAAAAAAACAAACAAAAAAAACTTTGCTTTTATGTGTTTTTACTGTGAGTTTTATTCGTTTTTATTTTATTTTGATTTTATGGTTGTATTTTTGGGATCCTGATCGGTCATCTTCATCATCCATCTTTTTCTGTTTTCTTCACATCGTCCTGGACGATACCTCGATCATCCTGGACGATCCTCTTTGTCCTGGACGATCCAAACATCATCCTGGATGATTCATTCAAAATCGTCCCCACACTGCTCCTGCTACTGAAAGAACTCAAATTATTGGTGATCGTCCTGGACGATCCTTACATCGTCTTGGACGATATGATCCATATCATCCTGATCTGATCAAACAGCTGACATTGCTCCAATTATTATCCATCGTCCTGGATGATCCACCCTATCGTCCTGGACGATCCACATGTCAGCCCCTGGATGATTGGAATTCGGCCCGTCTGACACACTTATTGCATATCATCCCAGACGATCCACCTAATCATCCTAGACGATACGTTTCGTCAACGGTCGTCCACCCTGACTCCTCGGGACGATCGCCTGTGTCTAATCATCCTGGACGATCGGACCGCCTTTTTAACCAATCGTCCAGGACGTCATAAATGCCCATATCGTCCCGGACGATGTCGCGATCGTACGGGACGATCAGGCCATTTTCTATATAAACAACAGTTTTCTTAAGGATTTTCCACACCATTTCTCATCCACTCTCCTTCTACTTCCTACACTCTTGATTTTTAATAACTGGTGGCAAATGGTCCCGTCAAAAGGGTGCCAGTTCCTCCCGGGGACCTGTTGGTCCTCGCTTCCCTAATGCAGCCGATCAGGCTGCCTACGAGCGATACTGCGAGGTGGGGATCACACCGTCAAAAATCATAAATCCCCGCACTCTCACTTATCCTGTCCTTGACCTCTTCGCACACTCCTCCCTCACCTTCATCCTGACTCTCGCATTTACCTTTAGCTCGAAACTTCTTCGCGTTTTCTTTGCAAACTTGAGGATTTCGGCTGATTATTCCACTCTTCGTTCTTATGTAAATCAGTGCCCCGTCGAACTTACCTATCAGGACTTTCACAATATTCTCCAACTGTCCGTCACTGGCGACAAACTCCACACCCTTTTCACCGACCCAGACTATGATTGGAGTGTCGCCAATCATTTCCTTCGTAATACAAATGCCCCTTATCATGACAATGCCTGTGTTGCAAATCTGGTTTTGATGATGACAAACATGTTTCCAGTGTGTTTTGCTTTGCTAATCTGTTTCAGGCACAAAAGACCGCGAGCCACTCAAGCCAACTCAAGATCGGGATCAAGTGTGTCAAATGTATGATTTTTCTTTTTATTGAGTCAATTGTAATGTAACTGATTCCCTAGCTAAGTAACCTTGCACACACACACTCAGGGAGAGAGATTAAGTGAATTAGAGTTTCTGTTAAAAATTTATTCAGATCGTCCTGGACGATATCCACATCGTCCTGGATGATCCAGTTAAAACAGAAACCCTAATTAGGGCGACTAAGTTAAGAGGGTCTGATTGAGCCGATCGTCCTGGACGATCTACGGATCGTACGGGACGATATTCCCAAATCAGAAATTCTCAGCCGCCAGATCAAGTTAGGCAAGTTCTTATTTTTAGATACTTGGTCTGATCGGCCCGGACGATACGTGTATCATCCCGGACGATCCAGTACAATCATGCCTAATTTAATCTGGTAATTAAGGAAAGTAATTAATTTTTGGTTGATACGATCATATCGTCCTGAACGATCACAGGATCGTCCCGGACGATCTTGATCGTCTAGTGCATTTAAGCTGTACGTCCAGAACTATGTACAGGACGATTTGGGGCCTTTTTGAACTAATCGTACCGGACGATGACCCTATCGTCCTGAACGATCAAGTCATTTTTTGGTCTTCCAGCACAGGTTTCTCTGGACGACCCGAACTGTCTTCTGGATGATTTCTCTCAATTTGAACTAATCGTCCCGGACGATCGCAGGATCGTACGGGACGATATGAACAACTTTTTCTACTGATCGTCCAGAAGAGCCAGATCGTCCAGGCTAAAACAGCTGAATTTGAACTGATCGTACAGGACGATCTACCGATCGTCCTGGACGATCTTGGCCGACCAGTTGAGATTTAGGGCAAATTTTAAGCCCTCCTTTAAAAGAACTTTTTCTAATTTTTGGAAATATCTTTTGCTGCCTTCCTTCCCTGAGAACCCCTAGAGAGAGAGAGAGTTGGGAGAGAGAGAGAAGATCTTGTGAGGGGAAGTTAGTGAGGGATTCACTAAGGTTGCTCCGAGCACGGATCAGCGTCGTCTTCTCCGCTTGTCGTCTTTCGTCTAGTCGGTGTTCGTCGTGGGAGGATCGTTCGCAAGAAGATCCGGGGTTCTCTGCCCGCTTCAGGTGGAAGCAAAAGGAGTTCGTAGGTTCTCTGCCTGCTTCAGGAGGAAGCGAAAGGAGTTCGAAGGTTCTCTGCCTGCTTCAGGAGGAAGCGAAAGGAGGTCGGGTTCTCTGCCTCACCGTGTGGTGAAAAGGAGATTTTTGTACAGGCTTCTCCACCTTGCTGTGGGAGCAAAGGAGAGACACTTTTGTTTAGTGCAATACCCGGAGGGGAGGCTCCGGGGAGTGGACGTAGATCAAGTTGACCGAACCACTATAAAATCTGGTTTACTTTTCTGATTCAATTCTGCACTTTAATTTTTCCTGATATTAACTGCTTGGGTGAATATCTTTGGTTGGTCTTTTTATCGTTGTTTTAATTCGTTTTCGCTGCACATTATAAAAAGATTTTCATAGTTATCGTGAAATTTTTAAATAACCAATTCACCCCCCCTCTTGGTTAGCCTCGGGACTAGTTCACTAGGGCTTAACATCCCTATCGAACTTTCAAGTGGTATCAGAGCGGGATTCAAAATTTAAGTTTAAAAATTTTTGAATTTGATCCATGGCTAACTGTAATAATTGTAATACTGCTGAAGGATATTCTATTACAAGACCACCGTTGTTTGACAATATTCCTTTTGATTTTTGGAAAACACGCATGTCTACTTTTCTACAGTCTATTGATTATCACATGTGGATGTTAGTTAAGGACGGATACAAACCACCTTTTAGACTGATTAACAATGTGAAAACTGAACTGCCTTTTACTGATTGGACGTTTGATGATCGCGATTTAGCACAGTTAAATGCAAAATGCTTGAACTGTTTCTTTTGTGCTTTAAAATCCGAAGACTATATGCGTGTTTCTACTTGTACAACGGGAAAGGAAATCTGGGATAGATTATGCATAACATACGAAGGTACAACTGAAGTCAAACAGTCTAGGTTAAACATCTTGCTACATGATTACGAACTTTTTCGCATGAAACCTAGTGAGACTATTTCAGAAATGTACACAAGGTTCACTCAGATTGTTACCTCTTTGCATGTTCTAGGTAGAGAACTTACTAACTACGAAAGAGTGAATAAAATTCTAAGATGTTTGCCTGCTTTTTATGATGCTAAGATTACTGCTATTACTGAATCTAAAGATTTAAACACTTACTCTATTGACAGCTTACTTGGATCACTTATTACTTACGAGCAAGGGGTGAACCAAAGGCAACTTGATGCAGGTGATCGCAAGAAAGAGAAGACAGTGGCACTAAAGGCCAAGGATTCAGATGCTAGCTCTTCCGGGTCTGATAGCGATGATGTTGCCTTAATCACAAGGCAATTCAAAAGCTTTCTAAGGAAGAAACATAAGAACTATCAGAAGTGGAACAAGGGTAAGTCCAATAAAAATTTTAAGAGTTTATCTGAATCTGTTTGTTTTGAATGCAGGAAGCCTGGACACATAAAGGCTGATTGTCCAACACTTAAAGCTCACCCAAGCAAGGAGAAGGGTGAGGAGAAACCAAAGTTCAGAAAGGACAAGAAGCGGATTCAGAAGGCGTTCTGGGCAGACTCTGCATCCGACTCTTCTGAGACTGAAGCTGAAGAGGAGGAAACAAACTTGTGTCTTATGGCTGATGATCACCCTGGTCAGTCGGATCAGGAAGAGGTATGTGAGCTTACCTACGATCAATTATTTGAAGTTTCTGAAAGAATTCATACATCGTATAGGAAGCTTAAGAAAACTCATGCTAGTTTAAAATCAGATTACTTAATATTGCAAAAAGAGCATGATTCTGTAGTTAAAGATCATTCCACACTTGATTCAAATCACATGTCTTTGCTTGATGAATTCGATGAGTTGAATAAAAAATATTCTGATTTAGTTTCTGAGCATGATTCATTGAAAACTACGCATGTGGACTTAGAAAGAGCTTTTAAAGAATTAGATACAATGGCATGTGAAGTAGAAAGTAGCAAGGGAACCTTGAAATTTGAAATTATAAGTTTAAAGAAAGAAAATGAGTTTTTGAAAGTAAAGATCAGTGCTTTTGAAAAGAATAAAACACCGCCTACTTTTGAACAGTTTTATGCACCGCCACTTTTTGAAAAATCTGTTGCAAGTTCTTCAAAGCATGTTTCATATACATCTAGGAAGAGGCATTATCATCCACGTAGATTAGTTAACCCTTTTCCTGGTGTTAGATATTTTTCATGTGGCATGTTAGGACATATTTCTCACACCTGCACTGTTCACCGTAGTACACATTGGGTGTGGAAACCCAAACTGCCTGTTTCACAGCACAGCACGCATGCATTGCATTCTTCTTTTCATAAGAAGGAACCCAAACCTGTTTGGGTTCCTAAGACTGACGTTTGATACTTTTGTAGGTGTGCTCTCACACAAGACCTCGTGAGAGCATGTGGTACCTGGACTGCGGATGTTCTAGACATATGACTGGAGATGCAAATCAGTTCATTTCGCTGGAGGCCAGAGCTGGAGGCAAGGTTACACTTGGAGATAACACCACCAGGAAGGTGGTAGGCACAGGTATAATTGGTGATTCAAAGAACTTTATGATTGATAATGTTTTGCTTGTAGATGGACTGAAACACAACCTGCTGAGCATCAGTCAACTCTGTGACAAGGGATACAACATCAAATTCCTGCCCACTGGCTGCATTTTAAGCTTAAATGATGAAGTTGTTTTGCAGGGGCAAAGGATCAACAACGTCTACAAGCTGGATGTAAGTAGCATTAAATCTGATAATTCAATTTGCTTAAAAACTGCTGCTGATGAGTCTTGGTTATGGCATAGGAGATTGTGTCATGCCAGTATGAAAACCCTTAGGAGAGTCACCCAAAAGGACTTAGTTAGAGGTGTGCCCAAGCTTAAGTTCACTAAGGATCACCTGTGTGATGCCTGTCAGTTGGGGAAGCAAGTCCAGTCCTCTTTTCACTCTGTTAAGGACATTAGCACCTCTAGACCTTTAGAAGTTTTTCACATGGACCTCTTTGGACCCATTAGCATTGCCAGCTTAGGGGGGAGAGTTTATGGTTTTGTGATTGTAGATGATTATTCGAGGTTCACTTGGGTTAAGTTTTTGTCACATAAATCTGAGTCATTTGATGAGTTTAGATCCTTCTCTACTTGGATTCAGAAGAAGTTAGGATGTGAGATTATCACCATCCATAGTGATCACAGAGGGGAGTTTGAAAATGAAAGATTTGGAAGTTTTTGTGAGGATCATGGGATTAGTCACAATTTTTCAGCTCCTAGGACCCCTCAGCAGAACGGGGTAGCTGAAAGGAAGAATAGGACCTTAGTAGAAGCCGCTAGAGCCATGCTTGCCGAGTATTCACTTCCAAAATACTTTTGGGCTGAAGTGGTGAACACTGCCTGTTATGTGCTGAATAGGGTGAATGTGAGAGTCAAACTGAGCAAGACACCTTATGAGATCATTAAGGGTAGAACTCCAAATCTGTCCCACCTCCATGTCTTTGGCTATAAGGTTTTCATTCTGAACAACGGGAAGTCACCCTTAGGAAAATTTGACCCCAAATCTGATGAAGGAGTGTTCTTAGGATATTCAAGTGTGGGGAAATCCTTTAGGGTGTTCAATAGGAGGACTTTGGTGGTGGAAGAAACAACCCATGTAGTGTTTGATGAATCTGAACCTAAGGAGTCTAGATCTGAAGTAGAAGATGAAGAGATTATTGAGGTTACCCAAGGAGTTGGAAATACAAATTTAGAGGAAAGGGTAGAACCTCAAACAGAGTTGCCTAGAGATTGGAGATGTTCTTCGAGTCATCCTAAAGAACTGATCTTAGGAGACCCTTCTGAAGGTGTTAGGACTAGGCATGGACTTAGGAAGGAAGTAAACCATTCTGCCTTTATCTCAATGACTGAACCCACCAACATCAATCAAGCCCTATCGGATGAATTTTGGATTTTAGCTATGCAGGAAGAATTGAATCAATTTGTAAGGAATGATGTTTGGGAGTTAGTAGAAAGACCTAAAAATCAAAGTATTGTGGGAACCAAGTGGGTCTTTAAGAATAAGATGAATGATTCTGGTGTGGTGGTGAGAAATAAGGCAAGATTGGTAGCTAAGGGGTATAATCAGATAAAAGGGATTGATTTTGAGGAGACTTTTGCCCCTGTAGCTAGATTGGAAGCCATTAGAGTGCTACTAGCCTTTGCCTGTTATAAGGGATTTAAGCTGTTTCAAATGGATGTTAAGAGTGCCTTTTTAAATGGGGTAATTAAAGAAGATGTTTTCGTAGAACAACCCCCAGGTTTTGAGAGTTCCCAATATCCAAATCATGTCTATAAATTAAAAAAGGCCTTATATGGATTGAAACAGGCACCTAGAGCTTGGTATGAGAGGCTTAGCACATTCCTGTTAGAAAGAGAGTTTGTTAAGGGGAGCGTAGACACCACCCTTTTTCTGAGGAGATTAGGAGATAATTTACTCATTATCCAGATCTATGTTGATGATATAATTTTTGGATCTTCTGATAAATACTTATGTGAAGAGTTTTCTAAAACAATGAGTAAAGAGTTTGAGATGAGTATGATGGGAGAATTGTCCTACTTTTTGGGGTTTAGCATAAGGCGAACGGATGATGGAACCTTTCTCAATCAATCAAAATACACTAAGGACATTTTGAAGAAATATGAAATGGACAAAGCCAAGCCAATCAATACTCCCATGCCCTCCTCAGTTCAGTTAAATAAGGATTCAAATGGAAAATCTGTTGATCAGAAGAAGTATAGAGGGATACTAGGTTCACTGCTTTACCTGACTGCTAGCCGACCTGATATCATATTTAGTGTCTGTCTTTGTGCTAGGTTTCAAGCTGATCCTAAAGAGTCCCACCTGACTGCTGTTAAGAGAATTCTTAGATATCTTTTAGGAACCCCAAACCTAGGAATTTGGTACCCTAGGCACAACACCTCTTTTGAGATCATTGGATATTCTGATTCTGACTTTGCGGGGTGTAGGGTGGATAGGAAGAGTACTTCTGGGACTTGTCAATTTATAGGACAGTTGTTAGTCTCCTGGTCCAGTAGAAAATAGAACTCAGTTGCACTTTCCACTGCTGAAGCTGAGTACATTGCCTTAGGGAGTTGTGTGGCCCAAGTTCTTTGGTTGAAGCAGCAAGTCTTGGATTTAGGAGTACCTGTTGGCACAATTTCTGTTCTGTGTGATAATACTAGTGCCATCTGTATCTCTAAGAATCCAATCCAACATTCTAGGACCAAACACATTGACATTAGGCATCACTTCATTAGGGACCATGTTACAAAAGGGGACATTGAGCTACACCACGTAGCAACTGAAAATCAGCTAGCTGACATATTCACTAAACCACTGGCCTTTGACTCATTCAGCATTTTGAGAACCAGATTAGGAGTGATTGATATAAATGCTTGATTCTGATGACTGCTGATTTATGATTGTTATGATTGGTATTCTGATTTCTGTTAGTTAGTTTTTTGTATTCTATTTTCTGATTTCTATTAGTTAGTTTTTGTATTCTGATTTCTGATTTCTGTTAGTTAGTTTTGGTTTGATTATTTGCTTTCAGTTGATTTTATTTCTTCTGTTGATTTCTGTGTTACCCTTTTTGTTAGTTTGATTTGAGTATTTACTTTGCTATGATTTTCTACCTGTTTTTATTTATTTACGGGTTCATATCTTGTACTTACTGTTTTATGCTTTTCAAGATCTGATCACCGCTCACTACTTCTGGTGATCTGAATTTTTGACTGGGAGTTTTTACCTTATTTTGGTTTGAAAGCTGATAAGCAGTGATTGACTTCGCTGAATCTGTTAAAGGGAAGAAACATTGATAATTGTTTCTCTTCCTCTAACTCCTTTACTGGTGTGTAGTTTTTTTTGAATAAAAATCTTTTTCAAAATTAAAATGTTAGTTTTTGAAATAGAGATTATTTTATCTTCCTATAGTAATCTGCCTCATATCAATAGTGTTTTTCAAAGTCTTGAGTCATTAGTTTGATTTTCTAAACCAAGTGATTGCATTTATCATATGTTGTATGGATTTTGTTTTGTGAATCGTTCTTCCTTACTACGGAGAGTCATCTCCTATGTCTGGAAGATAATCTCACAGCTGAGACTCTTTAATGATTATGAAAAGGAGAAAGCTTATAAAAGATGCACAGTGCGCCAGATAATTTGAAAAAGAGGCATAAAATGAGCCCAAAACTGAAAAGATGCGAAATTGCCAAATTGGATACACAAAGTGTATCAAAAATCAAAAGATGCGCAAAGCGCCAACCAATTTGAAAAAGAGGCACAAAATGAGCCCAAAACAAGCTTTCTTCCCTTTCAGATTGTTAAATGTCTTAGAGAAATCTGTGCGCCACTTAATATTTTCAAAAGCTTGAGTTTTGAAAATCCCGATTTCTAATTTTTTACTTTGTAACACTATTATATCAGATATTTTTCTGGAACGAGGCTTGAAAGGATTTCTTTTCAAATCTAATGTCTTTTATTCTGAATCGAATTTTTGTTTTGAAAGAGGTGTGCATCGATAAGGTGCCCGGGGTCGGAGTTACGAAAATTGATTATTTCCAACCTTTTTTGGATTTCAGCGCTGTCAATCGTCCTGTCATTGATTTTTGAATCTAAAATCAAGGAAAAATTCTGATTTTCCTGTTGTGTTGTTGTTCTGTGTATGTTTTATTTTATATTTTATTTTCGTGTTATGTTTTTCACTCCTCCTTTTTGTGATGTCAAAAGGGGGAGTCAGTTGTAGTCGTGTCTGTTTCTGTTTTCTGAGTCATGCTTCATGTATTATTTTAGCTGTTAAATGAAAATTTAAAAAATGTTTGTTTGTTGGATCTCCTAGTTTACTTTTTTTTTCAGACTACTTTACAAATATTTGCCATCATCAAAAAGGGGGAGATTGTTGCAAATCTGGTTTTGATGATGACAAACATGTTTCTAGTGTGTTTTTCTTGGCTAATCTGTTTCAGGCACAAAAGACCGCGAGCCACTCAAGCCAACTCAAGATCGGGTCCAAGTGTGTCAAATGTATAATTTTTCTTTTTATTGAGTCAATTGTAATGTAACTGATTCCCTAGCTAAGTAACCTTGCACACACACACTCAGAGAGAGAGATTGAGTGAATTAGAGTTTCTGTTAAAAATTTGTTCAGATCGTCCTGGACGATATACACATCGTCCTGGACGATCCAGTTAAAACAGAAACCCTAATTAGGGCGACTAAGTTAAGAGGGTCTGATTGAGCCGATCGTCCTGGACGATCTACGGATCGTACGGGACGATATTCCCAAATCGGAAATTCTCAGCCGCCAGATCAAGTTAGGCAAGTTCTTATTTTTAGATACTTGGTCTGATCGGCCCGGACGATACGTGTATCATCCCGGACGATCCAGTACAATCATGCCTAATTTAATCTGGTAATTAAGGAAAATAATTAATTTTTGGTTGATACGATCATATCATCCTGGACGATCGCAGGATCGTCCCGGACGATCTTGATCGTCTAGTGCATTTAAGCTGTACGTCCAGAACTATGTACAGGACGATTTGGGGCCTTTTTGAACTAATCGTACCGGATGATGACCCTATCATCCTGGACGATCAAGTCATTTTTTGGTCTTCCAGCACAGATTTCTCTGGACGACCCGAACTGTCTTCTGGATGATTTCCCTCAATTTGAACTAATCGTCTCGGACGATCGCAGGATCGTACGGGATGATATGAACAACTTTTTCTACTGATCGTCCAGAAGAGCCAGATCGTCCAGGCTAAAATAGCTGAATTTAAACTGATCGTACAGGACGATCTACCGATCGTCCTGGACGATCTTGGCCGACCAGTTGAGATTTAGGGCAAATTTTAAGCCCTCCTTTAAAAGAACTTTTTCCAATTTTTGGAAATATCTTTTGCTGCCTTCCTTCCCTGAGAACCCCTAGAGAGAGAGAGAGAGTTGGGAGAGAGAGAGAAGATCTTGTGAGGGGGAGTTAGTGAGGGATTCACTAAGGTTGCTCCGAGCACGGATCAGAGTCATCTTCTCCGCTTGTCGTCTTTCGTCTAGTCGGTGTTCGTCGTGGGAGGATCGTTCGCAAGAAGATCCGGGGTTCTCTGCCCGCTTCAGGTGGAAGCAAAAGGAGTTCGTAGGTTCTCTGCCTGCTTCAGGAGGAAGCGAAAGGAGTTCGAAGGTTCTCTGCCTGCTTCAGGAGGAAGCGAAAGGAGGTCGGGTTCTCTGCCTCACCGTGTGGTGAAAAGGAGATTTTTGTACAGGCTTCTCCGCCTTACTGTGGGAGCAAAAGGAGAAACACTTCTGTTTAGTGCAATACCCGGAGGGGAGGCTCCGGGGAGTGGACGTAGGTCAAGTTGACCAAACCACTATAAAATCTGGTTTGCTTTTCTGATTCAATTCTGCACTTTAATTTTTCCTGATATTAACTGCTTGGGTCAATATCTTTGGTTGATCTTTTTATCGTTGTTTTAATTCATTTCCGCTGCACGTTATAAAAAGATTTTCATAGTTATCGTGAAATTTTTAAATAACCAATTCACCCCCCCTCTTGGTTAGCCTCGGGACAAGTTCACTAGGGCTTAACATCCCTATCGAACTTTCAGCCTGCTCCACACTTCTTAAGGACGCCCGGACTATT
Organism: Dendrobium chrysotoxum; assembly: GCA_019925795.1. NCBI lineage: Eukaryota > Viridiplantae > Streptophyta > Magnoliopsida > Asparagales > Orchidaceae > Dendrobium > Dendrobium chrysotoxum. The sequence continues at coordinate 44,424 of JAGFBR010000744.1, forward strand.
CAGCATGTTCTTCGTTCTTCCGTCATTCCAAAGGCGGGGGATCGAATTCACATCACCCCACTCCTATCCTTGACAACCTACTACATCCTAGCCAATAGGAAATTTAATGCCACAGATCTTATTATCCGGTACCTTGAGCACCTCACCACCATTCGGGATCTAAGTCATCGCCGTCGTCCAAATCTAGCCTTAGGACACATCATTGCCTATGCCCTCGAAACCAAATATGATCTGCAATATCCCGCAGCTCCAAATGTTCCTCCTTCCTTCCTCACCAACAATGCCTTCCATGTCCTACACAGCACCCGACTACATCCGGAGCCTACCCCAGATGTTGAGGAAGAGGAGGAAGAGGCCACTCCAGTTCCTGTTGCACCAGAGGCACCTGTTCCCCTTCGCATTGCCTCTCCATTTGACCACCTGGTGCAGCATTTCGATCAGTGGGAGGCCAGATTTGACTCCTACGTGGTTGCCTAGGAGCAGCGACACACCGAGGACATCCAGCGCTTCACTGACTATGCTGCGTAGCAGCAACAACAGCATGACCAGGACATTGCCTGGATTGGAGCCCACTTTCAGGCCATTCACCATTACTTCAACCCACCACCGCCACCTCCCTCTTCCGATCAGGATCTGCCTCAATTTTAGTTTTCAGTTTTGTAGTTGTTCTCTTTTATATTTTGTACTTGTATTTCCGTGTTCTGGTTTACCCTCCTCCTTTTTGTGATGTCAAAAGGGGGAGTCAGTTGTAGTCATTTCAGTCTTTGATATGTGTTATATTTTCTGTATTAGTTTGATTTTTAAATAAAAATTTGAAAAAAAATTTATCTGTTTTTCGATCTCCTGTTTATGTTTATTTTCAAACTACTGTACAAATGTTTGCCATCATCAAAAAGGGGGAGATTGTTGTAAATCTAGTTTTGATGATGACAAACATGTTTCCAGTGTGTTTTGCTTGGCTAAGCCGTTTCAGGCACAAAAGGTCACGAGCAAATCAAGCTAACTCAAGATCGGGTCCAAGTGTGTCAAATGTATGATTTTTCTTTTTATTGAGTCAATTGTAATGTAACTGATCCCCGAGCTAAGTAACCTTGCACACACACACTCAGGGGGAGAGATTGAGTGAATTAGAGTTTCTGTTTATTTTTTGTTCAGATCATCCTGGACGATATTCACATCGTCCTGGACGATCCAGCCAAAACAGAAACCCTAATTAGGGCGACCAAGTTAAGTGAGTCTGATTAAGCAGATCATCCTGGACGATCTTTAGATCATACGGGACGATATGCTCAAATCAAAAATTCTCAGCCGCCAGAACAACTGAGGCAAGTTTTTATTTTTAGTTATTTGGTCTGATCGTCCTGGACGATACGTGTATCATCCTGGACGATTCAGTACAATCATGCCTAAATTAGTCTGGTAATTAAGGAAAGTAATTAATATTTAATTGATACGATCATATCATCCTGGACGATCGTCGGATCGTCCCGGACGATCGCCGGATCATCCCGGACGATCATGATCATCTAGTGCATTTCAGTTGTACATCCCGAACTGTGTTCAGGATGATTTGGGCACTTTTTGAACTAATCGTACAGGACGATGTACCTATCATCCTGGACGATCAAGTCATTTTTTGGTCGTCCAGCACAAGTTTCTCTGGACGACCCGAACTGTCTTCTGGATGATATTCCTCGATTTGTATTAATCGTCCCGGACGATCGCAGGATCGTACGGGACGATATAAACAATTTTTTCTACTGATCGTCCAGAAGAGCCAGATCATCCAGGCTGAAACAACTGAATTTGAACTGATCGTACAGGACAATATACCGATCGTCCTGGATGATTTTGGCCGACCAGTTGAGATTTAGGGCAAATTTTAAGCCCTCCTATAAAAGAACTTTTTCTTGAAACAAGAAAATTTTTTTGCCACCTTCCTTCCCTGAGAAACCCTAGAGAGAGAGAGTTGGGAGAGAGAGAGAGGATCTTGTGAGGGGGAGTTAGTGAGGGATTCACTAAGGTTGCTCCAAGCACGGATCAGAGTCATCTTCTCTGCTCGTCGTCTTTCGTCTAGTCTGTGTTCGTCGTGGGAGGATCGTTCGCAAGAAGATCCAGGGTTCTCTGCCCGCTTCAGGTGGAAGCAAAAGGAGTTCGAAGGTTCTTTGCCTGCTTAGGAGGAAGCAAAAGGAGGTCGGGTTCTCTGCCCCACCGTGTGGTGAAAAGGAGGTCTTGTACAGGCTTCTCCGCCTTACTGTGGGAGCAAAAGGAGAGACACTTTTTTTTTAGTGCAATACCCGGAGGGGAGGCTCCGCGGAGTGGACATAGGTCAAGTTGACCGAACCACTATAAAATCTGGTTTATTTTTCTGATTCAGTTCTGCACTTTACTTTTTGATATTAACTGCGTGGGTGAATATCTGAGATTGATCTTTTCGTTTATGTTTATTTATTTCCGCTGCTAAATATCAAAAAGATTTTTCATTGTTGTTGTGAAATTTTTAAATAACCAATTCACCCCCCTCTTGGTTAGCCTCGAGACTAGTTTACTAGGGCTTAACATCCCTATCGAACTTTCACTTATAACAACCAGCATATTATACGGGTCATCTAAGTGAAGTTATTGGACGATGAGGATTTTTAACATATCGTTTGGGATGATCTCGCGATCATCTAGGATGATGTGATCAATCAAATTAATCCTCAATTGCTTTCCTTAATGACCTGGCTAATTTAGGCATGATTATTATGAATTGTCTAAGATGATAGGGATGTTAAGCCCTTGTGAACTAGTCCCGAGGCTAACTAAGAGGGGGGGGGGGTGAATTGGTAGTTTTAAAAATTCGAGAGCAAAATAATAATTTAGAAAATCTTTTTGGATATTTTAAAACTTTTACAATTATGCGATGTTGTGCAGATGTTTAACAATAACAGAATAATACTCACAATCACACAATCATCAACAGGAATATAAATACAAAAAATAATTAGAAAGAACACACTAGATTTTATAGTGGTTCGGTCAACTTGACCTACATCCACTCCCCGGAGCCTCCCCTCTGGGTATTGCACTAACACTAAGTGACTCCTTATGCTCCCACAGCAAAGCGGAGAAGCCTATATAAAAACTCCTTTCCACCAACTCGGTGAGGCAGAGAACCTGAACTCCTTTCACTTCCTCCTGAAGCAGGCAGAGAACCTAGACTCCTTTCACTTCCTCCTAAAGTAGGCAGAGAACCTGGACTCCTTTCGCTTCCTCCTGAAGCAGGTAGAGAACCTGGATCTTCTTGTGAATGATCCTCCTATAGAGACACCGATAAGATAAGAGATGATGAATGGAGAAGATGACTCAGATCCTTGCTTGGAGAAACCTTTGTGAATCCCATATAAACTCCCCCTCACAAGATCCTCTCTCTCTCTCCCAAGCTCTCTCTCTCTCTCAAGGTTTTCACTAGAAAGAAAAGTGGCAAAAGATTTTTTTGCTGGAAGAAAAAGATTTTTTATAGGAGGACTTAAAAATTGCCTTTAATCTCAACTGGTCGACAAATATCATCCAAGACGATCGAAGGATAGTCCTGTACGATCAGTGTAAAATCTTATTTTTTAGCTTGGACAATCTGGTTTCTCTGGACGATTAAAAGACAAAGTTGTTCAGATCGTCCCGTACGATTCTACAATCATCCGGGACGATTAGTGTAAATCAAGAATTTCATCCAGAGAATAGTTCTATTCGTCCACGACAACTTATGCTAAACGATATCAAAATGACTTGATCGTCCAGGATGATATCTCTATTATCCTATATGATTAGTTCAAAACACCCAAAATTGTCCTGAGCATAGCTCTGATCGGCATGCACAAAATGTGCTATACCATTAAAAATGACTTGATCGTCCTGGATGATATCTCTATCGTCCCATACGATTAGTTCAAAATTGGGCATATCATCCAGAGGATAGTTCGGTTCGGCTAGGTAAAATGCTCTGGACGGTCAAGATTTTGCATGTATCGTCCCGTACGATATTGCGATCATCCGGGATGATATGTCGTAAGAATCAGATATTAATTGCTTTTCTTAATTATCAGACTAATTTAGGCATGATTGTAAAGGATCATCTAGGATGATACATGTATCCTCCGGGATGATTAGACCAAATATTTAAAAATAAAAACTTGCCTAACTTAATCTGGCGGTTGAGAATTTCTGATTTGAGCCTATCATCCTGTACGATCATAGGATCATCCAGGACGATCTGCTTAATCAGACCGACTTAACTTGGTCGCCCTAATTAGGGTTTTTATTTTCACTGGATCGTCTAGGATGATATGAACATCGTCTAGGATGATATGAACAAAAAATTAAAATAAAAAACTCTAATTCACTAAGACTCTCCCTCTGAGTGTGTGTGTGCAAGGTTACTTAGCTAAGGAATCCTTTAAATTATATTTGACTCAATAAAGATAAAAATAGTACATTGGACCTGAATTATAAAACAGACTGACTCAATCTTGGGCTGGCTTGAACTTGCAATTGATCCTACGGACCTAAGAGATTAAACAGGCTACCAGAAATAAAAATATTTGCTATCGTCAAAATTATAGTCCTTGAAACCAGATTCGCAATAATCTCCCCTTTTTTTATGATGGCAAACATTTATTAATAATTTCAAAAATAGTAATTGAATAACGGGTGAATAATACAAGAATATTGAACTAATCCAAAACACAAGAACTACTACTCCCCCTTTTGACATCTCAAAAAGGGAAAATAACATATAGAAACATTTAAAACCAGTACAAGTCGAACATAAGAGAACATTAAAAGGATGAAATCAAAAGGCATTTTTTTTAATCGATCAGCTCCAGTAAAACATAATTTTTCTTTATTTTCAATTCAAAAACCAATAAGAAGAAGATTGATAGTGCTGAAATCCAGAAAAGTTGGAAAATTGACTTTCGTAACTCCTACCTCAGATACCTTACAGGCTCATATTCCTTTCAAATAAAAATCTAGTTCAGAAAAGAAAGAAATTAGATTCAAAAAGAGATCCTTTCAAGCCTCGTTCTAGAAAAATATCTGATGAAATAGTATTACGAAGTAAGGAATTAGAAATCATGATTTTCAATCTCAAGCTTTTGAAAATATTAAGTGGCACATGGATTTTTCTAAGACATTTAATGATCTGAAAGGGAAGAAAGCTTATTTCTTTGTGGGCTCATTTTGTGCCTCTTTTTCAATTTGTTTAGCTCTCTTTGCGCATCTTTTAAATTTTCATACACTTTGTGTATCTTTCCAATTTGGCAACATTGTTCATCTTTTCAGCTTTGGTCTCATTTTGTACCTCTTTTCATTTTGGCGCTCTTTGCGCATCTTTTATAAGCTTGCTTCCTTTCATAATCGTTAAAGAATATCAATTGTTAAACTACCTTCCAGATATAAAAGAAGACTCTTTACAGTAAGGAGGATAATTCACAAAACAAAAACCATACATCATATGATAAATGTAATCACCTGATTAAGAAAATATAATACTGATTCAAAGCTTTAAAAATACTATTCATATGAGGTAGATACTGTAGGAAGATAAAATAGATCTTTGTTTCAAAAGCCAACTTTTTAATTTTGAAAAAGATTTTTATCTAAAAGAAATAATACACCATTAAAGGTGTTAGAGGAAGAGAAAAAATCATCAATATTCTTCCCTTTAACAGATTCAGAGGAGTCAATCACAGCTTACAAGCTTCCAAACAAAAACTAGGCAAAACTCTTAGTCAGAAATCTAGTTTATCAGCAGTAGTGAGCAGTGATCTGATAAAAAAATAAATCAAGAACATGTAGAAAATCACATCAAAATAAGTACTCAAATCAGAAAAGAAGCAAAAATAAAAAGAAACAGCAGAGACCAAAAAAATAAACAGAAAGTAGATAATCAAATCAAACAAAACTAAGAGAAATAAAAGTGAAAAAAAAAAAAATCAAAAATCAGCAGTCATTAGATTCATGTATTTACGTCAATCACACCCAATCTTATCCTCAAAATGCTGAATGAGTCAAAGGCCAGTGGTTCATTAAAGATGTCAGCCAGTTGGTTTTCAGTTGATACATGATGTAGCTTAATATCCTCTTTTGTAACATGATCCTTAATGAAGTGATGCCTTATGTCAATATATTTGGTTCTTGAATGTTGGATATGATTCTTAGAGATGCAGATGACACTAGTATTATCACATAGAACTGAAATTGTGCCAACAGATAATCCTAAATCCAAAACTTGTTGCTTCAACCAAAGGACTTGGGCCACACAACTTCCTAAGGCAATATACTCAGCTTCAGCAGTGGAAAGTGCAACTGAGTTCTATTTTCGACTGGACCAGGAGACTAAAGACTGTCCTATGAATTGGCAAGTTCCAGAAGTGCTCTTTCTATCCACTCTATACCCTGCAAAGTCAGAATTAGAATATCCAATAATCTTAAAAGAAGTATTGTGCCTAGGGTACCAGATTTCTAGGTTTGGGGTCCCTAAAAGATATCTAAGAATTCTCTTAACAGTAGTCAGGTGGGACTCTTTAGGATCAGCTTAAAACTTAGCATAAAGACAAATACTAAACATAATATCAGGTTGGCTAGCAGTCAGGTAAAACAGTGATCCAATTATTCCCCTAAACTTCTTCTGATCAACAGATTTTCCATTTGAATCCCTATCTAACTAAACAGTGGAACTCATAGGAGTGTTAATTAGATTAGCTTTGTCCATTTCATATTTCTTCAAGATTTCCTTAGTGTATTTTGATTGATTCAGAAAGGTTCCATCATCTATTTGTCTTATGCTAAACCCCAAAAAGTAGGATAATTCTCCCATCATACTCATCTCAAACTCCTTACTCATTATCTTAGAAAAGTTATCGCATAATTTTTTATCAAAAGATCCAAAAAGTATATCATCAACATATATCTGGACAATGAGTAGATCATCTCCTACTTTCCTAAGAAAAAGGGTGGTGTCTATGCTTCCCTTAACAAACTCTCTTTCTAGTAGGAATGTGCTAAGCCTCTCATACCAAGCTCTAGGTTCCTGTTTCAATCCATATAAGGCATTTTTTAATTTGTAAACATGATTTGGATTTTAGAAACTCTCAAAACCTAGGGGTTGCTCTACAAAAATATCCTCTTTTATTACCCCATTTAAAAAGGCACTCTTGATATCCATTTAAAACAGCTTAAATCCCTTGTAACAGGCAAAAGCTAGTAGCACCCTAATGGCTTCTAATTTAGCTACAGGGACAAAGGGCTCCTCAAAATTAATCCCTTCAATTTGATTGTACCCCTTAGCCATGAATCTTGCCTTATTCCTAGCCACCACACCAGAATCATTCATCTTATTCTTAAAGACCCACTTGGTTCCCACTACACTTTGATTTTTAGGTCTTTCTACTAACTCCTAAATATCATTCCTTACAAATTGATTCAATTCCTTTTGTATAGCTAAGATCCAAAACTCATCAAAAAGGGCTTGATTGATGTTGGTGGGTTCAGTCATTGAGATAAAGGTAGATTGGTTTACTTCCTTCCTCAGTCCATGCCTAGTTCTAACACGTTCAGAAGGGTCTCCTAAGATCAGTTCTTTAGGATGACTCGAAGTATATCTCCAATATCTAAGAAAGGTGTTTTGAGGCTCTACCCTTTCCTCCAAATTTGTATTTTCAACTCATTGGGTAATCTCTCCTACTTCTTCTTCCTCAACTCTAGTCTCCTTAGGATCAGATTCATCAAACACCACATGAGTTGTCTCCTCCACCACCAAAGTCCTCTTATTAAACACCTTAAAAGATTTCCCCACACTAAAATAGCCTAAGAACACTCTTTTATCAGATTTATGGTCAAATTTTCCTAAGGATGATTTCCCATTATTCAGAATGAATACCTTACAGCCAAAAATATGGAGGTGGGACAAGTTTGGAGTTATACTCTCTTAATGGTCTTATAAGGTGTCTTATTCAAATTAAATCTAACATTCACCCTATTCAGCACATAACATGTAGTGTTTATCACTTCAGCCCAAAAGTACTTTGGAAGTGAATACTCAGGAAGCATGACTCTAGCGGCTTTCACTAAGGTATTGCTCTTCCTTTCAGCTACCCCGTTCTACTGAGGGGTCCCAGGAGCTGAAAATTATGGCTAATCCCTTGCTCCTCATAGAATGTTCCAAATCTCATATTTTTAACTCTCCACCATGACCACTATGAATAGTCAAGATCTCACAACCTAACTTCCTCTGAATCCAAGTGGAGAAAGACTTAAATTCATCAAATGACTCAGATTTATGTGACAGAAATCTAATCCAAGTGAACCTCGAGTAATCATCAATAATCATAAATCTATAGACTCTCACCCCTAAGCTGGCAGTGCTAATGGGTCCAAACAAATCTATGTGAAGGACTTCTAAAGGTCTAGAGGTGTTGATGTAATTAATTGAGTGGAAAGAGGAGTGGACTTGCTTCCCAAATTGACAGGCATCACATAGGTGGTCCTTAGTGAACTTAAGCTTGGGGACACCTCTAACTAAGTCCTTTTGGGTGACTCTCCTAAGGATTTTCATACTGGCATGACATAATCTCCTATGCCACAACCAAGACTGATCAGTAGTAGTTTTTAAGCAAATTGAAACATCAGTTTTAAAGAAGCTTACATCCAACATGTTGATATTGTTGATCCTTTATCCCTGTAAAACTATTTTATCATTTAAGCTTATAAAGCAGCAAGTGGACAGGAACTTGATGTTGTTTCCTTTGTCACAAAGTTGACTGATGCTCAGCAAGTTGTGTTTCAATCCATCTACAAGAAAATTATTATCAATAATGAAATTTTTTGAATCACCAATTATACCTGCTCCTACCACACTCCTGGTGCTGTTGTCTCCAAGTGTAACCTTGCCTCCAGCCCTGGCCTCCAGCGAAATGAATTGATTTGCACCTCCAGTCATATGTCTTGAGTATCCGTTGTCTAGGTACCACATGTTCTCACAAGATCTTGTGTGAGAGCACACCTATAAAATTATCAGACGTCAGATTTAGGAACCCAAACAGGATTGGGTTCCTTCTTATGAAAAGAAGAATGCAATGCATATGTGATGTGTTGTGAAGCATGTAATTTAGGCCTCCACACCTAATGTGTACTATGGTGAAAAGTGCAGGTGTGAGAGATATGTCCAAGCATGCCACAAGAAAAGCATCTAACACTAGAAAAAGGGTTAACTAATCTACGTGGGTGATTAGCCTCTCCGTAGGTTTTAATAAAACATGGTTTGATGATTTTGAAACAAATTCTTCAAAAGATGGTGATGCATAAAATTGTACAAAAGTATGAGGTGGTTCATTTTTCTCAAAGCACAAATTTTTACTCTTAGAAATTTATTCTCTTTTTTAAGACTTGCAATTTCAAATTTCAATGCACCCTTACTACTCTCTAAGTCACATGCCATGGTGTCTAATTATTTAAAAGCTCTTTTTAAATCAACATGTGAGATTTTTAATGAATCATGCTCAGTAATCAAATCATAATACTTTTTATTCAATTCATTTAGCAGTGATGTGATTGCAATCAAGAGTAGAATGATCTTTAATCAAAATTTCATGCTCTTTTTGTAAATTCAAAAATTCTAATTTAAGACTAGCATGAGTTTTCTTAAGTTTTCTATATGATGAATGAATTTTCTTAGAAACATCTAGCAATTGATCATAGGTTAGCTCACATACTTCTTCTTGATCAGACTGATTAGGATGATCATCAACCATCAGACAAAAATTTATAGTCTCCTTTTCAGCTTTAGTCTCAGAGGAGTCAGATACAGAATATACCCAGAATACCTTCTGAATCCGCTTCTTATCCTTTATGAACTTGGGTTTCTCCTCACCCTTCTCCTTGCTTGGGTGAGCTTTAAGTGTAGGACAATCAGCCTTTATATGTCTAGGCTTCCTGCATTCAAAGCAAATAGTATCAGATGAACCTTTAAAAAGCTTTTGAATTGCCTAGTGATTAAGGCAACATCATCGCTATCAGACCCAAAAGAGTCAGTGTCAGTATTGTTGGCCTTCAACGCCATAATTTTCTCCCTCTTCTTCTCATCTGCATCAATTTATCGTTGGTTCACTCCTTGCTCGTAAGCAATGAGTGACCCAAGTAAGTTATCAATAGAATAAGTGTTCAAATCTTTGGATTCAGTAATTACAATTATCTTGGCATCAAAAGAAGAAGGCAAACATCTCAGGATTTTGTTCACTTTTTCATAGTTTGTAAGTTCTCTTCCTAAAGCATGTAAAGAAGTGATAATTTGAGTGAACCTAGTATATATTTCAGAAATTAATTCACTAGGTTTCATGCGAAAGAGTTCGTAGTCGTAAAGTAAGATATTCAATCTAGATTGCTTAACCTTAGATGTAGCTTCATAAGTAATGCATAATCTATCCCAAATTTTTTTACCAGTCGTACAAGTGGAAACATATATGTAATCTTCAGATTTTAAAGCACAAAAAATAGTTCAAATATTTTGCATTCAGTTGTGCTAAATCATGATCATCAAATGTCTAATCAGTGAAAGGCAGTTCAATTTTAATATTATTAACCATTCTAAAAGGTGCTTCATAGCCATCTTTAACAAGCATTCACATGCGATAATCAATTGATTGTAAAAAGGTGGACATACGAGTTTTCTAAAAATCAAAAGGTATGTTATCAAACAAAGGTGGTCGTGTAATTGAATAACCTTCAGCAGTATTACAATTACCAAAGTTATCCATGGATCAAAATTCAAAAGTTTTTAAACTTAATTTTTGAATCCCGCTCTGATACCACTTGAAAGTTTGATAGGGATGTTAAGCCCTTGTAAATTAGTCCCGAGGCTAACCTAAGAGGGGGGGGGGGGGTGAATTGGTAGTTTTAAAAATTTGAGAGCAAAACAACAATTTAGAAAATCTTTTTGAATGTTTTAAAACTTTTATAGTTATGTGATGTTGCGCATATATTTACCAATAACAGAATAATACTCACAATCACACAATCATCAATAGGAAAATAAATGCAGAAAATAATTGGAAAGAATACATCAGATTTTATAGTGGTTCGACCAACTTGAATTATGTCCACTCCCCAGAGCCTCCCCTCTAGGTATTGCACTAACACTAAGTGACTCTCCTTCTACTCCCACAGCAAGGCAGAGAAGCCTGTACAAAAACTCCTTTCCACTAACTCGATGATGCAAAGAATCTGAACTCCTTTCCCTTCCTCCTTAAGCAGGCAGAGAACCTAGATTCCTTTCTCTTCCTCCTGAAACAGGCAGAGAACCTGGACTCCTTTCGCTTCCTCCTGAAGCAGGTAGAGAACTTGGATCTTCTTGCGAATGATCCTCCCACAGAGACACCGATAAGATAAGAGACGACGAACGGAGAAGATGACTCAGATCCTTTCTTGGAGAAACCTTTGTGAATCCCACATAAACTCTCCCTCACAAGATCCTCTCTCTCTCCCCCAAGCTCTCTCTCTCTCTCAAGGTTTTCTATGGAAAGGAAAGTGGTAAAAGATTTTTCTTGTTAGAAGAAAAAGATCTTTTATAGGAGGGCTTAAAAATTGCCTTAAATCTCAACTAGTCAGAAAATATTATCCAAGATGATCGAAGGATCATCCTGTATGATCAGTGTAAAATCTCATTTTTCAGCCTAGATGATTTGGTTTCTCTGGACGATTAGAAGACAAAGTTGTTCAGATTGTCCCAAACGATTATGTGATCGTCAAGGATGATCAGTGTAAATCAAGAATTTCATCCAGGGAATAGTTTTGTTCATCCTGGGCAACTTATGCTAGACGATGTCAAAATGACTTGATCATTTAGAATGATATCTCTATCATCCTGTACGATTAGTTCAAACCATCCAAAATTGTCCTGAGCATAGTTCTGATCAACCTGAATAAAATGTGTTGTACGATTAAAAATGATTTGATCATCCGGGATAATATCTCTATCATCCCGTATGATTAGTTCAAAATCAAGCATATCGTCCAGAGGATAGTTCGGTTCAGCCAAGTAAAATGCTCTAGACGGTCAAGATTTTGCATGTATCATCCCATACGATATTACGATCATCCGGGATGATATGATCATATCAATCAGATATTAATTACTTTCTTAATTATCAGACTAATTTAGGCATGATTGTAAAGGATTATTCAAGATGATACACGTATCGTCTAGGATGATCAGACTAAATATCTAAAGATAAAAATTTGCCTAACTTAATTTGGTGGTTGAGAATTTTTGATTTGAGCCTATCGTCATATACGATCATAGGATCATCCAGGATGATCTGCTTAATCAGACCGACTTAACTTGGTCGACCAAATTACGGTTTCTATTTTCATTGGATCGTCTAGGATGATATGAATAAAAAATTAAAACCAGAAACTCTAATTCACTAAAACTCTCCCCTTGAGTGTGCGTGTGCAAGGTTTCTTAGCTAGGGGATCCTTTACATTATATTTGACTCAATAAAGATGAAAATAATATATTGGACCTGAATTACAAAATAAACTGACTCGATATTGGGTTGGCTTGAACTTGCAATTGATCCTATGGACCTGAAAGATTGAACAAGCAACCAGAAATAGAAATATTTACATCATCAAAATCATAGTCCTTGAAACAAGATTCGCAACACTTTCCTTAATAACTTGGCTAATTTAGGAATGATTGTTATGAATCATCCTAGACGATTAGATAGAAGAACTAAGAAATCAAAACATGCCTAACTTAGTCTAGCGGCTGAGAATTTTTGATTTGAGCCTATCGTCCTGTATGATGGGAGGATCATCCAGAATGATCGGCTTAATCAGGCTGACTTAACTTGATAGTCCTGATTAGGGTTTCTATTTTCAATGGATCGTCTAGGACGATATGGCGATCATCCAGGATAATATGGCGATCATCTAGGACGATGTTATCAAAAATAGAACAGAAACTCTAACTCATAAAAAATCTCCCCCTGAGTGTGTGTGTGCAAGGTTACTTAGTTAGGGGATCAATTACATTATATTTGACTCAAGAAAGGGAAAAATTACATTTAAACACACGCGGACCCGATCTTGAGTTGGCTTGAATTGTATTTGATCTTTTGTACCTGAAATGTTAGCCAATCAAAATAGAACATAGAAATATTTGTTATCATCAAAATTATAATCCTTAAATCTAAATTTGTAATAATCTCTCCCTTTTTTATGATGGCAAATATTTGTTCAGTAATTTCAAATAAAGAAGATAAGAATAATCAACGCACATACTAGAGAAGATTTATCATTATAAATTTTACTAATCATTGATAAACAGTGACACTAAATATGATAAAAGAAATAACTACAACACAAAAATAATAAAAGAAACTATTAGTAATACAAAAAAAATAACTCCCCCTTTTGGCATCACAAAAAGGAAGAAGAAAAAGCAAAACAAAACAAACTAGAAACATCACAACACATAAAACTAATAGAGAGGCGGATTTGGATGGTGGAAAATTGGTCTCCAAACTAGGCCATATCCTGGTCGTGCTGCTGCCGCTGCTGGGCAACGTAGTCATTGAATCGTCTCACATCCTTAGCATGCTGCTGCTCCTGAACAACAAGGTAGGAGTCAAAGCGGGCCTCCCACTGGTCAAACTGTTGCACCAACTGATCTAAAGGTGATGCTATACGGAGAGGAGCAGGTGCAGTAGGCTCAGGAGTAGCCTTCCCCTCTTCTCCCTCAACATCCGCTGCGGGCTTCGGATGAAGTCTAGTACTATGGAGAGTATGTAAAGAGCCATTGGAGAAGAAGATAGGTGGGATTTTGGTTGGATCTGGATATTGAAAATTATATTTTGTTTCAAGGGCATAGTGGATGAGATGTCCTCAAGCTAGATTGGGGTGTCTGTTGTGGTCCGAATCCCTAATGGTAGTCAGTTGTTCAATATAGTGAAAAAGTAAATCAGTTGCATTAAAGTCACAATGGGCCATGATGTAGTAGGTAGTTATGGAGAGCAAAGGAGTGATGTGGATGCGGTCCCCAGCCTTAGGAATGATGGAGGAGCGAAGGATATGTTAGATTGTCGTAGCATCCTTGACTAGGGAGGAACAGGCTTGGTCGTGGTATTGGGCATTTGTGTTTCTAAGGAAGTGGTTGGCGACATTCCAATTAAAGTCAGGGTCAAATGCTAAAATATGAAGCTTATCGCCATAAGTGGACAGTTGAAGAATGTCATAAAAGTCCTGGAGGGTTAATTCTATAGGTCGTTGATTAACAAAGGAGTGATGGGCGGAGTAATCAGAGGTAACGCGAAGATCTGCAAAGAAAACCCTAAGAAGTTTAATGCTGAAAGGAAAATTTAGAGTAAGAATGAAAATGAGGGATGTGTGAGTGAACAGATCAAGTACCGGATAGGTGAGGATCCGTGGGTTCACAATTTTGGAGATAGTGATCCCAGCATCAAGATATCTTTGAAATGTAGCTTGATCGGCTGCATCAGGAAAGCAGGGATCAGTATTTCCCCAGGAGGAACTAGCACCCTATTGCCTGGATCTCTTACCACCAGCCATAAGAAAGAAATGAGTAGGAATAGAATGAAGTTGTGGTGAAAAAATGGAAGGAAATTAGCTGTTTATAAAGGAAATGGCCATATCATTCAGGCCGATCGCAGGATCATCCAGGTCGATAGGAGTAATTGTTACGTATAGGATGATTGGTCAAAAAGGTGGTCCGATCATCCAAGACGATCAGATATTATCCAGGATGATTAGACACTGGCGATCGTCCCGAAGAGTCCAGCCGGACGACCTTTGATGAAAAGTATCATCCCAGATGAATAGGTGGATCGTCTAGGACGATATGTAATAAATGCATCGGACGGGCCGAATTTGAATCATCCAGCTGCAGATATATGGATCGTCCAGGACGATGAGGTAGATCATCTAGGACGATCACCAATAACTGGTGCATACCAGCCGTTGGATCATGGTGGGGATGATTGTTGCAAATCTGGTTTCAAAAGTACAATTTTAATGATGATAAATATATTTGTATTCTATTTTGCTTGGCTAACCCATTTCAGGTACAAAAGATCAAAAGCTACTCAAGGCAACTCAAGATCGGGTCCAATTATGTCTAAATGTAATGTTTTCCTTTTCTTGAGTCAAATGTAATGTAACTAATTTTCTAGCTAAGTAACCTTGCACACATACACTCAGGGGGAGAGCTTGAGTGAATTAGAGTTTCTATTCAATTTTTTATTCAGATCGTCCTGGACGATATTCACATCATCCTGGATGATCAAGTGAAAATAGAAACCCTAATTAGGGCGACCAAGTTAAGTCTGTCTGATTAAGCCGATCGTCCTGGATGATCCATACATCATACGGGATGATAGGCTCAAATTAAAAATTCTCAGCCGCCAGATCAAGTTAGAAAAATTTTATTTTTAGAAATTTGATCTGATTATCCTGGATGATACGTGTATCATCCTGGACGATCTAGTATAATCATGCATAAATTAGTCTGGTGATTAAGAAAAGCAATTAATATTTAATTGATACGATCATATCGTCTGGGATGATCATGATCGTCTAGTGTGTTTCAGCTGTACGTCCAGGATGATTTTGGCACTTTTTGAACTAATCATATAGGACGATATCCGTATCGACCTGGACGATCAAGTTATTTTTAGGTCGTCCATCACAAGTTTCTCTGGATGAAATTCCTGAATTTACACTAATTGTCCCGAATGATCGCAGAATCGTACGGGACGATCTGAATAACCTTTTCCACTGATCGTCCAAAAGAGTTAGATCATCCAGGCTGAAACAGATGATTTTGAACTAATCGTAGAGGATGATCTATAGATCGTCCTGGATGATATGGGCCGACCAGTTGAGATTTAGGGCAAATTTTAAGCCCTCCTATAAAAGATCTTTTTCTTCCAACAAGAAAATTTTTTTGCCACTTTCCTTTCTAGAGAAACCCTAGAGAGAGAGAGTTTGGGAGAGAGAGAGAGAGGATCTTGTGAGGGGGAGTTTGTGAGGGATTGACAAATGTTGCTCCAAGTAAGGATCAGAGTCATCTTCTCCGTTCATCGTCTCTCATCTTGTTGGCGATTTCTGTGGGAGGATCGTTCGCAAGAAGATCCGGGTTCTCTGCCTGCTTCAAGAGGAAGCAAAAGGAGTTCAGGTTCTCTGCCTACTTTAGGAGGAAGCGAAAGGAGTCCGAGGTTCTCTACCTGCTTTAGGAGAAAGTGAAAGGAGGTTAGGTTCTCTGCCTCACCGTGTCGGTGGAAAGGAGTTTTTGTATAAACTTCTCCACCTTGTTCTGGGAGCAGAAGGAGAGTCACTTTGAGTTAGTGCAATACTCAGAAGGGAGGCTCCGGGGAGTGGACGTAGGTCAAGTTGATCGAACCACTATAAAATCTCGTGTGTTCTTTCTGATTATTTTCTGCACTTTATTTTTCTATTATTAACTGCTTGGGTGAAATCTGTGGTTGATCTTTTTGTTTATGTTTTTACTTGTTTTCATTGCAAATCATCAAAAAGATTGTTCCTATTGCTCTCAAATTTTTTAAATAACCAATTTACCCCCCTCTTGGTTAGCCTCGGGACTAGTTCATTAGGGCTTAACATCCCTATCGAACTTTCAAGTGGTATTAGAGAGGGATTCATAAAATCTAGTTTTGAAAAACTTTTGAATTTGATCTATGGCTAACTTTGGTAATTGTAATACTGCTGAAGGTTATTTAATTACACGACTGCCATTGTTTGATAACATTCCTTTTGATTTTTGGAAAACTCGTATGTCCACTTTTTTCAATCAATTGATTATCGCATGTGGATGCTTGTTAAGGATGTCTATGAGCCACCGTTTAGAATGATTAACAATGTTAAAACTGAACTGCCTTTCACTAATTGGACTTTTGATGATCGTGATGTAGCCCAACTGAATGCCAAATGTTTGAACTATTTTTTTGTGCTTTAAAATCTGAAGATTACATGTGTGTCTCTACTTATACAACTGGTAAAGAAATTTGGGATAGATTGTGCATCACTTATGAAAGTACAACTGAAGTCAAAATGTCTAAGTTAAACATATTGCTTCATGACTACAAAATTTTTCGCATGAAACCTACTGAATCCATTTATGAAATGTATACGAGGTTCACTCAAATTGTCACTTCTTTGCATGCCTTAGGAAGAGAACTTACAAACTATAAAAGAGTGAACAAAATTCTTAGATGTTTACCTTCTTCCTAAGATGCTAAGATAACTACAATCACTGAATCTAAAGATTTAAATACTTACTCTATTGATAGCTTACTTGGATCACTCATTGCTTACGAGCAAGGGGTGAACCAAAGACAGCTTGATGCAGGTGAGAAGAAGAAGGAGAAAATAGTGACACTGAAGGCCAACGAGAGTGATACTAGTAATTTCGGCTCTCATAGCGATGATGTTGCCTTAATCACTAGGCAATTCAAAACTTTTTAAGGAAGAAACACAAGAACTATCTGAAGTGGAACAAGGGTAAGTCCAGCAAAAATTTTAAAGGTTCATCTGATACTATTTATTTTAAATATAGGAAGCTTGGACACATTAAGGCTGATTGTCCTACACTTAAAGCTCACCCAAGCAAGGTGAAGGGTGAGGAGAAACACAAGTTCAGGAAGGATAAGAAGCTGATTCAGAAAGTATTCTGGGCAGATTCTGTATCTAACTCCTCTAAGACTGAAGCTGAAGAGGAGGAAACCAATTTGTGTCTGATGGCTAATGATCATCCTGGTCAGTCTGACCAGGAAGAGGTATGTGAGCTTACTTACGAATAATTATTTGAAGTGTCTAAAAGAATTCATGCATCGTATAGGAAGCTCAAGAAAACTCATGCTAGCCTGAAACTAGAACTTCTAAATTTATAAAAAGAGGATGAAATTCTGATTAAAGATCATTCTACTGTTGATTGCAATCACATGTCCTTACTTGATAAATTTCATGAGCTGAACAAAAAGCATTCTGATTTAATTGTTAAACATAATTTACTGAAAATCTCGCATGTTGATTTAGAGAAAGCTTTTAAAGAATTAGACAATCTGGCATGTGAAGTGGAGAGTAGTAATAGAGCATTGAAATTTGAAATTGTAAGTCTTAACAAAGAAAATGAATTTCTAAAAGTTAAAATTAGTGCTTTTGAGAAAAATAAAACACCTTCTACTTTTGCACAATTTTATGCATCTCCACCTTTTGAAGAATCTGTTTCAAAATCATCAAAGCATGTTTCATACAAACCTAGGAAGAGGCACTATCACCCATGTAGATTAGTTAACCCTTTTTCTGGTGTGAGATATTTTTCTTGTGGCATTTTAGGACATATTTCCCACACCTGTATTGTTCACCATAGTACACATTGGGTGTGGAGGCCCAAATTGCCTGTTTCACAGCATAGCACACATGCATTATATTCTTCTTTTCATAAGAAGGAACCTAAACCTGTTTGGGTTCCTAAAACTAACATTTGATAATTTTGTAGGTGTGCTCTCACACAAGACCTCGTGAGAGCATGTGGTACCTGGACAGCGGATATTGAAGACACATGACTGGAGTTGCAAATCAGTCCATTTAGCTGGAAGCCAGGGCTGGAGGCAAAGTTACACTTAGAGATAACACCACAGGAGGGTGGTAGGTTCAGGTATAATTAGTGATTCTAAGAATTTTATGATTGACAAAATTTTGCTTGTAGATGGACTGAAACACAACCTGCTGAGTATCAGTCAACTTTGTGACAAAGGATACAACATCAAATTCCTTCCCACTTGCTGTATTTTAAGCTTAAATGATAAAGTTGTTTTATAGGGACAAAGGATCAACAATGTCTACATGCTGGATGTAAGTTGCATTAAAGCTGATAATTCAATTTTCTTAAAAATTACTGCTGATGGGTCTTGGTTATGGAACAGGAGGCTATGTCATGCCAGTATGAAAACCCTTAGGAGAGTCACCCAAAAGGACTTAGTTAGAGGTGTGCCCAAGCTTAAGTTCACTAAGGACCACCTGTATGATGCCTGTCAATTAGGGAAGTAAGTCCAGTCCTCCTTTCACTCTGTTAAGGACATTAGCACCTCTAGACCTTTAGAAGTCATTCACATGGACCTATTTGGACCCATTAGCACTGCCAGCTTAGGGGGAAAAGTCTATGGTTTTGTGATTATTGATGATTACTCGAGGTTCACTTGGATTAAATTTCTATCACATAAATCTGAGTCATTTGATGAATTTAAGTCTTTCTCCACATGGATTCAGAGAAAGTTAGGTTGTGAGATCTTAACTATTTATAGTAATCATGGTGGAGAGTTTGAAAATGTGAAGTTTGGAAGTTTCTGTGAGGAGCAAGGGATTAGTCACAATTTTTCAGCTCCTAGGACCCCTCAGCAGAACGGGGTAGCTAAAAGGAAGAACAGGATCTTAGTGGAAGCCGCTAGAGCCATGCTTGCTGAGTACTCACTTCTAAAATACTTTTGGGCTGAAGCGGTGAACACTGCCTGTTATGTGCTGAATATGGTGAATGTAAGATCCAATCTGAACAAGACACCTTATGAGATCATTAAGGGTAGAACTCTAAACCTGTCTCACCTCCATGTCTTTGGCTGTAAGGTTTTCATTCTGAACAACAGAAAATCATCCCTAGGAAAGTTTAACCCCAAATCTGATGAAGAAGTGTTCTTAGGCTATTCTAATGGGGGGAAATCCTTTAGGGTGTTTAATAAGAGGACCTTGGTGGTGGAAGAGACTACTCATGTGGTGTTTGATGAATCTGATCCTAAGGTGACTAAAGTTGAGGAAGATGAAGAGGTAGGGGAGATTACCCAAGGGGTTAAAAATGTAAATCTGGAGGAAAGGGTAGATCCTCAAACCACTTTGCCTAGAGAATTGAGATATTCTTCGAGTCATCCTAAAGAACTGATCTTAGGAGACCCTTCTGAAGGTGTTAGGACTAGGCATGGACTTAGGAAGGAAGTAAACCACTCTGCCTTTATCTCAATGACTGAACCCACCAACATCAATCAAGCTCTTTCTGATGAGTTTTAGATCTTAGCTATGTAAGAAGAATTGAATCAATTTGTAAGGAATAATGTTTGGGAGTTAGTAGAAAGACCTAGGAATCAAAGTATAGTGGGAACTAAGTGGGTCTTTAAGAATAAGATGAATGATTCTGGTGTGGTGGTTAGGAATAAGGTAAGATTGGTGGCTAAGGGGTATAATCAGATTGAAGAGATTGATTTTGAGGAGACCTTTACCCCTGTAGCTAGATTGGAAGCCATTAGGGTGCTACTAGCCTTTGCGTGTTATAATGGATTTAAGCTGTTTCAAATGGATGTCAAGAGTGCCTTTTTAAATGGGGTAATAAAAAAGGATGTTTTTGTAGAACAACCCCTAGGTTTTGAGAGCTCCCAATATCCAAATCATGTTTACAAATTAAAAAAGGCCTTATATGGATTGAAACAGTCTCCCAGAGCTTGGTATGAGAGGCTTAGCACATTCCTATTAGAAAGAGAGTTTGTTAAGGGGAGCGTAGACACCACCCTTTTTCTGAGAAGAATAGGGGATGATTTACTCATTATCCAGATCTATGTTGATGATATAATTTTTGGATCTTTTGATAAATATTTATGTGATGAGTTTTCTAAAATAATGAGTAAGGAGTTTGAGATGAGTATGATGGGAGAATTGTCCTACTTTTTTGGGGTTTAGCATAAGGTAAATAGATGATGGAACCTTTCTCAATCAATCTAAATACACTAAGGATAATTTGAAGAAATATGAAATGGACAAAGCCAAGCCAATCAACACTCCCATGAGCTCCTCTGTTCAGTTAGATAAGGATTCAAATGGAAAATCTATTAATCAGAAGAAGTATGGAGGAATAATTGGATTACTGCTTTACCTGACAGCTAGTCGACCTGATATTATGTTTAGTGTTTATCTTTGTGCTAGGTTTCAAGATGATCCTAAAGAGTCCCACCTGACTGCTGTTAAGAGAATTCTTAGATATCTTTTAGGGACACCAAACCTAGGAATTTGGTACCCTAGGCACAACACCTCTTTTGAGATTATTGGATATTCTGATTCTGACTTTGCAGGGTGTAGGGTGGATAGAAAGAGCACTTCTGGAACTTGTCAATTCATAGAACAGTCTTTAGTCTCCTGGTCCAGTAGAAAATAGAACTCAGTTGCACTTTCGACTGCTGAAGCTGAGTACATTGCCTAAGAAAGTTGTGTGGCCCAAGTTCTTTAGTTGAAATAATAAGTCTTGGATTTAGGATTACCTGTGGGCCCAATTTCTGTTATGTGTGATAATAGTAGTGCCATATTAATTTCTAAGAATCCAATCCAACATTCTAGAACCAAACACATTGATATAAGACATCACTTTATTAGGGATCATGTTACGAAAGGGGACATTGAGCTACATCATGTAGCAACTAAAAATCAGCTGGCTGACATATTTACTAAACCACTGACCTTTGACTCATTCAGCATCTTGAGGACCAGATTAGGTATGATTGACATAAATGCTTAATTCTAATGACTACTGACTTCTGATTTGTCTATTTTTCATTCTTGTTCTATTAGTTAGCTGTTTGATTTGATTATCTGTTTCCTGCTATTTTTTTTTTTTCTGTTGATTTCTGTTTTAGCCTAGGTGTCAATTTGATTTCAGCATTTATTTTGATGTAATTTTCTTCTTATTTTTATTTAATGGTTCATCTCTTTTGTTTACTGTTTTATCTCTTTCATAATCAGATCACTGCTCACTACTACTGATAAACTAGATTTCTAACTAAGAGTTTTGCCTTATTTTTTTTTATTTGGAAGCTGGTAAGCAGTGATTGATTCCACTAGATCTATTAAAGGGAAGAAACATTAATGATTGTTTCTCTTCCTCTAACTCCTTTACTGGTGTATTATTTCTTTTGGATAAAAATCTTGTTCAAAATTAAAAAATTGGTTTTGAAATAGAGATTTATTTTATCTTCCTACAGTAATCTACCTCATATGAATAGTATTTTCAGAACCAAGTGATTGCACTTATCATACGATGTATGGTTTTTGTTTTGTGAATTACTCTACCTTATTATAGAGAGTAAGCTTTGGCATCTCTTATGTCTGGAAGGTAATTTTACAGCTGAGATCCTTTAACAGTTTTGAGAGGGAGAAAGCTTACAAAAGATGCGTAGTGCGCCAAATAAATTGAAAAAGAGGCACAAAATGAGCCCAAAGCTGAAAAGATGCGAAATGTTGCCAAACTTAAAGATACACAAAGTGTATCAAAAAATTAAAAGATGCGCAAAGCGCCAAACAAATTGAAAAGAGGCACAAAAGGAGCCCAAACCAAGCTTTCTTCCCTTTCAGATCATTAAATGTCTTAGAAAAATCTGTGCGCCACTTAATATTTTCAAAAGCTTGAGTTTGAAAATCTTGATTTTTAATTTCTTATTTTGTAATACTATTATATCAGATATTTTTTTGGAACGAGGCTTGAAAGGATCTCTTTTCGAATCTAATTTCTTCTCTTCTGAATTGGATTTTTTGTTTTGAAAGGGATTTGCATCTATAAGGTGTCCGAGGTTGGAGTTACAAAAGTCATTTTTCTAACTTTTTCTAGATTTCAGCGCTGTCGATCGTCTTCTTATTAGTTTTTGGATTTAAAATCAAGGGAAAATTCTGAATTACTGGAGCAGATCGATTAAAAAAAAAACCTTTGTTTTTGTGTTTCTCATTTCGAGTTTTGTTTACTCTGCTTTTGTTTTTCATTTTATTGTATGTGTTTTTGGGATCCCTGATCTTTCATCTCCATCCTCCATCTTTTTTAATTTTTCTTCACATCATCCTGGATGATCCAAACAACATCCAGGACGATCCAAACATCATCCTGGATGATCTTCTTCGTCTTGGACGATCCATAAATCATCCTGGACGATCCATTCAAATCGTCCCCACTCTGATCATACTGCTGAGATGCACCAATTATTGGTGATTGTCCTGGATAATCCTTACATCGTCCTGTATGATATGATCCATATTTCCTGATCCTGATCAAACGACTGAGAATGCATCAATTATTGTTCATCATCCTGGATGATCCACCTCATCGTCCCGGACGATCGACGTGTCAACAGTTGGATGATTCAAATTCGGCCCATCCTATACATTTATTGCATATCGTCCTGGATGATCCACCTAATTATCCTGGATGATACGTTTCATCAACGGTCGTCCAGCTTGACTCCTCAGGATGATCACCTGTCTCTAATCTTCCTGGACGATCCGACCGATTTCTATTTAAACAGCCATTCTCTTCAGTTTTCTGCACCCCTCTCCTTCCATACTCCCTCACTTGTGTTTTCTAATGACTGGTGGGAAGCAATCTAGGCAAAAGGGTGCGAGCTCCTCGCGGGGAAATATTGATCCCCGCTTTCAAATGCAGCCGATCAGGTTGCCTTCAAACGATATCTTGAAGTGGGCATCACACAGTCCAAAATCATAAACCTCCGTACCCTTACCTATCCTGTCCTCGATCTTTTTGTGCATACCTCCCTCACTTTCATCATCACCCTGGCCTTCCCATTTAGCCTTAAACTTCTCCAGGTCTTCTTCGCCAATCTTCACATCGCCGCTGACTACTCCACTCTTCACTCCTATGTTAATCAACGACCTATAGAACTCATAACCCAGGACTTTCATAATATCCTTCATCTCTTTATGACTGGCGACAAACTCCATACCCTTATTATTGATCCTGACTATGATTGGAGTGTCGTCAATCACTTCCTTAAAAATATAAATGCACCCTACCACGACAACGCTTGCACTTCCCTCCTTAAGGATGCCCGGACCATTCAACATGTCCTTTATTCCTCCATCATCCCAAAGGCTGGGGATCACATTCACATCACCCCTTTACTGTCTCTGACCATCTATTACATCATGGCCCACCGGGACTTCAATGCTAATGATCTTCTTTTTAGATATATCGAGCATCTCACTACCATTAGGGTTCCGGGCCATAGACGACGTCCAAATCTAGCTTTAGGACACATCATTGCATATGCCTTGGAGACAAAATATGACCTGCAGTATCCAGTCCCTTCCAATATCCCTCCTTCCTACTTCACAAATAATTCATTCCATGTACTCCACAGCACCCAACTGCATCCAGAGCCCACCCCGGATGTTGAGGAGGAAGATGAAGAAGTTGTTCCTGTTCCAGCTGCACCTGATGCACCTGCTCCCCATCGCATTGCTTCCCCTTTTGATCATCTGGTGCAGCGGTTTGACCAGTGGGAGGCCTGATTCGATTCTTATATTGCTGCCCAGGAGCAGCAGCACATTAAGGATCTGCAGCGCTTTAATGACTATGTTGCTCAGCAGCAACAACAGCACGACCAGGACGTTGCCTGGATTGGAGCCCACTTCACCTCCATTCACAGTTACTTTACACCACCACCACCTCCAGGATCTGCCTCCGTTTTAATTTTATATTTTGTGTGTTTTTTTGTCTGTACTGTTGTGTTGGTTCCTCCACCTTTTTGTGATGTCAAAAGGGGGAGTTGGTTGTAGTAGTTTTTGTATTGATATTGTGTTGTGTTGTTTATTTCCTTTATAGTTATTTTTTTGTACTGTTCTAGCTGTTCAATGAAATTTGGAAGAAATTTATTTTTCGATGTGCGTTGGTTAACTCCTAGTTCTTTTATTTTAAACTACTACACTAATATTTGCCATCATAAAAAAAGGGGGAGATTATTACAAATCTGGTTTCAAAAAGTATAGTTTTGATGATGACAAATATGTTTGTATTCTATTTTGCTTGGCTAAATCATTTCAGGTATAAAAGATCAAAAGCAACTTAAGCCAACTCAAGATCGGGTCCAAGTGTGTCTAAATGTAATGTTTTTCTTTTCTTGATTCAAATGTAATGTAACTGATTTCCTAGCTAAGTAACCTTGCACACACACACTCAGGGGGAGATCTTAAGTGAATTAGAGTTTCTATTCAATTTTTATTTCAGATCGTCCTAGATGATATTCACATCGTCCTGGACGATCAAGTGAAAACAGAAACCCTAATTAGGGAGACCAAGTTAAGTCTATCTGATTAAGCCGATCATCCTGGATGATCCATATATCGTACAGGATGATAGGCTCAAATCAGAAATTCTCAGCCGCCAGATCAAGTTAGGCAAGTTTTATTTTTAGAGATTTGATCTGACCATCCCGGATGATACGTTTATCATCCTGGATGATCCAGTACAATCATGCCTAAATTAGTCTAGTAATTAAGGCAAGCAATTAATATTTAATTGATACGATCATATCGTCCGGGATGATCGCAAGATCATCCAGGATGATCATGATCGTCTAGTGTATTTCAGCTGTACGTCCAGAGCGGTGATCAGGATGATTTTGGCCCTTTTTGAACTAATCGTACAGGATGATATCCGTATCGTCCTAGATGATCAAGTCATTTTTAGGTCGTCCAGCACAAGTTTCTCTGGACGACCAGAGCAATCTTATGGATGAAATTCCTGAATTTACACTAATCGTCCCGAACGATCGCAGAATCGTACAAGATGATCTGAATAGCTTTTTCCACTGATCGTCCAGAAGAGTCTGATCGTCCAGGCTGAAATAGGTGATTTTGAACTGATCGTATAGGATGATCTATAGATAATCCTGGATGATACGGGACAACTAGTTGAGATTTAGGATAAATTTTGAGCCCTCCTATAAAAGATCTTTTTCTTCCAACAAGAAAAATCTTTTGCCACTTTCCTTTCCAGAGAAACCCTAGAGAGAGAGAGTTTGGGAGAGAGAGAGAGGATCTTGTGAGGGGGAGTTTATGAGGGATTCGCAAAGGTTGCTCCAAGCAAGGATCAGAGTCATCTTCTCTATTTGTTGTCTCTCATCTTGTTCGTGATTTCTGTGGGAGGATCGTTCGCAAGAAGATCCGGGTTCTCTGCTCGCTTCAGGAGGAAGCAAAAGGAGTTCAGGTTCTCTGCTTGCTTCAGGAGGAAGTGAAAGGAGTCTGAGGTTCTCTGCCTGCTTCAGGAGGAAGCAAAAGGAGGTTAGGTTCTCTGCCTCACCGTGTCGGTGGAAAGGAGTTTTTGTACAGGCTTCTCCGCCTTGCTATGGGAGCAGAAGGAGAGTCACTTTGAGTTAGTGCAATACCCAGAGGGGAGGCTCCAGGGAGTGGACGTAGGTCAAGTTGACCGAACCAATATAAAATCTGGTGTATTCTTTCTGATTATTTTCTGCACTTTATTTTTCTGTTATTAACTGCTTGGGTGAAATCTGTGGTTGATCTTTTCATTTATATGTTTACTTATTTCCACTGTAAATCATCGAAAAGATTATTCTTGTTGCTCTCAAATTTTTTAAATAACCAATTAACCCCCCCTCTTGGTTAGCCTCGGGACTAGTTCATCAGGGCTTAACATCCCTATCAACTTTCAATGATTTGAATGAATCATCCAGGATGATGTATGGATCACCCAGGATGATGTATGAATCGTCTAGGACGATGTGAAGAAAAAAGTAAAAAGATGAAGGATGGAGAGGAAAGATCATGGATCCTAAAAATACAAAAAAAAAAGAAAAATTATAATCAAATCAAATCAAAGAAAGAAAAAAATAGAAACAAAAAAATAATAGTAAGAACAACGATTTTTTTTTTGAATCGATCAGTTCTAGTGAAATAGAATTTTCCTTGATTTTTAATTCAAAAGTAAATAAGAAGAAAATCGACCACACTAAAATCTAGAAAAAAGTTGGAAAATCAACTCTCGTAACTTCTACCTCGGACACCTTATAGGTTCAAATTCCTTTCAAACAAAAGTCTAATTCAGAAGAAAAGAAATTAGATTCAAAAAGAGATCCTTTCAAGCCTCGTTCCAGAAAAATATCTGATAGAATAGATTACAAAGTAAGGAATCAAAAATCATGATTTTTTGTCTCAAGCTTTTGAAAATATTAAGTGGCGCATGGAGTTTTCTAAGACATTTAAAGATCTGAAAGGGAAGAAAGCTTGTTTCTTTGTGAGCTTATTTTGTGCCTCTTTTATAATTTATTTGGTGCACTTTACGCATCTTTGAATTTTTAATAAACTTTGTGTATCTTTTCCAATTTGGCGTCATTGCACATCTTTTCAGCTTTGAGCTTATTTTGTGCCCTTTATTTATTTATTTATTTTTGGAGCTCTTTACGCATCTTTTATAAGCTTGCTTTCTTTCATAATCATTAAAAAATTTCAGTTGCAAAATTACCTTCGAGACATAAGAGAGGACAAAAATCACTCTCTACAATAAGGAGGAGTAATTCACAGAATAAAAACCATACATCATATGATAAGTGCAATCACTTGATTACAAAAAATATCACAATGATCTAAAACTTTGAAAATATTATTCATATGAGGTAGATTACTATGAGAAGATAAAATAGATCTCTATTTCAAAAACTAACTTTTTAATTTTGAAAAAGATTTTTATCCAAAAAAAATAATACACCATTAAAGGAGTTAGAGAAAGAGAAAGAATCATCAACGTTTCTTCCCTTTAATAGATTCAGAGGAGTCAATCACTGTTTACAAGCTTCCAAACAAAAATAAGGTAAAACTCTTAGCCAGAAATTTAGTTTATCAGCAGTAGTGAGCAGCGATCTAATTTATAAGAAAAGTAGTAAATCAAGAACATGTAGGAAATCACATCAAAATAAATACTCAAATAAGGAAAACAACAATAATAAAAGGAAATCAGTAGAGAATAAAAAACAAACATGAAACAAATAATCAAATCAAATATAAACTAAATAAAAAATCAAAATAGGAAAATTCATAAATTAGCAATCATCAGATTCATGCATTTATGTCAATCACACCTAATCTGGTCCTTAAAATGCTGAATGTATCAAAGGCCAGTGGTTTAGTAAAGATGTCAGCCAGTTAGTTTTCAGTTGTAACATGGTGTAACTCAATGTCTCCTTTGGTAACATGGTCCCTAATGAAGTGATGCTTTATATTAATGTGTTTGGTTCTAGAATATTGGATTGGATTCTTAGAAATATAGATGGCACTGGTGTTATCACATACAACTAAAATTGTGCCAACAGGTAATCCTAAATCCAGAATGTTTTGCTTCAACCAAAGGACTTGGGCCACAGAGCTACCTAAGGTAATATACTCAGCTTCTATAGTGGGAAGTACAACAGAGTTTTATTTTTTACTGGACCAGAAGAGTAAAGACTGTTCTATAAATTGGCAAGTTCCAGAAGTGCTCTTTCTATCCACCCTATATCCTACAAAATTAGAATCAGAATATCTAATAATCTCAAAAGAAGTGTTATGCCTAGGATATCAGATTCCCAAGTTTGGGGTCCCTAAGAGATATCTAAGAATTCTCTTAACAGCAATCAGGTGGGACTCTTTAGGATCAGCTTGAAACCTAGCACAAAGACAAACACTAAAAATTATATCAGGTCGGCTAGCAGTCAGGTAAAGTAATGATCCTATAATTCCTCTATACTTCTTCTGATCAACAGATTTTTCATTTGAATCCTTATCTAATTGAACAGATGAACTCATAGGAGTATTGATTGGCTTGGCTTTATCTATTTCATATTTCTTCAAAATATCCTTAGTGTATTTTGATTGATTCAGAAAGATTCTATCATCCATCTACCTTATGCTAAACCCCAAAAAGTAGGACAATTCTCCCATCATACTCATCTCAAACTCCTTATTTTAGAAAAATCATCACATAAGTTTTTATCAGAAGATCTAAAAAGTATATCATCAACATAGATCTGGACAATGAGTAAATCATCTCCTACTTTTCTCAAAAAAAGGGTGGTGTCTATGCTCCCCTTAACAAACTCTCTTTCTAACAGGAATGTGCTAAGCCTCTCATACCAAGCTCTGGGTGCCTGTTTCAATCCAGATAAGGCCTTTTTTAATTTGTAAATATGATCAGGATATTAGGAACTCTCAAAACCTGGGGGTTACTCTACAAAGACATCCTCTTTTATTACCCCATTCAAAAAGGCACTTTTGCCATCCATTTAAAAAGGCTTAAATCCCTTATAACAGGTAAAGGCTAGTAGCATTCTAATGGCTTCCAATCTAGCTACAGGGGCAAAGATTTCCTCAAAATCAATCCCTTCTATTTGGTTGTACCCCTTAGCTACTGATCTTGCCTTATTCCTAACCACCACACAAGAATCATTCATCTTATTCTTAAAGACCTATTTGGTTCCCACAACACTTTGATTCTTAGGTCTTTCTACTAACTCCCAAACATCGTTCCTTACAAATTGGTTTAATTCCTCTTGCATAACTAAGATCCAAAATTTATTAGAAAGGGCTTGATTGATGTTGGTGGGTTCAGTCATTGAGATAAAGGCATAATGGTTTACTTCCTTCCTAGGTCCATGCCTAGTTCTAACACCTTTAGAAGGGTCTCCTAAGGTCAGTTCTTTAGGATGACTCGAAGAATATCTCCAATCACTAGGCAAAGTGTTTTGAGGTTCTACCCTTTCCTGCAGATTTACATTTTTAACTCCTTGGGTAATCTCTCATACATCTTCTTCTTCCTCAACTTTAGTCTCCTTGGGATCAGATTCATCAAACACCATATTAGTAGTGTCCTCCACCACCAAAGTCCTCTTATTAAACACTATAAAGGATTTCCCCATACTAGAATAGCCTAAGAACACTCCTTCATCAAATTTTGGGTCAAATATTCCTAAGAGTGACTTCCCATTATTATGAATGAAAACCTTATAGCCAAAGATAGGGAGGTGGGGCAGGTTTGGAGTTCTACCCTTATTGATCTCATAAGGTGTCTTATTCAGATTGGATCTAACATTCACCCTATTCAGCACATAATAAACAGTATTCACCGCTTCAGCCCAAAAGTATTTTGGAAGTGAGTACTCAGCAAGTATGGCTTTAGCGGCTTCCACTAAGGTCCTATTCTTCCTTTCAGCTATCCCGTTCTACTGAGGGGTTCTAGGAGCTAAAAACTTATAGCTAATCCCTTGCTCCCCACAGATGGTTCCAAATTTCTCATTTTCAAACTCCCCATATGATCACTATGGATGGTCAAAATCTCACAACCTAACATCTTCTGAATCCAAGTGGAGAAAGATTTAAATTCATCAAATGACTCAGATTTATGTGATAGAAATTTAATCCAAGTGAACCTCGATAATCATCAACAATAAAAAATCCATCGACTTTCCCCCCTAAGCTGGCAGTGCTAATGGGTCCAAAGAGATCCATGTGAAGGACTTCTAAAGGTCTAGAGGTGCTGATGTCCTTAATGGAGTGGAAAGAGGATTGGACTTGCTTCCCTAGTTGACAAGCATCACACTGGTGGTCCTTAGTGAACTTAAGCTTGGGGACACCTCTAACTAAGTCTTTTTGGGTGACTCTTCTAAGGGTTTTCATACTGGCATGACATTATCTCCTGTGCCACAACCAAGACTCATCAGTAGCTATTTTTAAGCAAAATGAAGCAGTACATTTAATATTATTTAAATTATATATATAGACATTATTGATCCACTTGCTCTGGAAAATAATGTTATTATTTAAGCTTATGATGTAAGTATTTGCCAGGAATTTGATGCTGAACCCTTTATCACAAAGTTGACTGATGCTAAGCAGGTTGTGTTATAGTCCATCTACAAGCAAAACATTTTCAATCAAAAGGTTCTTGGAGTTTCCGATTATACCTGCACCTACCACTTTCCTGGTGGTATTGTCTCCAAGAGTGACCTTACCTCCAGCCCTGGCCTAAATGAATTAATTTGCATCTCCAGTCATAAATCTTGAGCATCCGCTATCCAGGTACCACATTCTCTCATGAGGTCTTATGTGAGAGCACACTTACAAAATCATTAAAAGTCAGATTTAGGAACCCAAACAAGTTTGAGTTCCTTCTCATGAAAAGAAGAATGTAATGCATGTGTGCTCTGCTGTGAAACATGCAATTTGGGTCTCCACACCCAATGGGTACTACGGTGAACAGTGCAGGTGTGAGAGATATATCCTAGCATGCCATAAGAAAAACATCTAACGTCAGGAAAAGGGTTAACTAATCTATATGGGTGATAGTGCCTCTTCCTAGGTTTGAATGAAACATGCTTGATGATTTTGAATTAGATTCTTTAAGTGATGGAGGTGCATAAAATTATACAAAAGTAGAAGGTGTTTCATTTTTCTCAAAAGCACTAATTTTTATACTTAAAAATCCATTTTTCTTTTTGAGACTCACAATTTCAAATTTTAAATAATACTTATCACTATCTAAATCAGATGCATGTGATTCTAATTTCTTAAATGCAGCTTCTAATTTAACATGTGATGCTTTTAATGAATCATGCTCAATAATCAAATCAGAATGCTTTTTATTCAACTCATCAAATTCATCAAGTAATAACATGTGATTGCTATCAAGTGTAGAATTATTTTTAATCAAAATTTCATTCTCTTTTTGTAAATTCAGAAATTCCAATTTTAGGCTAGCATGAGTTTTCTATATGATGAATAGATTTTTTAGAAACATCAAGCAATTGATTGTAGGTTAGTTCACATACCTCTTCTTGGTCTGACTGACCAAGATGCTCACCAGCCATTAAACATAAGTTTGTAACTTCCTCTTCAGCTTCAGTCACAGAGGAGTCAGATGCAGAATCTGCCCAAAAAGTCTTTTGAATCCTTTTCTTGTCCTTCCTGAACTTGGGTTTCTCCTCACCCTTCTCCTTACTTGGGTGAACCTTTACTGTAGGATAATCAACTTTTATATGCCCTGGCTTCTTATATTCAAAACAAACTATATCAGAAGAATCTTTAAAATTTTTACTACTCTTACCTTTGTTCCACTTCTGAAAGTTCTTGTGTTTCTTCCTCAGAATGCTTTTGAATTGCTTAGTGATTAAGGAAACATCATCATCATCAGATCTTGAAGAGCTAGAATTAGAATCGTTAGCCTTCAGGGCTACAGTCTTCTCTTTCTTCTTCTCACCTGTATCAATTTTTCATTGGTTCACTCCTTTCTCATAAGAAATGAGTGACCCAAGTAAGTTATCAATAGAATAAGTATTCAAATATTTGGATTCAGTAATTACAATTATCTTGGCATCATAAGAAGAAGGCAAACATCTCAGAATTTTGTTTACTTTTTCATAGTTGGTGAGTTCTCTTCCTAAAGCATGTAGAGAGGTGACAATCTGAGTAAACCTAGTATACATTTCAGAAATTGATTCATTAGGTTTCATGCAAAATAGTTCGTAGTCGTGAAGTAAGATGTTCAATCTAGATTGCTTAACTTCAAATGTACCTTCATAAGTAAAGCATAGTCTATCCCAGATTTCTTTACCAGTAGTGCAAGTAGAGACACACATGTAATCATCAGATTTTAAAGCACAGAAAAAATAGTTTAAGCATTTCACATTCAGTTGTGCTAAATCATGATCATCAAATATCCATTCATTAAAAGGCAGTTCAGTTTTAATATTGTTAACAAGTCTAAAAGGTGCTTCATAGCTATCTTTAACAAGCATCCACATGTGATAATCTATAGATTGAAGAAAAGTGGACATGCGAGTTTTCCAAAAATCAAAAGGTATATTATCAAACAATAGTGGTCATGTAATTGAATAACCTTCACCAGTATTATGATTGCCAAAGTTAGCCATGGATCAAAATTTAAAAGTTTTTAAACTTAATTTTTGAAGTCCTCTCTAATACCACTTGAAAGTTCGATAGGGATGTTAAGCCCTTATGAACTAGCCCGAGGCTAACCAAAAGGGTGGTGAATTAGTAATTTTAAAATTTTCTTTAACCATAAGAAAGATCTTTTTATAATTTGTAGTAGAAATGAATAAAAATAATAATAAAATGTTCAATCACTGATTTCACCCAAGTAGATAACAATAGAAAAAATAAATTACAAAAAATAATCAGAAAGAACACACCAGATTTTATAGTGGTTCGGTCAACTTGACCTACGTCCACTCCACGGAACTTGCCTTCAGGTATTGCACTACTCAAATCAATGACTCTCTTTTTGCTTCCACAACAAGGCGAAGAAGCCTTTACATAACTCCTTTTCACCAACCCGGTGAGGTAGAGAACCCAGACTTCTTTTGCTTCCTCCTGAAGTAGGCAGAGAACCCAGACTCCTTTTGCTTCCTCCTGAAGCAAGTAGAGAACCTTACCTCCTTTTGCTTCCTCCTGAAGCAGGTAGAGAACCTTGACTTCTTGCTGACAATCCTTCCTGTAGAGACACCATGGGATATTAGATGACGACTGGAGAAGATGACTCGAATCCTTGCTAGGAGTAACCTTTGTGAACACCTCATAACCTCCCCCTCACAAGATTCTCGCTCTCTCCCAAGCTCTCCCTCTCCCTCTCAAATCTCTCTCAAGAAAGGACTTTGGTAAAAAGTGTTTCCAATAACAAACAAAAAGGTTTTTATAGAAAGGCACAAAAATTGCCCTAACATTCAACTGCCATCAAAGATCGTCCAGGACAATCGAAGGATCGTCCTCTACGATTAGTGTAAATCTTCACCAATTGGCATGGATGATCTAGCTTCTCTTGACGATTAGAAGACATATTTTGTTCAGATCATCGGGAATGATCCTACGATCATCCAGGATGATTAGTTCAACTCGAGAAAATCATCCTGAGGATTGTTCGGGTCGTCCAGGAGAAAATGCTGGATGAGCTGAAGAAAAAGACTTGATCGTCTGGGATGATATGCCTATCGTCCCGTACGATTAGTTCAAAAATGACCAAAATTATCCTATACATTATTCGGATCGTCCTGCATAATATGCTGTACAATTGAAAATGACTTGATTGTCCGATATGATATTTCTATCATCTGATGCGATATTTCTATCATCCTGGATGATTAGTATAAATAGGCTTATATCATCCAGCACATTGTACGGGTCATCTAGGTGAAGTCATTTGGACGATGAGGATTTTAACATACCATCAGGGACTA
Organism: Dendrobium chrysotoxum; assembly: GCA_019925795.1. Lineage (NCBI taxonomy): Eukaryota > Viridiplantae > Streptophyta > Magnoliopsida > Asparagales > Orchidaceae > Dendrobium > Dendrobium chrysotoxum. The sequence goes on from JAGFBR010000744.1 coordinate 78,542, forward strand.
TCTCATGATCGTCCAGGATGATGTGATCAATCAAATTAATCCTCGATTGCTTTTCTTAATGACCTGGCTAATTTAGGTATGATTGTTGTGAATCATCTAGGATGATACATGTATCATCTAGGATGATTAGATAGAAGAACTAAGAAATCAAAATATGCCTAATTTAGTCTGGCGGCTGAGAATTTTTGATTTGAGCCTATCATCATGTACGATGGGAGGATCGTCTAGGATGATCGGCTTAATCAGACCGCTTAACTTGACAACCCTGATTAAGGTTTCTATTTTCAATGGATCATCCAGGATGATATGTCGATCGTCTAGGATGATGTGATCAAAAATAGAACAGAAACTCTAACTCATAAAAAATCTCCCCCTGATTGTGTGTGTGCAAGGTTACTTAGCTAGGGGATCAATTACATTACATTTGACTCAAGAAAGGGAAAAATTCCATTTAAACACATGAGGACCCAATCTTGAGTTGGCTTGAATTACATTTGATCTTTTGTACCTAAAATGTTAGCCAATCAAAACAGAACATAGAAATGTTTGTTATTATCAAAATTATAATCCTTAAATCCAGATTTGCAATAGCTTTGAGAAGAGATCTTGGAGAGCTTCAGAAAGGAGAAAGGAGAGTTTATGTGTGAGAGAGAAGGAGCGTGAGGGGTTTTCACATGGTTGCTTCGAGCAAGCTTCTGCCTTGTTTCCTCTGAGTGTCTTGCTTAGTTTCTTGGGTGGCTCTAGGAAGAAGAACGTCAGCCTAAAGACCATCGAGGTTCTCTAACTTCCCCAGGAGGGTAAAAAAGAGGTCAAGGTTCTTTGCCACACCAGGTTGGTGAAAATATTATAAGGGCTTCTCCACTTAGTTGTGTGGGCTAATAAAGAGATATTAAAGTTTTAGTATAATACTCAAAGAGGAGGACTCTGGGGAGTGGACATAGGTCACTGTTTGACCTAACTACTATAAAATACTGGGGTGTTCATTCTGAGTTCTACTTTTTGCAATTTACTTTTTTGTATTTTAATTTTTCTAAAAATTGTATGTTAAAAATTTTATATTTGATGATATATTGATTTGAGTAACTCATTATCACCATAGTTATAAGTTTTGTTACATTAATTTGCTTCCGCATTGGGTGATAATATTATTCTTTTTTAAATTATCAAAAAATCTCAAAAAATTATTTTTGTGTTAAAGAATTTTTTAAAATAACCAATTCACCCCCACCCCCACCCTTGGTATGCCTAGGGATAGTTCATCGAGGCTTAACATCCTACCCCAAACTTTCAATTAGTATTATAGCGTTCTCACAAGTAGCATTTTAAAAAATCTTAAGAAAAATGATCCATGGCACATTTCAGTAATAGAAACATCATGGAGGATTATTCTATAACTCGTCCACCTTTATTTGATAACATACCATTTGATTTTTGAAAATCTGCATGTCTTCTTTTTTGTAATCTATTTTTTTTGCATGTGGTTTTTGGTACAAGAAGGTTTTTCTGTACCCTTTCATTTTTTAAATGGCATCAAAATGAAGTACCGTATAATGAATGGAGAAATGAGGATAGCGACTTAGCTTAATTAAATGCAAAATATTTAAACTTCTTTTTTTGTATTCTAAAGTCTAGAGATTACATGAGAGTTTCTACTTATACCACTTGTAAGGACATTTGAGATAAACTATGTATTACATACCAAGGTACTAATGAAGTCAAATAATCTAGGTTGAACATCTTATTGCATGATTATGAACTTTTTTGCATGAAACCTAATGAAACCATCTTGGACTTGTACACTAGGTTTACTCAAATAGTGACATTCCTACATGCTTTAGGTTGAGAGGTTTCAAATTCTAAAAAAGTGAACAAAATTCTTCATTGTCTACTTAGTAATTATGATGCTAAGGTTATTGCCATTTGTGAATCAAAAGATCTTTATATTTATTATATAGATAACTTGCTAGGATCACTTATTGCCTATGAGCAAGGTGTGAGTCAGGGATTGTAGGATGCAGGAGACAAGATAAAGGATAAACCAGTGGCACTGAAAGTAAATGAATAAAAAAGTGATAGCTTTATAACTGAGGAAGATGATGACATAGCACTGATGACACGTTAATTCAAAAACTTTTTGAAAAGAAAACAAAAGCAACATCAATAGTGGAACAAAGGTAAACTAAATAAAAAAATTTAAAGCATCATCTGAACTATTTATTTTGAATACAGGAAACTAGGCCACTTGAGAACAGATTGCCCCAATCTAAATGCTCACTCAATCAGGGAGAAGGGTGAGGAGAAGACTAAAGTCAAAAAGGGGAAGCAAAGGATGTAGAAGGTACTTTTGGGCAAACTCCGCTTCGGACTCATCAAAACCAAAAGTAGAAGAGAAGGTGACCAATCTATTCCTTATGGAAGATAATAGTCTTGATTATTATGATTAAGAGGAGGTATGTAAGCTTTCATATGATGAATTATTTGAAGTTTTAAAAAAATTTATGATACATATAGAAAGCTTAAGAAAATGTATACTAGTTTAAATTCTGAATTTTCAAGTTTGCAAAAAGAGCATGATAGCCTTAGAGTAGAACATTCTATATTAGATAAAGAGCACTTATCTTTATTCGATGAGTATGATGCATTAAATAAGAAGCACGTTCACCTAACTAATACACATGAATCTTTGAAATTAAAGCATCTTGAGTTAGAAGATTCATACAAATAATTAGAAGTATTTGCATGCGAACTAAACAATATTGAGCATGCATTAAAATTAGAAGTTAAAAGCTTTGAAAGTGCAAATGAGTTCCTAAAAGCAAAAGTCTATGCACTTCAATATAATAAACCATCACCTACATTGACATAATGATATAACCCCTCATTATTGCATGCATCTCATACCCCTAAGAAGAGGCACCACACCCCACATTGATTAGTGAATCCTTTCCCTGGTGTTAGGTGTTACTCTTATGGCATGCTAGATCACATAACCCGTACTTGCACAATACACTGTAGGACACATTTAGAGTGGTGGCTTAAATATCTACACCACAGTATAGCATACATGTAAGACATTCATCAATGCTTAAGGAGGAACCTAAACTCACTTGGGTTCCCAACTCTAACCATTAATTGACATTATGGGAGTGCTCTCACAAAAGGCCTAGTGAGAGCATGCGATACTTGGATAGCAGATACTCAAGGCACATGACTAGAGATATGAAGAAGTTCTTCATACTGGAGATCAATAGAGGAGGCAAAGTTACACTTGGAGATAATACCATGAGAAAAGTGGCAGGTTCAGGTATGATTGGTATTTCTAATAATTTTTTATTAAAAATATCTTACTAGTAAATGGCCTAAAATATAACTTGCTTAGTATCAGTAAATTATGTGACAAAGGTTTTGATATTAAATTCTTGTATACTAGTTGTATGATCAATTTAAATAGAAATATTATTTTAAATGGAAAGAGAATTAATAATGTTTACATGTTTGACTTGAATTATATGGAGTCCACTAGTTCTTTATGCTTAAAAACTATTGTTGATGAATCCTAGCTATGGCATAGGAGACTATGCCTGTAAGCATAAAAACACTTAGAAAGATAACCTAAAAAGATCTAGTTAGAGGCATACCTAAACTAGAATTCTCTAAGGACCATCTTTGTGATGCTTGCCAACTAGGAAAGAAAATCAAAACTTCCTTTCACTTAGTCAAGGATATTACCACTCATAGACCTTTAAAAATCCTTCATATGGATCTCTTTGGGCCAATTAGCACTACAAACTAAGGTGGGAAAATATATGGATATGTGATTATTAATGATTACTCAAGATTTACTTAGATTAGATTTTTATCATATAAAAATGAATTATTTGAGGAATTTAGGACATTATCCACATTGATTTAGAAGAAATTAGGTTGTGAAAATTCAGCTATCCATAGTGATCATGGTGGGGAATTTGAAAATGATAAGTTTGAATCATTTTGTAAGGAGCTAGTAATAGAACATAATTTTTTAGCTCCTAGAAACCCACAACAAAATAAGGTTAGTGAAAGAAAAAATAGAACCTTGGTAGAAGTTGCTAGAGCCATGCTAGCTAAAAATTCACTTCCTAAATACTTTTGAGCTGAAGTAGTGAATACTGCTTGTTATGTTCTTAATAGGGTTAATGTCAGATCCAAACTCAATAAGACACCCTATAAATTACTCAAAGATAGGACACCCAATCTCTCTTACCTTCATATTTTTAGTTGTAAGGTGTTCATTCTAAAGAATGGAAAATCTTCTACATGAAAATTTGAACCTAAATCTGATGAAAGAGTTTTCCTAGGATATTCTTATGTGGGTAAAACCTATAGAGTGTTTAATAGGAGGACATTAGTGGTAGAGGAGATCACCCATATAGTATTTGATGAATCTAACAGATCTATTGAGCCTATGTCAGAAGAAGAAGAAGTGGTAGAAGTCACCCAAGGAGGAAAATCTTTTGACTTAGAAAATAGAGTTGAGCCTCAGAATCCTTTGCTTAGAGATTAGAGATATTCATCTAGCCATCCTAAGGAGCTCATTTTAGGAGATCCATCAATAGGAGTAAGAATTGGGAATTGACTTAAAAAAGAGGTTAGCCACTCTTTTTCATCTCTATGATAGAGCCCTCAAACATAGTTCAAGCTCTATTTGATGAATTCTTGATCCTAACCATGCAAGAAGAATTAAATCAATTTATTAGGAATGATGTTTGGGAGTTTGTTAGAAGACCTAAGAAACAGAGTATTGTTGGAATGAAGTGGGTCTTTAAAATAAGATAAATGACTCTGATATAGTGATTAGGAATAAGGCCAGGTTGGTAGAAAAGGAGTATAATCAAATATAACGAATAAACTTTGAAGAAACATTCACTCCTATAGTTAGGTTAGAAGTCATTAGGGTTTTACTAGACTTTGCTTGCTTTAGAGGCTTTAAATTATACAAGATGCATGTTAAGAGTGCCTTTCTGAATGAGGATTTTAAGAAAGATGTCTATATAGAATAACCCCTTGGATTTGAGAATTCACAATTTCCCATTCATGTGTTCAAATTAAAGATGGCATTGTATGGATTGAAGCAAGCACCTAGAGCGTGGTATGAAGACTTACCTCCTTCCTCCTTGATAAATCTTTTATTAAGGGTAGTGTAGAAACCACCCTATTTCTAAAAAGGATAGGAGAAGATTTTCTCATCATTCAAATTTATGTGGATGACATATTATTTGAATCTACTAATACAAATCTTTGAAATGAATTTTTAAAATTAATGAGTGAAGAATTTGAGATGAGTATGATGGGAGAGCTTACTTGCTTTCTTGGATTTAGTGTGAATCAAGAGATGATGGAACTTTTCTTAGTTAGAGAAATATATTAAGGACATTCTGAAGAAATATGAGATAGAAAATGCTAAAGCAATAAATACACCTATGAGCTGTAATATTCAGTTGGATAAGGATCCAAGTGAAAATCTATAGATAAGAACAATTATAGGGGGATTATGGGATCTCTGTTTTATTTGACTTCTAGCAGACCTAATATTATGTCTAGTGTTTATCTCTGTATTAGATTTCAAGCTATTCATAAGGATTCCCATATGATTGCTGTTAAGAAAATTCTTAGATATCTTCTAGGAACCCAAAACTATGGAATTTGGTATACTAGACATATCTCATCTTTCCAAATTCTAAGATATTTTGATTTAGACTTTGCAAGATGTAGGGTTGATAGAAAAAGTAACCTTGGAACCTACTAATTCATAAGATAATCTTTAGTCTCTTGGTCCAGTAGAAACCAAAATTTTGTAGCCCTTTTTACCGCTGAGTAGAATACATAGCAATAGGAAGTTCTGTTGCTCAAGTCTTATGGCTTAAGCAACAAATTTTGATCTTGCTCTCCCAATCAGTACTATTACAATCATGTGTGATAACACTAATTCCATGTGTATCTAAAAATATCCTATCAAATACTCCCGAACTAAGCATATAGACATTAGACACCATTTTATTAGAGATCATGTAAGCAAGGGAGATATAGAACTACATCATATAACTGATAGACATCTTTACAAAACCCCTTGCCCACACCTTTAGCACCTTGAGGACTAGACTAGGTGTTATAAACATTCATACTTGATTCAAGATGAATTGGAAATTAAAAATTTAAATGTTATCTTTGTGTATGTTTTTATGTAATCTTTTTTGTAATTGTTCATATTTTTTATTTATGTTTGTGACTTATTTTGTGTGAATTTTTTTAATGAAGATTTTTTTATCATCACACACAAATTCAAAATTTCTCACATTGTACTATATGATTATATATCATACTATACAATATTCATGAAATGTCACATCACTACTCACAGCACATCCAATGGTTCTAATTTATCAATTATTAGTGATCGTACTATGTGGGCATACCATTTGTAATATACGATGCACATGGCACCCGTTGTTGGATGAATTAAATTTAGCTGGTATGATATTTAATGTTATATCATACTGTATAAACAACTGTTCATCCTATACGATAACACCAGTTAACGATCATCCAGGCTGATGCCTCGGGACGACCATCTCAACATTGATCGTTCAGTATTATTCTTATCATACTATACGATAGGACCAACTTTTTTACTGATAAAACTTAACAAATTAAATTCCTTAAATCATAATGTATGATCTAACATCATACTGTATGATATGCTCACTTTCTATTTAAAGAGATAAATCACAAGCATTATGTTCACACTAATCCTTCCTCTCAATCTTTCTCTCTTCCTATACAAGTTTTTAGTCTTTGCAATGGCTAGTGGAAAACATTTAAGGTCTCTCATATGAAGCTCTTCCATACGTCCATTTGATCCCCATTTTCCTCAAGAAGCGGATAAAGAGGCATATACTCACTATAATGCTTCCTGGATCACCCCTTCTAAGATCATAAATCAGGAAGTTCTAAACTTCCAGGTACTCGGTCTATTTGCTCACACCACCCTTCAATTCATTCTTAGTATGGAATTTTGAGTCAACTCTAAGCTTCTCTTTGAATTCTTTGCTATCCTTCGAATTAATAGTGAGGGAACTGCCTTCAATCTTATGTCAATATGAGGCCCATAGAAATCACATATCAAGACTTTGATCAAATACTGCACCTATCTACCACTAATGAAAAACTTCACTCTTTAGCCTTTCTCCCTTACTATAATTGGATTCCAATCAACACCACTCTTACGGAGTCTTTAATAAATTGACATATTCCTTATGTTAACACCTTAGTCCAAGACACCCGGATCATTTAACACATCCTTCAAAATTTAGTAATTCCAAAAGTTGGCGATAAGATAAACATAACACCTCTTCTATCTCTCACTACCTACTTCATCATGGCTGAGATAGATTTCAATGTAGCTGATCTAATTATTCAATACATTAAAACCCTTACCTACATTAGAGATCCAAGAAATAAGAGAAAACCAAATCTTGAATTAGGTTATACCATTGCCTATGTCCTTAAATCAAATATAATCGTTAATTTCCTGCACCACCCAACCATCTTCCATTCTTCTATTCAAATAGCTCCTTCCACATTCTTCATATTGCTCATCACTAGAATGTTCATTATGTGGACCCCGAGCCAGAGGAGGTAGAGGGAGGAGGTCCAGAACTAGCACGTATACACCTACCTTCACAGTATGAGGCACTAATTTAAAGATTTAATCAGATAGAGACTCACTTCAATGCTTACATCGTGGAGCAGTATCAATAGCATGAGACTGATATGGCATAGTTTGGAGAGCAGTTTGCATTCCTTCATTGATACTTTTGGCCACCTCAACCACCACCTCTTGATCAAGGACCTTCCTATTTTTAGCATGTGTTATTTTAGTTTATGTCTATATTTTTTTCTTTTCATTACCCTGTTTGTCTTATTTTTCTTGTTATGCTTAGTTATTCCTCCTCTATGGTGATTCCAAAAGGGGAGAAGAATATTATTGGTAGGCTGTACTTTTATTTTCCTATATTTTAGAGTATATTTTATTTATTTCTTGATTATGTGTTGTTCTCCTATTAATGATTAGTCTTCTCATTCATTCCATTAAAATAAAAAAATCCCCTATTTTCAAAAACTTAACTAGCAAGGGGGAGTTTAGGACATAGCAAAATTAATTTGAAATGAGAACTAATAATATTTACCATCATTAAAAAGGGGGAGATTGTTGCAAATCTGGACTTGAGTCTTGTGATTTTGATAATAAGAAATATTATTGGGTTGTCTACTATGTTATCTCCTATTATTATTATTGGATATTTATTCTTATGCATGAAAATTTTAGGTCCACCGTGCACTGCGCAAAGTGATCCACTCAAAACTGGGTAGAATATGTTTAAGTATCCTTAAGACTATATATTTTTACTTTTATTAAATTCTAGAATTTTTTAGTCAAAGTCTTGTAATTGGTGAATGCTAAACTTGATGACCGTACATATAAACACTTAGGGGAGTGAGAAAGTGAGAAAATTAGAAGTGTAATTTTCCTGAAATAATCATACTGTATGATCCATATCGTACTGTATGATCAGCATCTATATAAAAAATCATTATAATAATTAATTGGCATAATTAAAACTATTTGAACTCATCGTATTATGCGAAATAGATTGTATAGGACAATCAGTTGAAATCAAGATCTCAGCCGCCAATCATATTTTAGGAAATATTTTGAAATTTAAAATCTGTACTAATCTTACCATATAATACACATCATACTATATAATATAATCAAATCTTACCTAATTTAATCCTATAATTAGGGGATTAAATTTGGATTAATTGATATATTCAGATAGTACTGCATGATTTGATCAATCATACTATATAACCTGATCTTTGCATGGGATGATAATTATTCACCATCAATCATATGGGATGATAATCTAATTTGATTGAACTAATCATACTGGATGATGCTATATATCATACTATATGATCCACTCAAATACTTGAATTGATCGTATTGTATGATCAGCTCAAATACCTGAACTGATAGTACAACTCCTTATTCTTTTTATAATACTAATAAGGCTATTTAAACTAATCATATTGTACGATCAGTGCCAATAGAATTAAATTATTATTGCTTTTTGTGAAGCCTTATATTTAAGGTCTCTTAATAAACTTGTTTCAAGTCTTTGGATGTTGGGTTTTCTAGAGAGAGAGCTTTGAGAAGAGATCTTGGAGAGCTTTGGGAAGGAGAAAGGTGAGTTTGCGTGTGAGGGAGAAGGAGCAAGAGGGGTTTAATGGTTGCTTCAAGCAAGCTTCTACCTTTTTTCCCCTAAGTGTCTTGCTTAGCTTCTTGAGTGGCTTTGGGAAGAAGAACATCAACCAAAAGTTGAGGTTCTCTGCCTTCACCAATAGCGCAAGAAAGAATTGCTAGGTTCTCTTCTTTCACTAGGAGGGTGAAAAAGAGGTCAAGATTCTCTCCCGCACTAGGTTGGTGAAAAGATTATAAGGGCTTCTCGACATAGCTAGGGGAAAAAAAGAGATGACATTATATGTTTGATGATATACTGATTTGAGTAATTCATCATCACAATAATTATAAGATTTGTTATGTTAATTTGCTTCCGCATCGGGTGATAATATTATTTATTTTTAAATTATCAAAAATCTAAAAAAATTATATTTATGTTAAAGAATTTTTTAAAATAACCAATTCACCCCCCTCTTGGTGTGCCTAGTGCTAGTTTAGGCATAGAACCTGAATTCTTTTTCACCCTGTTGGTGAAGGGGAGAACTTTGAAGATCTTTAACCTTGAAGTTCTCCTTCCCAAAGCCACCCAAGAAAACAAGCAAGATACTCAGATGAATCTAAGTAGAAACTTGTTAGAGCAATCATTTGAAATCCCCTCACACTATATCTCCCTCATAAACAACCTATCCTTCTCCTTCTCTAAGCTCTCCTAGATCTCTCACAGCTCCCTCTTAGAAAACTCAGAAGCCAAAGACTTCCCAAAAGTCTATTAAGAGGGCTTAAATGCAAAGCGGTCCAACAACTCAAAAATTTCAATTAAGTTGTAGGTATTCATATAGTTACGATCGATGATCATATATTTTATTAGTTTAAAAATTAGATCTTGTATAATATGATGGAATAGTTTTGGGATGTACTCTTCAAAATCTGTATACTTGATCATGCAATACGATCTGAAGATCATATATTATAATCAGTTTAATTATTATGTGATCATATAGGTTAATTACTAGGATGACTGAAAATCATTTCTGCCCCTTGCCTAGACAATTGACATCATACATTATGATTAGAGAAAAAATTAAGTATTCATCCAAGATGATAGTCAGGATGAGCATTCTTTGTGTAGTACTATCACTTATATTAATTAACATCTGATTTGATTGACTAATCATAGAATTTTAACTAAGCAAGTTTTTAAATATCATAATGTACAAATGTGATCATATAGTATGATTAGTTCAAAAATCAAAATTTAAAAAACTTATGTAACTTTGATTGGCGACCAGGGTTTCTATTTTGAATAGATCAAACATTATGACCTTAATTGTACTATACGATTGGTTCAAAGAAAATTGATGAAAAAAGTGGCCATTTTATGTCGTTTCTAAAGCATCTGATCGTACAGTACAATTTTGATCGTACAATACGATTTTGATTGAAAAGTATGAATTATTTTAAAAATGTAAAAATTATTTTCTAACTCCCCTGTGTGTGTGTACGGTTGCCAGAAGCATACACCTTTTATAGGACTATGACTCAAGAAATATAAGAATAAAATAAATAAAAACTACAGACTCTTTGTCATTCTATTCTACTCAAACTTGAGCTCTAAATTCTCTTGCATGGTGTATGATGAACCTGAAATATTAATACACAGAAAAATATATACATAATATATAATAGTAGGAGAAATGAAAATTCAATCAATAATTTTGTTATCATCAAAATCATAAGCTTGGGATCTTGGATTGTAATAATCTCCCCCTTTAAGATGATGGCAAATATTTTTGGTTGAAAAGGAAAGAGCTTATATTTTCTCCTAACCTCCCCCTAATTAGATTATATATTTTTGAAAAATAAGGGAAAGTAAAAAAAAAAAATTCATTTTTCATTTTTTTTAGTTGGAAAAATAGATGGACACACAAGCATTTTTTTATTTAGAATAAAATGGATTACATAGAAAACCATAGAAAATAACCAACTAACTTCTCTCCCTTTGACATCACCAAAAAGGAGAGAAGGACAAAAAGAATAAACATAACAAGGACTACAACATAAAATAACAAAAAGACTCTAAACAAATAAACACTCTTAAAAGTAGGAACCCTAATCAGGTGGTGGTATAGGTGGAGGAGGTTGGAAGTAGTAGTGAATCGTGTTAAATTGCTCATCAAATCACATTATGTCTATCTCATGCTTCTATTATTGTTGCTAAATATGGCTATCTAGTTGAACCTCTAATCGATAAAAACATTCTAACAACACCTCATAAGAGTAAGGATGGCATTCTACTGTTGGTGCTTATACCATTGCTGGTGCTGGTGTTAGACAAACTCCCCCTTCCTCATCAAAACCTGACTCTTCTTTAGGTTGATCCCCTTGGTGATGATGAAAGAAGACATGAAAAGATCCATCAGAGTAAAAGATAGGAAATTTTTCTATGAGTGTGGGGTATGTAATATGGTATTTTTGGTTTAGGATATATCTAATAAGGTGGCCTAATGCAAGATTATGCTTACGGCGAGTTGACCTGAGCAAAGAGAAGTGAGGTTATGTAGATAAGAAATGATCATTGTGGATTCATAAAAGCAGTGTAAAACATGATGAAGTAGGTGACTACAGATAAGAGAGGAGTGATATTTACCCTATCTCTAGCTTTAGGAAGAATAGAAGTTTGGAGAACATGCTGGATTATACGATCATTTTGATTTAGGGATTAGACAAGTGGATGATGTTGGTTTAGAGAATTTTTTCTAATAACTAAATTTACAGTGGTCCAATCATAGTCTCCCCTAGATGATAGAATATAGAGTTAAAACCCTTTAGTGGATATGTGGAGGTATTCAGCCAAATCTTACTTAGTGATTTCTATGGGTCATTTGTAAACATATGAAGTCATGGAGGAAAAATCTATAGATACTCATCAACTAGTGAAAAAATTCATAAAGTAACTCAAAATTAAAAGGGAAGGCTAGGGTGAGTAAAAAGTGGAGAGTGCAATTAGCAAAGAGATCCATTACTCAATAGCTAAGAATGGACTAGTCAAGAATGAGTGATGAGGTAATTTGGGCTTCCCTATATCTATGATAGGTTGCTTCATCATCTACTATCTGGAAATGGTCATCAGTAGGATAAGGAGAAGAATAGCCTTAGATCAATTAATGAGCATGTTTGACACCGGCCATTAGGAGAGTTGAAAGCTCAAGTCAAAGGAAAAAAGGAATAGAAAGTTTTGAGTGAATGAACCTTTTAAAATCCCTCCTTACTTATAGATGTTTAGCAGGCTGTATAATACAATTGAGGTTTGTATAGTAAGATCAAAAGAATTTAATTCATCTAGATGATCTATTAAAAAAGGTGGATAAATCATATAGTGCGATCATCATCATACTAGATGATCTTTGTTAAAAATAATCAACCCGAGGAGTCATCAATTTGATTGTTGACTAGAAGATTTGTATAGTATGAAAAGGTGTTCGTACAATACGAAGACATTTTAATTATCATACCAGATGATTTAATTTGTTTAACGGTCACTGCCACATGGATTGTGTAATATGAATAGGTGGCCCGTATAATACGATCATCAATAATTAGTTAAATCAGAATTATTGAAATCACATATGATGAAGATGTACTGAGTTATGTAGATCGTATAGTATGAATGAGGTTCATCTAGTATGATGTATTTTTTTAAATTTATTTTTAATATGTGAGATGATTATGGAATAAGTACTACCATGCAAATAATACTGAATAGTCATAAATAAATACATAATACATATACAGACAAAACACACAAAATCTCAAGTTATTGATTTCATCTTGCATTGAATCAAACATGAATGTCAATGACACCTGATCTAGTCCTTAGCAAGAAAAAGGTGTCATAGCTTAAGGGTTTGGTGAAGATGTCTACAAGTTGATCTTCAGTAGCTACATTATACAGTTTTACATCTTCCTTGGCCACAAAATCTCTAATGAGATGATGCCTAATGTCTATATACTTAGTTTGGGAATGCTGAATAAGATTCTTAGAGATGCATATGACACTAGTATTATCACACATAATTTGAATATTGCCAATAAAGAATCCTAGGACAATGATTTATTGCTTAAGCCAAAAGACTTGAGTGACACAACTTCTAATGGTAATGTATTTTGCCTCAGCAGTAGATAGGGATACATAATTTTTCTTTTTATTAGACTAGGATACTAGTGATTGCCCTATGAATTAATAGGTTCCAGAGGTACTTTTTTTATCTATTCTACATCTTGCAAAGTCTGAGTATGAATACCCTATAATTTCAAAGGATAAGCTATATCTAGAATACTAGATTCCTAGGTTTTGGGTTCTTAAAAGATATCTAAGAATTCTCTTAACTTAAATCATATGGGACTCCTTAGGATCAGCTTGAAATCTAACTCAAAGACATACACTAAACATTATGTTAGGTCTGCTAGCAGTTAAATACAAAAGTAATCCCACAATCCCCCTATGCTTTTTTTGATCTACAGACTTTTCACTTGTATTCTTATCTAATTAAATGGTAGAGCTTATAGGTGTATTTATTGCCTTAGCATTTTTCATCTCATATTTCTTCAAAATGTCCTTGATATACTTTCCTTGACTAAGAAATGTTTCATCATCTCTTTGATTCACACTAAATCCAAGAAAGTACGTAAGCACATCCATCATACTCATCTCAAATTCTTCACTCATTATTTTTGAAAATTCATCACAAAAATTTTTATTGGTTGATCCAAATAATATGTAATCAACATAACTTTCAATAATGAGAAAATCTTTTCCTATCTTCTTTAAAAATATGGTGGTATCTACACTACCCTTAACAAAGGATCTATCTTGGAGGAAGGTGCTAAGTCTATTATACCATGCTCAAGGTGCTTACTTTAATCCATATAATACCCTTTTTAATGTGTAAATATGATTAGGGAAAGCTAAATTTTCAAATCCAAGGGTTGTTCTACATAGATATCTTCCTTAATATCACCATTCAAAAAGGCACTCTTAACATCCATCTGATATAATTTGAAGCCTCTAAAGTAAGCACATGTTAACAAAACTCTAATGACATCTAACCTAGCTATAGGGGTGTTTGGTGTTTGAAAGCGGGTTTTAAAAAAAATTTAATTTTCTTTAGGAATTTTAATTCAGGATTTTAGTCTTAACATTGAACACATCACTATGAACGATATATCTCCCTGAGAGGTGAAAATATCATTCCTTAGTAGGTTCAAATAATGAAACTGAGAATTTCATCTAGGATATAATAGTCAAATTCAAGGAAGGACTACAATTAACCCAGAAAGGTTAAAATGATGTTCTTTTTGTATTTAACTATTACAAATTTGGATGAGAGATCATTACATTCATATTCAAAGTCTCGATACGAAAGGATATATCTTCCCAAAAGAAAAAAAATATCATTTACTAATCGATCGTCTGATTATGACAATAATGATCGTCATTGATTTTAATTTTCCCCAAAGAAGACTAATTGAGTGTTGAAAATTAGTTTTAAAAATCAGTTGTGGGTTCTAAATCTCCTACGAGTGTAAGCCCTCATAGTTAATTACATCGTAGGAAGGTTGAACTTCCTACAGAAACTCTCGATTAAAATAAATGTAGAAATTTTGTTCAGAGTTTTTAAAGAATGGATATCAAAAGAGGGTGAATTCGGATTCTCAATAGGGATTGGATCAAATTTTGAACACTTATTTTTGAGTCAAAGGAAAGGGGTAGGAGACACTTGGAGATTTTAAAATAGTTCAGAAGTGTCCTGACCTAAGCTAAGTGTTGGGCTTTAAATTTTAGATTGAAAGAAGATTTAGTTTGAGTTGAGTATTTTATTAGAAATTTGGGATTTTATTCCTAGAGATTGGGGTCTTATAACTCAAAGTCTGCCCTGAATCCTGGATCTAAATTTGGATACTGGAATATAGTAGTCTGAACCTAACTAATGCAATGCAGAACCTGGACTTACCCCGGCCTGGATTGGGGAGCCAGCTAATCACCTAGGCGATTAAAATCCATGAGTCCGATCTTTTGATGCAAGAGTGGTAGGATATTTTTATTAAAGTTTTTTTGAGAGTTGGGGTCGACATCTAGAGGTTGTCCTAAGTGGCCCTTGGACTTATGTTGGGTGAAAATGCTAAAATAAATGCAATTAAAATTTTAGACACACTTTTTAATTGATTTTAAATGCAATGCATGCTGATCGACTCGATTAAAATACATAAAATGGAATGAAGCAATTTTAAAAAGGCTTAAAAATAGATTTTATCCTAAAGATGCATAGATCCCCCTAGACAGAACTGCACCCTCATAGGCCAGGTGGTGTACCAGAACCCACTGACATGAAAGTGCCTAACAAATGGAAAGAATAATGCAGCAATTATGAAATGAGAACTCCCGATGGCCTCGGGCTTACTTCTTAAGAGCGTTAGAGTTTCTATGTTATCTTAAAATTTTTATTAGAGTTTAAGTAAAAGAATTTTTTTTATACCCTCACGAGCCTCTGATCGAATCTAGGCTAAATAAAAAAGAACGACATGCAATCGCTAAAAAAACTAAGAAAAGTAGGCAACCCTATATGCAATCAGATCAAATCAAAACACATTAAATAATCAAACTAATTAATTAAATATCCATAGGTAAATTACCTTGCTTATTACAATATAGATTTACATAAATTAAAAGTAGTCGGGCACCACTGATAACAACCTGGATTCTAATCCTAATACAAACGTAAGTGACTTCGAGTGGAATACTCTTTGTCTTCAACTCCTCGGTCTTCTCCTCTTCAAGCTCCTTGGATTCTTCATGGCTTGATATCCAAAAAGAAAAGAGAACTCTTCCCTTGAGGAGAAGGTTACTCTTTCCACTTTGGGTAGTAGAGTGATCCAAATTTGGAGTTTCAAATAGATAAGGACTATCCCCCAAAGGGGTATCCTTTCCTCTTTGGAATCCAATCTTTGGATCTATGTATTCCAAACTCAAAGTGTCACTTTCACAACTCAATACTCAAATAAATTACATAAATGTAAAAATAAAAAATTATAGACTCTCCTGCAGGGTTATCCTAAGTATTTAAATATTAAAATACATCCCAAGAAGTTGTATATATATGTACAAAAAAGTAAACACGCTTGGCCATGCTTTTTTTTTATTTTGGGGCTAAGCAGCTAAAGCATCTGTAGCATTTACATTTATAATTTATTTAGCCCCTTTATTACCCTGCATAAGTGTGGCCGCCTATATAAAATTTAGTGAGCATCCAGATCGTTCATAACCTAAGTGTAATCTAATCGCCCATCACATTAATTCATAGAGTGTAGAAAAAGTAAACAAACACATCAATCAATTTTAATCATAACATGCAATGAAAACTCAAAAAACCCAGGGTACAGCAGAAAATAAACACCGGCCTAGCCTAAATCTAGAGTCGGTTATCCTAGCAAACCATCTAAAGAGTGTGTAGAAGGTCGTGTGGCTGGGGTAGATCCTAAGCTGGGTAATCTGTTGAAGTTGTTTAATGTTTGAGTTTATTAAAGGCTAAAAGGGAACTTTATGTTTGAGTTTAAGTATTAATGTATTAAAGTTTGATTTGGATGCATTTTAATTGTTAAATGATTACTACCTTTGTTTCTCATCGAGGCCATGAGTTTATTTCACCTTCCTTGGGGCTAAGTTAATAGCCTCGTAGGCCTGGGTTACCTAGTAGCAATCGGGGTTGATTAAGTTGATTTAATTTGTTAAAAATTAAAAATTAATTAATATTAATTAAGTTAATTAATTACTAATTTTAAAAGTTAAATTAGTTTATATTTTTTATCAACAGGTTCGTGGCATTGTGCCACCAGGCTCGAGGAATTAGGCCTCCTTAGCACATTTAGCCCCGCAGCCTGGAGTAGTCCATCCTAAAAGCCTTGCTGATGTAGTTGAATTAAGAATTTTAATATGGTTAAGTAATTATAAGTAACTTAATTTTAATGTTTAACACTCCATTGAATCCATTCGTGGCATTATGCCACCAGGCTCGAGGAACTAGGCTTCCTTATGACACTTAGCCACGCAGCCCGGAGTGGACCATCCAATAAACTTTATATTTGGAGTGGTTGTTGTGCATTTGAGTGTTGGTTGAGTATTTTATTAATGAAATTAAAATTTTTAGGAATTTTAATGAGTTATTGGATTTTTAGAATTTATTGGAATTATTTAATTTATGTTAATTAAGGATCCAAAAGTTGACTTTTCAATTTAAAGCTCATTTTATAAGTTTTAGATTTTTAATAAATATTAGACCTTATGATGAGTGGTTAGAATGTTGTCACACTCAATTTGGAGTTTTCTATGAAAAGTTATGATTTTTTGAAGTTCGGGCCTAGATTTGAACCACGATTGACCGAAAAGTTGACTTTTGACTTTGACCAGATTTTGAAGGTTTGACATTTTTGGAAAATACTAGACCTTAATTGGAGTTGAATGACACTAATTTTGTTAAATTTGGATTTTTCTGTAATTAGTTATGCATTTTCAAAGTTTCACTAATTATTGGAATTTTAAAAATTGCTTAATTAGGAGGGTTCTGATCATTTTGATCCAAACTCATCCCAAACTGCATGGAATCACTCCCAAAAGTTAGAGAAGACCCATGGGTAGATTTCCAAGTGTTTAAAAATTATTTGGGAATTTTAATAATTTTTAATTTCTTAATTTAATTCATTATTAATTTTCATTAAAAGTAAAATTAAAGTTGAATTAGGAATTGAGTCAAGGGAATTTTATTTTTCCTAGGTAGAGGACTAAATTCTGGTCAATTTGAGGTATTATTTTTATTTTTTGGACTTAATTTCAATTTATTACATTTGTTTGAATTTTTGAGGTCCTAAAAAGGGCTGAAACTTTGGATAATTAATTTTCTAACCTAATGACCTTCAAATTTAATGAAATTAGAACCTAAGGTACATGATGTTACTACATTTGCTATGTTCAAGTTTCACCCCTATTGAGTGTGTGTACAATCCCCTAGAAAATTTCAAAGTTTTCTAGACTTTTCTTTAATTATTTTCCCTAGGTGTCTCTACTGTTCAAATAGGCTTGAAATTTGGTGTGGCTAACTCTAACACACATGCAATCACACCACAAAAATTATGCACCCTAATTCTACAAAGAAATGGAGTTATGAATTTTCAAAGTTTTGGGTCCAAAATGGACCCATCACCTTAAAAATTCACATCACAGAAAAATACAGAGCATCTGATCCTAGAAAAATCATAGTATATGCCTAAGATGCTCAGGAACCTTCCACCAAAATTTAGGATTCATTTGATCCCTAGATTGCAAGAAAATTGAGAAAATTTGAGATCAAACACACCATTTTCTCTCAATCCAGAGCTCAAAATAACTTAATTTTAATTTTAATAAATACTATATTTAATTACCTTCCCAACGAGCCCGGGAACATCCAATTTAGTGGAATATTCAATTTTCTATGAATTTTGAAAGATTTTGAGCATTTTTTGAAATTTTTAAAACCATTTATGGTCAAATCAAACGCCGGCGCCAATCATTGAATGATTGGCACAGAAAAGGCGACGGCGAACAGCAGTGCGACATGTGGCGTGAAAGGACCCACCACCTACCAGGTCAGATCCAATGATCTGACGGTCAGAACACGGGACAGCGGGATCGACGGTTAGGAATGTGCCACGTCACCTGCCCTGACCGCGGGAGATCCCGTATTCGAGTCCAGAGGCAAACCGCACGGTCTACCTTGATCTGGACCATCTGATTTCTGATCGGACTGTCCAGATCTACCGATCCTGTGTAGTTCATATTGAATAGGAAACTTTAAATTCTCATATATCCCAAAATACTCAATAAATTTTGATAAAATTTAAACTGTAGCTAGAGGGCAACATAATCTTTCAATGCCTGGAGTTTGGAGGCTCCATGCATTGTAGATTTCCTATAGTTTCAAATTAAAGTTTTAGCTAAAAGTGAGGATAACTTACAATCTACTAGGTGGATTTTTACAAACTTCGGCTCCTTGTTCTCCTTCTGATGTCCTCTACAAGTTTGTTGAAGACCCCAAAGGATTTTGACAGCTGGATTTGAAGATAGCGAAGAGAGATGGTATTTCTCTCTTTTCTCTCTCTCTTTTTCCACTAAAATGATGGTTTGAGTGGTGGAAATGGTGGGGGAAGGCTTGGATTGACCTTGGGGAGTGCTGGAGAGCATGAGAAACTCTTGGAGAGCTTTTGGGGCTGTTGGAGTTTAAAACTTGGATGAGAAATGGACAAGATGAGGGATTAGGGCATGCTCTCCATACTTAACCCTCATGCTTTGAAATGGATGGCTTGGATCTCATCATGGGTGCTTTGGATGCTTGCCAAGTGTCCCATGAGCAGCCTAAAACTTGTAGAAGGCTGGTGGATTGAGGGGGACTTGCCTTGAGCTAAGTGAGGGGGACCACACCCTTTTTCTCCATTTGGCTAAACTAAGCCTAAGCATGGCTTAGGGGGGGGGGCTGCTTTGTGGCCTCTTAGGAAAGGGAATTAGTCCCTTTTGAGCAGGTTGGGGCAGGTTTTGGGAGAGGGAAAAGCTTGCTTATGTGGCATGGTTAAATGGCCATGACTTGGTCTCATTTCATCAAATTTTTGACCCATTGACTTGTTGACCAGTCAATGGTGACTAGGATGTGCATGGGGGTAGTCAAAGGTGCTGTAGGAGTCAATCTTCAAAATATGGAGCCATGGTGTTGAAGCTTTGAGTGAATACATGAAGTTGGAGAGGGTTTTGACCCCTCAAAATGGGTTGACCAAGTCAAACCTAGCGAGGATTAACTTGGAAGTCTTTGGACATGTCATGAGTGTCCAAACAAATGATTTTGAAGTGTTAGATTAGTTTGAAATGCATTCAAACGTTGAAAACAACCATGGTTAGGTTAAGGGTGAATTTGACCAACCACAGTTGACTTGGTCAACCAGGTCAAACCAAAGAGTGGGTTTGGTTTCAATGAGTCTCAAATATCATGGGAAATTCATTGAGAGAGGTTTCAAAGGTTAAAAATATTGAACCATGTTGAGTCTTGGTCAAAAGTCCAAAAATCCCTTAAAAGGGTATTTTGGTCATTTTGACCTTTAGTCAATCCCGGGTTAAAGTGAGTCCAAAAACATGCAAATTAATATTAAACACATCAATATTAAGGGTCTGGAGGTGATTAGAAAGTTTGGAGGAAACTCCAGGGTCAAATTCCACTAGGTGACGGGTCCAATGGCACGGGTCGTAAATATTTGAAGGTTTTGCAGCCTTTGGGAAAAGATTCAGTTTCGGGGGGTAGAAGTGTCGGATTGAACTCAAATTTATAGGGTTGGTCCTAAAGACACGTCTAGCCAATATGAAATTGATAGATCATGAATCAGAAGCCATTTGATTGGATTTCTAGGTGACATAAAGTTCACCCAGAAAAGGTTTTAGGACCTAGGTCCTTGACCTTGAAGGTTTGATTTGGAATGTTGGGTTTGATTGAGATTGAATTGTGTCTTTATTAGGACCTTTATGACTGAGGGATGGACATCTCCCCATCATTACATCACTAAAAAGAAACTCAAATGGGTCCTAGTTGAAAGTTCGATAGAGATGTTAAGCCCTAGTGAACTAGTCCCGAGGCTAACCAAGAGGGGGGGTGAATTGGTTATTTAAAAATTTCACGATAATAATGAAAATCTTTTCGATACGTAGCAGCGGAAACACATAAACAAGAATGAAAAGATCAACCACAGATATTCACCCAAGCAGTTAATATCAGAAAAGTAAAGTGCAAAACTGAATCAGAAAAGCAAACCAGATTTTATAGTGGTTCGGTCAACTTGACCTACGTCCACTCCCCGGAGCCTCCCCTCCGGGTATTACACTAAACAAAAAGTGTCTCTCCTTTTGCTCCCACAGCAAGGCGGAGAAGCCTGTACAAACACCTCCTTTTCACCACACGGTGAGGCAGAGAACCCGACCTCCTTTTGCTTCCTCCTGAAGCAGGCAGAGAACCTTCGAACTCCTTTTGCTTCCACCTGAAGCGGGCAGAGAACCCCGGATCTTCTTGCGAACGATCCTCCCATGACGAACACCGACTAGACGAAAGACGACGAGCGGAGAAGACGACTCTGATCCGTGCTTGGAGCAACCTTAGTGAATCCCTCACTAACTCCCCCTCACAAGATCTTCTCTCTCTCTCCCAACTCTCTCTCTCTCTAGGGTTTCTCAGGGAAGGAAGGCAGCAAAAGATATTTCCAAAAATTGGAAAAAGTTCTTTTAAAGGAGGGCTTAAAATTTGCCCTAAATCTCAACTGGTCAGCCAAGATCATCCAAGACGATCGGTAGATCATCCTGTACGATCAGTTCAAATTCAGCTGTTTCAGCCTGGACGATTATGCTCTTCTGGATAATCAGTAGAAAAAATTGTTCATATCGTCCCGTACGATCCTGCGATCGTCCGGGACGATTAGTGCAAATCGAGCAAAATCGTCCAGAAGACAGTTCGGGTCGTCCAGAGAAATCTGTGCTGGACGACCAAAAAATGACTTGATCATCCAGGATGATAGGGTCATCGTCCTGTACGATTAGTTCAAAAAGGCCCCAAATCGTCCTGAACACAGTTCGGGTCGTACAGCTGAAATGCACTAAACAATCATGATCGTCCGGGACGATCCTGCGATCGTCCAGGATGATATGATCGTATCAACCAAAAATAAATTGCTTTCCTTAATTACCAGATTAAATTAGGCATGATTGTACTGAATCGTCCGGGATGATACATGTATCGTCCGGGACGATCAGACCAAGTATCTAAAAATAAGAACTTACCTAACTTGATCTGGCGGCTAAGAATTTCTGATTTGGGCATATTGTCCCGTACGATCCAGAGATCGTCCAGGACGATCTGCTTAATCAGACCCTCTTTACTTAGTCTCCCTAATTAGGGTTTCTATTTATGCTTGATCGTCCATGACGATGTGGAAATCGTCTAGGACGATCTGAACAAAATTTGAACAGAAACTCTAATTCACTCAATCTCTCTCCCTGAGTGTGTGTGTGCAAGGTTACTTAGCTAGGAAATCAGTTACATTACAATTGACTCAATAAAAAGAGAAATTATACATTTGACACACTTGGACCCGATCTTGAGTTGGCTTGAGTGGCTCGCGGTCTTTTGTGCCTGAAACAGATTAGCTAAGCAAAACACACTGGAAACATGTTTGTCATCATCAAAACCAGATTCGCAACACTAGTGACCTCATACAAAAATGAGGTCAACAAATAGACCCCCAATATGTGTAGTAGAATGAAGTTATAGTGCACATATTAGCGTTGACCGAATGAAAGGTTGAAGTGAATTTTTGGAAGTCTAAGGAAGGGCATCACCCAACCTTAGGTCTATAGGATGCTGATAGAAGACTTACACCTAATATAGTTATTAACTTGGAAACCAAGGTAGGCATCACCTAACCTCGGGTCTAAGGAGGGTATCACCCAACCTTAGGTCTATAGGATGCTGATAGAAGGCTTACACCTAATAGATGGATTAACTGGGAAACCAAGGTAGGCATCACCTAACCTTGGGTCTAAGGAGAGCATCACCCCACCTTAGGTTTATAGGACAATGATAGAAGACTTACACCTAATAGACGGATTAACTAGGAAACCAAGATAGGCATCACCTAACCTCGGGTCTAATGAGGGCATCACCCAACCTTAGGTCTATAGGATGCTGATAGAAGACTTACAACTAATAAATAGATTAACTGGGAAACTAAGGTAGGCATCACCTAACCTCGGTTCTAAGGAGGGCATCACCCAACCTTAGGTCTATAGGATGCTGATAGAAGACTTACACCTAATAGACAAATTAACTGGGGAACCAAGGTAGGCATCACCTAACCTCGGGTCTAAGGAAGGCATCACCCAACTTAGGTCTATATGATGCTGATAGAAGACTTACACCTAATAGATGGATTAACTGGGATGATCATGTGGGGAGGAAGCTTGCTCCGTACAGAGGATCAAAACTGGAATGATCGTGTAATGGGTGTAGGAATTGGCCCACTACAGAGGATTGAAACTGGGATGATCGTATAATGGGTGTAGGAATTGGCCCACTACAGAGGATCAGAACTGGGATTAACATATAATGGGTGTAGGAATTGGCCCATTATAGAGGATTAAAACTGGGATGATCGTATAATGGGTGTAGGAATTGGCCCATTATAGAGGATCAAAACTGGGATTATCTTATAATGGGTGTAGGAATTGGCCCATCATAGAGGATCGAAACTGGGATGATCGTATAATGGGTGTAGGAATTGGCCCACTACAGAGGATCAAAACTGGGATGATCATATGATGGGGGTAGGAATTTGTCCATCACAGAGGATCAAAACTGAGAGGGGGCTAGGATGGTGCCACGAAGGGCATACTCCACCACTAACAAGTCTAATCCTAAGGAAAGGAAGAATCCTAACCTTGAGGAAAAGAGGAAGGAAGTCGATTGATTGGACAATTTTTTTAATTTGATTTGTGGGGAGGAAGCTTGCTCCGTACAGAGGATCAAAACTGGAATGATCGTGTAATGGGTGTAGGAATTGGCCCACTACAGAGGATTGAAACTGGGATGATCGTATAATGGGTGTAGGAATTGGCCCACTACAGAGGATCGGAACTGGGATTATCATATAATGGGTGTAGGAATTGGCCCATTATAGAGGATTAAAACTGGGATGATCGTATAATGGGTGTAGGAATTGGCCCATTATAGAGGATCAAAACTGGGATTATCTTATAATGGGTGTAGGAATTGGCCCATCATAGAGGATCAAAACTGGGATGATCGTATAATGGGTGTAGGAATTGGCCCACTACAGAGGATCAAAACTGGGATGATCATATGATGGGGGTAGGAATTTGCCCATCACAGAGGATCAAAACTGAGAGGGGGCTAGGATGGTGCCACGAAGGGCGTACTCCACCACTAACAAGTCTAATCCTAAGGAAAGGAAGAATCCTAACCTTGAGGAAAAGAGGAAGGAAGTCGATTGATTGCACAATTTTTTTAATTTGATTTGTGGGGAGGAAGCTTGCTCCGTACAGAGGATCAAAACTGGAATGATCGTGTAATGGGTGTAGGAATTGGCCCACTACAGAGGATTGAAACTGGGATGATCGTATAATGGGTGTAGGAATTGGCCCACTACAGAGGATCGGAACTGGGATTATCATATAATGGGTGTAGGAATTGGCCCATTATAGAGGATTAAAACTGGGATGATCGTATAATGGGTGTAGGAATTGGCCCATTATAGAGGATCAAAACTGGGATTATCTTATAATGGGTGTAGGAATTGGCCCATCATAGAGGATCGAAACTGGGATGATCGTATAATGGGTGTAGTGGGATGATCATATGATGGGGGTAGGAATTTGCCCATCACAGAGGATCAAAACTGAGAGGGGGCTAGGATGGTGCCACGAAGGGCGTACTCCACCACTAACAAGTCTAATCCTAAGGAAAGGAAGAATCCTAACCTTGAGGAAAAGAGGAAGGAAGTCGATTGATTGGACAATTTTTTTAATTTGATTTGATTTCTTTGAATTTGGAGAGGTGACTTTGATGTTAAATTTGATACTCATCAGGCATGGTATTTGTTGAAGAGCCACCTCCATGTTAAAAACACCAAGTGGCATCCTTCAAAATTGATCAATTGGCATAAACCTCTCTCATAGATCATTTCTAAGGTGAATGATCTAGTCAACATTGATTCAAAGTTTCCATCGATCTTATGGTGGACTAAAATTGGTCTCCAAAGGACTATGGCCAAGTATTTTACTTGGAAAGTCCTGAGGTGACACAATTTATCACGATCTTGAATTATTCTGGACTTATATATTTTCAAATTTTCTTGAGCTTGAAAATAACTTTCTTTGAGGCCCTCGAGCTCCTCTAATCGAAGTTAGGCACCCTACTCAGTTGTACCTTAATTTAAAAAGTAATTTCTGGCAAAGTAAAACACACATCTAGATGAGAACAATCTTGGACCCAGCATAAAGTGTTATTTTATGGAGTGGATCTTAAAGAGAATGATGCATATGTTTAAGGACTCACATATATCTCTCAAGAATGAGATTTGGATTCTTATCAAGAGTAGAAGATTCATTCTTTTTAATGGAATATTTCCTCTTAACCATTTGGACTCTGTCAGAATGACAAGTGGGAACAAATTCTCAAGTACAGTGAGAAGTAGAGCGACTCCAACTAACCCAAAAAGGGCTAAGGGTTTGGATTATGTTAACCCATATCAAGTTTCATAAAAACTGAACTAGATTCTCCCTTGTATATTTTTAAATTAAAATTAATTTCAAAAGGTTTAAGTTGGAGAGAAAAATTCAATCTTTTCAATTCTCTTGCATGACTCCTTTTTATATCTAATAGACTATCCATGCATGACAATAAATCTAGATTCAAGATTTTTTAAAGCCAAGCTATGAAAGACGATCAAGCCCTTTAAGATTTAAGGATTTGAAAAGAAGGGAGCCTCTTTCTTTCTTTTTTTATGGAGCACTTTGCACTTCTTTTGATTTCTTTGGTGCACTTTATGCATTTTTAAAAATTTTTTGTTGAGTTTTGGCGCACTTTGTTCATCTTTTGATTTTTTTTTGACAAGAGGCTTCATCTCCTTTAAAAATCTTAAAATGATTTTTTTTTTAAAACCAGGATTATATCTTAAGTATAAGAGAAGAAGACTTATTCTTTTATACAAGGAAGAATAATCCCCAAATCGGACCCAATCTTTTTATAAGAATATCAACTTGACTTGAAAAATCATTGAATAGATTTAAAGCTTGTAAGAGATGCCTATTAAGATAGAAAATTATAAGAAGATTGAGAAGATTGTCATTTCAAAAAACAACTTAAGTTTGACATAGATTTTAATTCAAAAGTCAAATCAATCCATAGAAGTGGTGGGAGGGAGGGGCCTTTAAGTACCCGATGGAGTCAACTATAACTATCTCTTATTTTTGATTTAAAGTAGAGGTCAATCTTCATTAAAAAGGTGAATCAACTATCTTGAAAATTTAGACCCAGTACACTTGAGAAGTGGTTTGTTTTTCTTAAAAGTTGCAAGTCTAGGTGGCAAGACCCTATCAATATAGAATTATATATCCATAATCACTTAAGAGGAAGAGATTATTGTGGGCTCTGCACTACCCCTAGTTAGTGTTGTATCATTTCAATCTAAAGATCTATCGTGCCACCTTTAGAAGTTAAATTCAGATGGTGTCACTATCTGCTAAGATCTCAGATCCATCATTATTCCCCTCCCTAATTACTAGCGACCTATCAATTATGAGAGTGGCACCCCAGGTAGTTTCTACACCTCCTCCTCTATAGATGTAGTGGAGCACGTATAATAGCATGACCTAACATCATCTGGTAGAGTGGATGGGTCATAACCCTCAATTGGGGACCTATAATCTCTTGTTGGTTATTGCTCACTTTTGGTTTGACAGAACTTTTCTGTGTAGTAGTCAAAAGGGTACGGTGGAGATCACACTACTGTTCTCACAACCTCCCTCCCTTGAGTAACAGGAAAAGGGTGGAAGTGGCTTCCACCAAAGAGGGGGTATGTGAGAGGAGCAATGAACTCTCTATTGGCCTCAATTTTGCCTTACTTTAAGACTTTCGACTTAGCAGTATTTCTAGCATTAATGATTTTCTTTTGACTCTACACAGGTGGTTCTTCTACGATCGCACTGCTACATGATGAGAAGGTAAGTTTTTCAGCCATTTGAGTATGTTTGATTTCCCAGGGTTAAGGAAAGGTGACTTGAATCAGTTGATTTTAAAATAAAATTGGAATCTTGAAATTAATTGATTTTCTTCAAATTTGGAAACTCAATATGTTTGATTTCTCTTGAACATGCAAGTTTACAAAATTGACATGAAAAATCCCCAAGATCGAGCTTGATTCTTTCACTCCATCAATTGACTTGGGGATGAAATGTCCAAACTCAGATTTCACTAAAGAAATTTGACTTTTGATTTTGAGATTGAAGGGTCTTCTGTAGATTATGAAATTTAGCATACTTGAGATTCGTTTAAAAATGCAAGTTTGTAATATTTATAAGAAGATTTTAAAGGATTCGGCTTGACTCTTTTACTCTACCAATTCACTTGGAGGCAAAATGTCAAAGCCCGACTTAGACAGAGGTTTCCTCACTCACCTCTCTTTTTTTACATGTCTCTTTCTTTTTGATGTTGGCCACACTCACCCAAGGGAGAAATGGGTAGAGGGACCAACAGAAGAAGGGTAGTTAAGACTACCAATAAAATAAAATTTCACAATTATTAAAGATGGAGAGAGAGATTTAATCCCACCGTGATCGCCATTTTTATTTGGTGTTTGAAAGCGGGTTTTAAAAAAATTAATTTTCTTTGGGAATTTTAATTCAGGATTTCAGTCTTAACATTGAACACATCACTATAAATGATATATCGCCCCGAGAGGAGAAAATATCATTCCTTAGTAGGTTCAAATAATGAAACTGAGAATTTCATCTAGGATATAATAGTCAAATTCAAGGAAGGACTACAATTTACCCTGAAAGGTTAAAATGATGTTCTTTTTGTATTTAACTATTACAAATTTGGATGAGAGATCATTAATTTCATATTCAAAGTATCGATACGAAAGGATATATCTTCCCAAAGGAAAAAAAATATCATTTACTAATCGATCGTCTGATTATGACAATAATGATCGTAATTGATTTTAATTTTCCCCAAAGAAGACTAATTGAGTTTTGAAAATTAGTTTTGAAAATTAATTGTGGGTTCTAAATCTCCTACGAGCACAAGCCCTCGTAGTTAATTACATCGTAGGAAGGTTGAACTTCCTACAGAAACTCTCGATTAAATAACGGCAGAAATTCTGTTTAGAGTTTTCAAAGAATGGATATCAAAAGAGGGTGAATTCGGATTCTCAACAGGGATTAGATCAAATTTTGAACACTTATTTTTGAGTGAAAGAAAGAGGGGTAGGAGACACTTAGAGATTCTGAAATAGTTTAGAAGTGTCCCGACCTAAACTAAGTGTTAGGCTTTAAATTTTGGATTGAAAGAAGATTTAGTTTGAGTTGAATATTTTATTAGAAATTTGGGATTATATTCCCAGAGATTGGAGTCTTATAACTCAAAGACTACCCCGGATCCTGAATCTAAATTTGGACACTGGAACACAGTAGTCCGAACCTAACTAATGCAATGCAGAACTTGGACTTACCCCGGCCTAGATTGGGGAGCCAGCTAACCACCTAGGCGATTAAAATCCATGAGTCCGATCTTTTGTTGCAAGAGAGGTAGGATATTTTTATTAAAGTTTTTTTGAGAGTTGGGGCTGACATCTAGAGGTTGTCCTAAGTGGCCCCCTGACTTATGTTGGGTGAAAATGCTAAAATAAATACAATTAAAATTTTAGACACACTTTTTAATTAATTTCTAATGCAATGCATGCTGATCGACTCGATTAAAATGCATAAAATGGAATGAAGCAATTTTAAAAAGGCTTAAAAATATATTTTATCCTAAAGATGCATAGATCCCCTTGGATAAAACTGCACCCTCATAGGCCAGGTGGTCTGCCAGAACCCGCAGGCAGGAACATGCCTAACAAATAGAAAGAATAATACAACAATTATAAAATGAGAACTCTCGACGGCCCCGGGCTTACTTCTTAAGAGCGTTAGAGTTTCTATGTTATCTTAAAATTTTTATTAGAGTTTAAGTAAAAAAAAAATTTTTCGTACGTTCACGAGCTTCTGATTGAATCTAGGCTAAATTAAAAAGAACGACATGCAATCGTCAAAAACTAAGAAAAGTAGGCAACCCTATACGCAATCAGATCAAATCAAAACACATTAAATAATCAAACTAATTAATTAAATGTCCATAGGTAAATTGCCTTACTTATTACAGTCCAGATTTACATAAATTAAAAGTGGTCGGGCACCACTGACAATAACCTGGATCCTAATCCTAATACAGATGCAAGTGACTGCAAGTGGGATACTCTTTGTCTTCAACTCCTCGGTCTTCTCCTCTTCAAGCTCCTTGGATTCTTCATGGCTTGATATCTAAATGGAAAAGAGAACTCTTCCCTCAAGGAGAATGTTACTCTTTCCACTTTGGGTAGTAGAGTGATCCAAATTTGGAGTTCTAAATGGATAAGGACTATCCCCCAAAGGAGCATCCTTTCCTCTTTGGAATCCAATATTAAGATCTATGTATCCCAAACTCAAAGTGTCACTTTTACAACTCAATACTCAAATAAATTACATAAATATAGAAATAAAAAAATCTAAACTCTCCTGTAGGGTTATCCTAAGCATTTAAATATTAAATCATATCCCAAGCAGTTGTATATATATGTACAGAAAAGTAAACACGCTTGGCCACACTCTTTTTTTATTTGGGGGCTAAGCAGCTGAAGCACCTGTAGCATTTATATTTATAATTTATTTAACCCCCTTTATTACCCTGCATGAGTATGGCCACCTACATAAAATTTAGTGAGCATCCAGATCGTTCCTAACCTAAGGGTAATCCAATCGCCCATCACATCAATTCACAGAGTGTAGAAAAAGTAAACAGACACGTTAATCAATTTCAATCGCAACATGCAATGAAAACTCAAAAAACCCGACAAATAGTAGAAAATAAACACCGGCCTAGCCTAAATCTAGAGTCGGTTGTCCTAGCAAACCATCTAAAGTGTGTGTAGAAGGTCGTGTGGCTGGGGTAGATCCCAAGCTGGGTAATCTGTTAAAGTTGTTTAATGTTTGAGTTTGTTAAAGGCTAAAAGAGAACTTTATGTTTGAATTTAAGTATTAATGTATTAAAGTTTGATTTGGATGCATTTTAATTGTTAAATGATTACTACCTTTGTTGCTCATCGAGGCCATGAAGTTTATTTCACCTTCCTTGGGGCTAAGTTAATAGCCTCGTAGGCCTAGGTTACCTAGTAACAATCGAGGTTGATTAAGTTGATTTAATTTTTTAGAAATAAAAGATTAATTAATATTAATTAAATTAATTAATTACTTATTTTAAAATTTAAATTAGTTTATATTTTCCATCAACAGGTTCGTGGCATTGTGCTACCAAGCTCGAGGAACCAGGTCTCCTTAGGACACTTAGCCCCGCAGCCCGGAGTAGTCCATTCTAAAAACCTTGTTGATGTAGTTGAATTAAGGATTTTAATCTAATTAAGTAATTATAAGTAACTTGATTTTCATTTTTAACACTCCATTGAATTCATTCGTGGCGTTGTGCCACTAGGCTCGAGGAAGCAGGCCTCCTTAGGACACATAGCCTACAGCCCGGAGTAGTCCATCCAATAAACTTCATCTTTGGAGTGATTTTTATGCATTTTAGTGTTGTTTGAGTGTTTTATTAATCAAATTAAATTTTTTTGAAATTTTAATGAGTTATTGGATTTTTAGAATTTATTGGAATTATTTAATTATGTTAATTAAGGGTCCAAAAGTTGACTTTTCAATTTAAAGCTCATTTTGTAAGTTTAATATTTTTAATAAATATTAGACCTTATGATGAGTGGTTAGACCATTGGCACACTCAATTTGGAGTTTTCTATGAAAAGTTATGATTTTTTAAAGTTCGGGCCTAGATTTGAACTACAATTGACCGAAAAGTTGACTTTTTAACTTTGACCAAATTTTGATGGTTTGACATTTTTGAAAAATACTAGTCCTTAGTTAGAGTTTAATGACACTAAGTTTGTGCAATTTAGATTTTTTTTATAATTAGTTACACATTTTTAAAGTTTCACTAATTTTTAAAATTTTAAAAAATTGCTTAATTATGAGGGTTTTGATCATTTTGATCCAAACTCATCCCAAACTATATGGAATCACTCCTAAAGGTCAGGGAAGACCCATGGGTAGATTTCCAATTATTTAAAAATTATTTGGGGATTTTAATAATTTGTAATTAATTAATTTAATTAATTATTAATTTTTATTAAAAGTAAAATTAAAGTTGAATTAGTAATCCAGTCAAGGGAATTTTATTTTTCCTAAGTAGAGGACTAAATTTTGGTCAATTTGAAGTATTATTTTTATTTTTTAGACTTAATTTTGATTTATTACATTTTTTTGCATTTTTTGTGTCCTAAAAAGGCCTGAAACTTTGGATAATTAATTTTTTAACCTAATGACCTCCAAATACAATGAAATTTGATCCTAAGGTATATGATGTCAGTAAGTTTGCTATGTTCAAGTTTCACCCCTATTGGATGTGTGTATAATCCCCTAGAAATTTTCAATAATTTCTAGACTTTTCCTTAATTATTTTTCCTAGATGTCTCTACTGTTCAAATAGGCTTGAAATTTGGTGTGGCTAACCCTAACACACATGCAATCACACCACAAAAATTATGCAGCCTAATTCTACAAAGAAATGGAGTTATGAATTTTCAAAGTTTTGGGTCCAAAATGGACCCATCACCTTAAAAATTCACATCACAGAAAAATATAGAGAATCTGATCCTAAAAAATCACAGTATATGCCTAAGATGCTAAGGAACCTTCCACCAAAATTTGGGATTCATTTGATCCCTAGATTGCAAGAAAATTGAGAAAATTTGATATCATACAAATACCATTTTCTCTCAGTCCATAGCTCAAAACAACTTAATTTTAATTTTAATAAATACTACATTTAATTACCTTTCCAACAAGCCCAAGAACGTCCAATTTGGTGGAAAATTCAATTTTTTATAAATTTCGGAAGATTTTGAGCATTTTTTAATTTTTTTAACCATTTTTGGTCAAATCAACCGCCGGCGCCAATCATTGGCAATGATTGGCACAGAAATGGGGTGGCGAACAGCAGTGCGACATGTGGCATAGCAGGACCCACCACTTATCCAGATCAGATCTAATTATCGGACGGTTAGAACACGGGACAGCGGGATTGACGGCCAGGAACGTGCCATGTCACCCGCCCTAACCGCGGGAGATCCTGTATTCGAGTCCAGAGGCAGACCGCGTGGTCTACCTTTATCTGGACAGTCCGATTTCTGATCAAATAGAATTTTTAGCTAAAAGTGAGGATAACGTACAATCTACCCGATAGATTTTTGCAAACTTGGGCTCCTTTTGCTTCTGCTGATGTCCTCTACAAGTTTACTGAAGACCCCAAAAGATTTTAACGGCTGGATTTGATGATATCGAAGAGAAATAGTGTTTCTCTCTTTTCTCTCTCTTTTTCCACTAAAATGATGGTTTGAGTGGTGGAAATGGTGGGGGAAGGTTTGGAATGGCCTTGGGGAGTGCTGGAGAGTATGGGAAAATCTTGGAGAGCTTTTGGGGCTACTGGAGTTTGAAACTTGGATGAGAAATGGACAAGATGAGGGATTAGGGAAAGTTCTCCATACCTAACCCTCATGCTTTGGAATGGATGGCTTGGATCTCATCATGGGTGCTTTGGATGCTTGCCAAGTGTCCCATGAGTGGCCCAAAACCTGTAGAAGGTTGTTGGATTGAAGGGGACTTTCCTTAAGCTAAGTGAGGGGGACCACACCCTTTTTCTCCATTTGGCTAAATTAAGCCTAAGAATGGCTTAGGGGGGGCTGCTTTGTGGCCTCTTAGGAAAGGGAATTAGTCCCTTCTGAGTAGGTTGGGGCAGGTTTCGGGAGAGGGAAAAGCTTGGTTATGTGGCATGGTCAAATGGCCATGATTGGTCTCATTTCAACAAATTTTTGACCCATTAAATTGTTGACTAGTCAATGGTGACTAGGATGTGCATGGGGGGAGTCAAAGGTGCTGTAGGAGTCAATCTTAAGAAATATGGGGCCATGGTGTTGAAGCTTTGAGTGAATACTTGAAGTTGGAGAGGGTTTTGACCCCTCAAAATGGGTTGACCAAGCCAAACCTAGGGAGGATTGACTTGGAAGTCTTTGGACATGTCATGAGTGTCCAAACAAATGATTTTGAAGTGTTAGATTAGTTTGAAATGGATTCAAACGTTGGAAACAACCATGGTTAGGTTAAGGGTGAATTTGGCCAACCACAGTTGACTTGGTCAACCAGGTCAAACCAAAGAGTGGGTTTGGTTTCAATGAGTCTCAAATATCATGGGAAATTCATTGAGAGAGGTTTCAAAGGTTAAAAATATTGAACCATGTTGAATCTTGGTCAAAAGTCCAAAAATCCCTTAAAAGGGTATTTTGGTCATTTTGACCTCTAGTCAATCCCGAGTCAAAGTGAGTCCAAAAAGATACAAATTAATATTAAACATATCAATATTAAGGGTCTGGAGGTGATTAAAGGGTTTGGAGGAAACTCCAGGGTCAAATTCCACTAGGTGACGGGTCCAGTGGCACGGGTCATAAATATTTGAAAGTTTTGTAGCCTTTGGGAAAAGATTCAATTTCTGGGGTTAGAAGTGTCGAATTGAACTCAAATTTGGAGGGTTGGTCCTAAAGACACATATAGCCAATATGAAATTGATAGATCATGAATCAGGAGCCATCTGATTGGATTTCTAGGTGACATAAAGTTTACCCAGAAAAGGTTTCAGGACCTAGGTCCTTGACCTTGAAGGTTTGATTTGGAATGTTGGGTTTGATTGAGATTGAAATGGGTCTTTATTAGGACCTTTATGACTGAAGGGTGGACATCTATTCATCATTAGGTCACTAAAAAGAAACCCAAGTGAGTCCTAATGACCTCATATAAAAATGAGGTCAACAAGGGGCAAAGGTTTCATCAAAATCAACTCCTTCTATTTGATTATACCCCTTAGCTACCAACCTGGCCTTATTCCTAATCACTATTCTAAAGTCATTCATCTTATTCTTAATGACCTAATTAGTTCCAATAACACTCTAGTCTTTAGAACTACTAACCAACTCCCAAACATCATTCCTAACAAGTTGATTCCATTCTTCTTGTAGAGCTAAGATCTAGTATTCATTAGATAGGGATTGATCTATATTTGAGGGTTCTACCATAGAGATGAAAGCAGAATGGCTAGCCTCCTTTATAAGTCCATGCCTAGTTCTAACTCCTAAGGATGGATCGCCTAAGATAAGCTCCTTATGATGACTACTTGAATATCTCCAATTTTAGGCAAAGGATCTTGAGGCTCTACTATATTTTTTAGGTCAAAAGATTCTAATCCTTGGGTGACTTCTACCACTTCTTCTTCTTCTTTTGACCTAGGCTCAACAGATCTATCGAATTCATAAAATACTACATAAGTGGTCTCCTCTACCATTAAGGTCCTCTTATTAAAAACTCTATAGGCATTACCTATAAAAGAATATCCTATGAAAACTCCTTCATCAGATTTAACGTCAAATTTTCCTAAGGGAGTTTTTCCATTTATTAGAATGAAAACCTTACAATAAAAACATGAAGGTGAGAGATATTGGGTATCCTACCTTTGAGTAATTCATAGGGCATCTTATTGAGTTTGGATCTGACAGTAATCCTATTAAGAACATAGCAAGTAGTATTCATTGCTTCTGTGTAGAAATATTTAGGAAGTGAATACTCAGTTAGTAAGGCTCTAGTAGCTTTTACCATGGTTCTATTCTTTCATTCAGCAATCCCATTCTGTTGAGAAGTTATAGAAGCTAAAAAATTATGTTCTATTCGAAGCTCCTTATAAAATGATTCAAACCATGCATTTTCAAATTTTCCACCATAATCTCTATGGATAGTTGAAATTTCACAACAAAATTTCTTCTAAATCCATGTAGAAAATGTCCTAAATTCCTCATATGATTCATTCTTATGTGATAAAAATATAACCTGAGTAAATCTAGAGTAATCATCAACAATCACATATCCATATATTTTCCCACCTAAGCTGGCAATGCTAATCGATCCAAATAAATCAATATGAAGAATTTCTAAAGGTCTACAGGTCGTGATGTCCTTGATTGACTGAAATGAAGATTTAATTTATTTTCTTAGTTAGCAGACATCACAAAGGTGATCCTTAGAGAATTTTAGTTTGGGTATGCATCTAACTAGATCTATTTGGGTTATCATTCTAAGTGTTTTCATACTTGCATGACATAGTCTCCTATACCATAGCTAGGATTTGATAGAAATAGTTTTTAACCACAAAGAATTAGTATATTCAACATAATTCAAGTCAAGCATATAAATATTTTTAATTCTCTTACCTTCTAAAATAATATTTCCATTTAAACTAATCAAACATCAAGTAGATAAAAATTTAATATCAAATCATTTGTCACATAATTCATCTATACTAAGCAAGTTGTATTTCAGACCATCTACTAGTAAAATATTTTTAATAAAATTCTTAGAAATTTTAATTATATCTGAGCCCACCACTTTCCTAGTGATGTTGTCTCCTAGTGTTACCTTGCCTCCTACCTTAGCCTCCAGCATGATGAATTACTTCATATCTCCAGTCATGTGTCATGAGCATCCGCTATCAAGGTACCACATACTCTTACTAAGCCTTATATGAGAGTACTCCTAATCTTGATTAGAATGATCAAGAGTATCATTTGCCATAGGGCATAAATTTGTTATCCTTATATGCTTCTAGTTCTGATGAGTTTGAAGCCGTTGTCATCTCTCGTCCAAAAGAGTAGAGAATCGATAAGTGCATAATTATCACAATAAGTATGATATGATTTTGGGAAATTCTTTTACACTTTGAAAAGCACTATCATATTGAAAGCGTTCTCTACATCAAAAAATCTACATTATCTCTAGAAGCACATAGTTACCATAATAAACATCTAGTGCTCCAAAATGTATGTCACCCCCTAGACAAGTGTACTAGTGATATTATATTAAAGAAATGTTTAGTTGCCTAAAATATACATAT
The DNA here is from genome assembly GCA_019925795.1 of Dendrobium chrysotoxum. Taxonomy (NCBI): domain Eukaryota; kingdom Viridiplantae; phylum Streptophyta; class Magnoliopsida; order Asparagales; family Orchidaceae; genus Dendrobium; species Dendrobium chrysotoxum. The sequence continues at coordinate 114,803 of JAGFBR010000744.1, forward strand.
TACTTCTAGAGGTGTGCTACTATCTTGCATATAATAAGCATATTAAAAGGTAAGTCATTACTTTGATAAATATGCTACTTCAAAGTGTGTTATATCCTTGATAAATGTGCCAATGATATAAAAGGTGTGCACCCACCTTGAGATGTGCGTTATCGCTTTGAAATGCATGCCATGAATTTAATAAATATATTATCTCAAGATGCATATCATCACATCAAGATGTGTGCCATAAAATACATGCCACAATTTCAATAAAATGTGCCACCTCGACAAGTGTGCTACTACCTCAAAAAATGTGCTTCTATATGAAGATTATAGTTGCCTAAAAAAAGCATCTAGTCGATTTGATAAGTATGCTATAATATTGAAAAATATATGATTATCTTGATAAATGTGATGCCTATCAAAAAGCATAAAAATCAAAATATCTAAAAAATAAAAAAAAAATAGGCCATTAGATCTGTCACATGTATACAAGCAGACATAATACATTGCTTTTAAATTTTTAAAATCAAAATAAAGTGTGAAAGCTTTGAAAGAATGCCACCAGATCTGTAACACTCATACAAGCCGACAGAAGGCATTTCTTAAACATCAAATCAAATCTTGTGCACTTTTTAATAATGATCACTTGCACAAAAGATATATTTAAATATTTTAAAAATTGCATCCTGAAATTTTCTAAACATAAAAATGAAGCATCGAGCAAAATGGTGACACCTCTAAGATGCGTGCAGCAGCCTTGGGAAGGAAGCGCCTATCCCGAGAAGAATGCTACTACCTTGAAAAGCAAGTTAAAACCTCGAGAAGCATGCACATTAACTTAAAAAGAATTTTAAAATCCTATATGTGCTCTGAACAAATGTACTAAACAGATAAATATAAAGTCTAAGAATGCTGCGCATGGAGCTTCTTTTCTAAAATGCCCCTCATTTATAAACATAAATTGCTTTTTTAACTAAATTTTGATAAAAAAGTGAAAACTTAATTTTAAAATTTTCAAATACTAAAGCAAAATTTATTATTTAAAAATTAAAGCAAAAATTCATCCATCATATACAAATATTTATTAAAGATGATAAATTTAAAAATAATTTTTGCTCACTAAGAGGAAAATGTCTAATTAAATATATCAATGATTTATTCTCAAATGACTTCTCGCAAGGGAGGATGTGGCATATGCCCTCTAACCATATGATTTTGCTGTAAAATAGCACCATTATATCATGGTTATGGCCAAAGCCCATATGTTCCCTAATGATTAAAAGCACCTTAAGTAATGAATCATAGGGTGCACTCGATAAGGCATAAAGCTTTCTGTTAGCTAAGGTTGAATAAAATTTATCTCCATAAATAATCATCCACCACAGGTCTATAAGGTACCCTTTGTCGAAGCAACCTGTCGCTGCTAACAAGGAGCCTTCGGTCGACTACCTCCTCTAATTAAGTAAACTAGGGATCATAATAGCCCGAGATGATGGAACCATGGGATCTTGATTATATTTGTCATCATTCTCCCAACCATCCACTTTAAGTATACAAATAATAAATTTTAAAATTCTAAAAATTTACATGATGTTACTATATGCTAGGTACTTTATATCTACTTAATGACTAGCCTTAATCGAAAGTGCTCTCTTGTCATCAGGAGTGGTAATTAACTATATGTGTTTGCACTTATAAAACTTATTTTTGTCTCATTGGCATTTGTTAGTCATATATTGGAATTTTATTCTAATGGAATTTAGGCCTTGAGAAAATGTCATACTTTACTTATGGATCAAGCTTTTAAAAAATCCAACAAAGTAGGAGGTAATTATCTAGGAGATACAAGGCTTTAAACTCTTTAGAAAATTCAATATCTTTGAGTTGGAATTTTAGTAGGATTTCTCAAAAAGGATGTTAATGGTCATTGATTGATTTATCATATTCAATTACTAAATCTTAAGAAAGAAGAAGCATTAATTCCACTTGAGTTTTAAATTATTATGTTGCAACTTATTAATAATATTAGAATTAAAATATGATGAAAATTGTGTTGTAACTTATTATCATTATATTAATTTGATTTTTTGATATATATACAATGCATGTATAATCAAATATAAGGAAAATTTCAAGTTTATTGTGTGAAATGACTTAGATAATTATGGGCTCCAAAAATTTGCATCCCAGCCTCTCCACGACTCATTTTCTCTTTTGAGACAGTGAGGAGAGTTTTAATGTTTAAGTTCTAAGGTAAACTTTCAGAAGGCAAATTGAGTTTAAGATATTACCCAAATATTTTTCCCTTATTTTTCAAGGACTTTATGATCTAAGTTCATTTTCGCTATAAGCGCAAGACCCTATAGTTAATTGCCCCTCTCGATACGGAGAGATAACTTTTTTATTAAGGCTAGTCATTAAATAAATATGTAGTATCTGATGTATAGTAGCAATAAAATTTGACATTTAAAAATTAAAATTTTATCACCATATACATAAATTGGATAGTGGGGGGGGGATGATGATGAACCCGATTAAGATCTTATTATTCTATCATCCCAAGTCATCATGGTTTCTAATTGAAAGTTCATGATGGTGGTTAAACCCTAAAGAACTAGTCTCGAGGCTAACTAAGAGGGGGGTGAATTGGTTATTTAAGAAACTTCTTTAAACATAAAGAAAAATCCCCCATTTTAAAGCTTTTTCAACATCTGAGAAATAGATAATTTTATCCCTCGATGCATAAGCAAAGTAATTTCACAATAATAGAAAATCAAATATTTTCAACCATGCAGTTATCAAAAAAATAAATTAGGAAAATAAATAAAATCAAGAACAAACACACAAGATTTATAGTGGTTTGGTCCAACCTGAACTATATCCACTCCCCAGAACCTCCCATTTCAGGCATTGTACTAAACCTTTAGTGACTCTCCTTTAGCCCCCTTACCTAGGCGGAGAAGCCCTTAAAAAATCTTTCCACCGACCTGTTGCAAATCTGTTTTTGATGATGACAAACATATTTCCAGAGTGTTTTGCTTGGCTATCCCGTTTCAGGCACAAAAGATCACGAGCAAATCAAGCCAACTAAAGATCGGGTCCAAGTGTGTCAAATGTATGATTTTTCTTTTTATTGAGTCAATTATAAGGTAACTGATCCCCGAGCTAAGTAACCTGGCACACACACACTCAGGGGGAGAGCTTGAGTGAATTAGAGTTTCTGTTCATTTTTTGTTCAGATCGTCCTGGACAATATTCACATCGTCCTGGACCATCCAGCAAAAATAAAAACCCTAATTAGGGCGACCAAGTTAAGTGAGTCTGATTAAGCAGATCATCCTGGACGATATTTGGATCATACGGGACGATATGCTCAAATAGAAAATTCTCAGCCGCCAGATCAAGTTAGGCAAGTTTTTATTTTAAGTTATTTGGTCTGATCGTCCCGGACGATACGTGTGTCGTCCTGGACGATTCAGTACAATCATGCCTAAATTAGTCTGGTAATTAAGGAAAGCAATTAATATTTAATTGATACGATCATATCATCCTGGACGATCGCAGGATCATCCCGGAAGATCATGATCGTCTAGTGCATTTCAGCTGTACATCCCAAACTGTGTTCAGGACGATTTGGGCACTTTTTGAACTAATCGTACAGGACGATACCCGTATCATCTTGGACAATCAAGTCATTTTTTGGTCATCCAGCACAAGTTTCTCTGGACGACTCGAACTGTCTTCTGGACGATATTCCTCGATTTGCACTAATCGTCCCGGATGATCGCAGGATCGTACGGGACGATATGAACAATTTTTTCTACTGATCATCCAGAAGAGCCAGATCGTCTAGGCTGAAACAGCTGAATTTGAACTGATCGTATAGGACGATATACCGATCGTCCTGGACGATCTTGGCCGACCAGTTGAGATTTAGGGCAAATTTTAAGTCCTCATATAAAAGAATTTTTTCTTGAAATAAGAAAAATCTTTTGCCACCTTTCTTTCCAGAGAAACTCTAGAGAGAGAGAGAGAGAGTTTGGGAGGGAGAGAGAAGATCTTGTGAGGGGGAGTTAGTGAGGGATTGACTAAGGTTGCTCCAAGCACGGATCAGAGTCGTCTTCTCCGTTCGTCGTCTTTCATCTAGTTGGTGTTTGTCGTGGGAGGATCGTTCGCAAGAAGATCCGGGGTTCTCTGCCTGCTTCAGGTGGAAGCAAAAGGAGTTTGAAGGTTCTCTGCCTACTTCAGGAGGAAGCAAAAGGAGGTCGGGTTCTCTGCCCCACCGTGTGGTGAAAAGGAGGTCTTGTACAGGCTTCTCCGCCTTGATGTGGGAGCAAAAGGAGAGACACTTTTTGTTTAATGCAATACCCGGAGGGGAGGCTCCGGGGAGTGGACGTAGGTCAAGTTGATCGAACCACTATAAAATCTGGTTTGCTTTTCTGATTCAGTTCTGCACTTTACTTTTTGAAATTAACTGCGTGGGTGAATATCTGAGATTGATCTTTTCGTTCTTGTTTAATTGCTTTTGCTGCTAAGTATCAAAAAGATTTTTCATTATTATCTTGAAATTTTTAAATAACTAATTCACCCCCCCTCTTGGCTAGCCTCGGGACTAGTTCACTAGGGCTTAACATCCCTATCGAACTTTCAAGTGGTATCAAAGCGGGATTTAAAATTTAGGTTTAAAAACTTTAAAATTTGATCCATGGCTAACTGTAACAATCATAATACTGCTGAAGGTTATTCTATTACAAGACCATCGTTGTTTGATAATATTTCTTTTGATTTTTGGAAAACGCGCATGTCTACTTTTCTTCAATCAATTGACTATCGCATGTGGATGTTAGTTAAGGATGGATACGAACCACCTTTTAGATTGATTAACAATGTGAAAACTAAATTACCTTTTGCTGATTGCATATTTGATAATCATGATTTAGTACAGTTAAATGCAAAATGCTTGAACTGTTTCTTTTGTGCTTTAAAATCTGAAGACTATATGCGTGTTTCTACTTGTACAACGGAAAAAGAAATCTGGGATAGATTATGTAAAACATACGAAGGTACAACTGAAGTCAAACAGTCTAGGTTAAACATCTTGTTACATGATTACGAACTTTTTTGCATGAAACCTAGTGAGACTATTTCAGAAATGTACACAAGGTTCACTCAGATTGTTACCTCTTTACATGCTTTGGGTAGAGTACTTACTAACTACGAAAGAGTGAACAAAATTCTTAGATGTTTGCCTGCTTCTTATAATGCTAAGATTACTGCTATCACTGAATCTAAAGATTTAAATACTTACTCTATTAACATCTTACTTGGATCACTCATTGCTTACGAGCAATGGGTGAACCAAAGGCAACTTGATGCAGGTAAACGCAAGAAAGAGAAGATTTTGCCTAAAGATTCAGATGCTAGCACTTCCGGGTCTGATAGCGATGATTTTGCCTTAATCACAAGGCAATTCAAGAGCTTTCTAAGGAAGAAGAATAAGAATTTTCAAAAGTGGAACAAAGGTAAGACCAGTAAAAACTTTAAAGGTTCATCTGAATCTGTTTGTTTTGAATGCAGAAAGCCTGGACACATAAAGGCGGATTGTCCTACGCTCAAGGCTCACCTAAGCAAGGAGAAGGGTGAGGACAAACCAAAGTTCAGAAAAGACAAGAAGCGGATTCAGAAGGCATTCTGGGCAGACTTTGCATCCGACTCTTCTGAGACTGAAGCTGAAGAGGAGGAAACAAACTTGTGTCTGATGGCTGATGATCACCCTAGTCAGTCGGACCAGGAAGAGGTATGTGAGCTTACTTACGATTAATTATTTGAAGTTTCTGAAAACATTCATACATCGTATAGGAAGCTTAAGAAAACTCATGCTAGTTTGAAATTAGATTATTTGACTTTGCAAAAAGAGCATTATGTTTTAGTTAAAGATCATTCCACTGTTGATTCAAATTACATGTCTTTGCTTGATGAATTCGATGATTTGAACAAAAAATATTCTGATTTAACTGTTGAGCATGATTTGTTAAAAACATCGTATGTTGAATTAGAAGTTGCTTTTAAGAAAGTGAATGATATGGCATATGATTTAGAAAGTAATGAAAGTGCAAGAACTTTTGAAATTACAAGTTTAAATAAACATATTGAGTTTTTGAAAGTGAAAATTAGTGCTTTTGAAAAGAACAAAACACCGCCTACTTTTGAACAGTTTTATGCACCGCCACCTTTTGAAAAATCTGTTGCAAGTTCATCAAAGCATGTTTTATATACATCTAGGAAGAGGCACTATCACCCACGTAGATTAGTTAACCCTTTTCCTGGTGTTAGATATTTTTTATGTGGTATGTTAGGACACATCTCCCACACCTACACTGTTCACCGTAGTACACATTGGGTGTGGAAACCCAAACTGCCTGTTTTACAGCACAGCATGCATGCATTGCATTCTTCTTTTCATAAGAAGGAACCCAAACTTGTTTGGGTTCCTAAGACTGACGTTTGATATTTTTGTAGGTGTGCTCTCACACAAGACCTCGTGAGAGCATGTGGTACCTGGACAGCGGATGTTCTAGATACATGACTGGAGATGCAAATCAGTTCATTTCGCTGGAGGCCAGAGCTGGAGGCAAGGTTACACTTGGAGATAACACCACCAGGAAGGTGGTAGGCACATATATAATTGGTGATTCAAAGAATTTTTTGATTGATAATGTTTGGCTTGTAGATGGACTGAAACACAACTTGCTGAGCATCAGTCAACTTTGTGACAAAGGATACAGCATCAAATTCCTGCCCACTGACTGCATTTTAAGCTTAAATGATGAAGTTATTTTGCAGGGGCAAAGGATCAACAACGTCTACAAGCTGGATGTAAGTTGCATTAAATCTGATAATTCAATTTGCTTAAAAACTGCTGCTGATGAGTCTTGGTAATGGCATAGGAGATTGTGTCATGCCAGTATAAAAACCCTTAGGAGAGTCACCCAAAAGGACTTAGTTAGAGGTGTGCCCAAGCTTAAGTTCACTAAGGATTACCTGTGTGATGCCTGTCAGTTGGGGAAGCAAGTCCAGTCCTCTTTTCACTCTGTTAAGGACATTAGCACCTCTAGACCTTTAGAAGTTCTTCACATGGACCTCTTTGGACCCAATAGCACTGCCAGCTTAGGGGGGAGAGTCTATGGATTTGTGATTGTAGATGATTATTCGAGGTTCACTTGGGTTAAATTTTTGTCACATAAATCTGAGTCATTTGATGAGTTTAGATCTTTCTCTACTTGGATTCAGAAGAAGTTATGATATGAGATTATTACCATCCATAGTGATCACAGAGGGGAGTTTGAAAATGAAAGATTTGGAAGTTTTTATGAGGATCATGGGATTAGTCATAATTTTTCAGCTCCTAGGACCTCTCAGTAGAACGGGGTAGCTGAAAGGAAGAATAGGACCTTAGTGGAAGCCGCTAGAGCCATGCTTGCCGAGTATTCACTTCCAAAATACTTTTGGGCTGAAGCGGTGAACACTGCCTGTTATGTGCTGAATAGGGTGAATGTGAGAGTCAAACTGAACAAGACACCTTATGAGATTATTAAGGGTAGAACTCCAAATCTGTCCCACCTCCATATCTTTGGCTGTAAGGTCTTCATTCTGAACAACGGGAAGTCACCCTTAGGAAAATTTGACCCCAAATCTGATGAAGGAGTGTTCTTAGGATATTCAAGTGTGGGGAAATCCTTTAGGGTGTGTTGCAAATCTGGTTTTGATGATGCAAACATGTTTCCAGTGTGTTTTGCTTGGCTAATCTGTTTCAGGCACAAAAGACCGCGAGCCACTCAAGCCAACTCAAGATCGGGTCCAAGTGTGTCAAATGTATGATTTTTCTTTTTATTGAGTCAATTGTAATGTAACTGATCCCCGAGCTAAGTAACCTTGCACACACACACTCAGGGGGAGAGCTTGAGTGAATTAGAGTTTCTGTTCATTTTTTGTTCAGATCGTCCTGGACGATATTCACATCATCCTGGATGATCCAGCAAAAATAGAAACCCTAATTAGGGCGACCAAGTTAAGTGAGTCTGATTAAGCAGATCGTCCTGGACGATCTTTGGATCGTATGGGACGATATGCTCAAATCGAAAATTCTCAGCCGCCAGATCAAGTTAGGCAAGTTTTTATTTTAAGTTATTTGGTCTGATCGTCCCGGACGATACGTGTGTCATCCTGGACGATTCAGTACAATCATGCCTAAATTAGTCTGGTAATTAAGGAAAGCAATTAATATTTAATTGATACGATCATATCATCCTGGACGATCGCAGGATCATCCCGGACGATCATGATCGTCTTGTGCATTTCAGTTGTACGTCCCGAACTGTGTTCAGGACGATTTGGGTACTTTTTGAACTAATCATACATGACGATACCCGTATCGTCCTGGACGATCAAGTCATTTTTTGGTCGTCCAGAACAAGTTTCTCTGGACGACCCGAACTGTCTTCTAGATGATATTCCTCAATTTGCACTAATCGTCCCGGACGATCGCAGGATCGTACGGGACGATATGAATAATTTTTTCTACTGATCGTCTAGAAGAGCCAGATCGTCTAGGCTGAAACAGCTGAATTTGAACTGATCGTACAGGACGATATACCGATCGTCCTGGACGATCTTGGCCGACCAGTTGAGATTTAGGGCAAATTTTAACTCCTTCTATAAAAGAATTTTTTCTTGAAACAAGAAAAATCTTTTGCCACCTTCCTTTCCAGAGAAACCCAAGAGAGAGAGTTTGGGAGAGAGAGAGAAGATCTTGTGAGGGGGAGTTAGTGAGGGATTCACTAAGGTTGCTCCAAGCACGGATCAGAGTCGTCTTCTCCGCTCGTTGTCTTTTCTCTAGTTGGTGTTCGTCGTGGGAGGATCGCTCACAAGAACATCCGGGGTTCTCTGCCCGCTTCAGGTGGAAGCAAAAGGAGTTTGAAGGTTCTCTGCCTGCTTCAGGAGGAAGCAAAAGGAGGTCGGGTTCTCTCCCCCACCGTGTGGTGAAAAGGAGGTCTTGTATAGACTTCTCCGCCTTACTGTGGGAGAAAAAGGAGAGACACTTTTTGTTTAGTGCAATACCCAGAGGGGAGGCTCCGGGGAGTGGATGTAGGTCAAGTTGACCGAACCACTATAAAATCTGGTTTGCTTTTCTGATTCAGTTCTGCACTTTACTTTTTGATATTAACTGCATGGGTGAATATCTGAGATTGATCTTTTTGTTCTTGTTTAGTTATTTCTGCTGCTAAGTATCGAAAAGATTTTTCATTGTTATCGTGAAATTTTTAAATAACCAATTCACCCCCCCTCTTGGTTAGCCTCGGGACTAGTTCACTAGGGCTTAACATCCCTATCGAACTTTCACGACCCCGTGAGGTAGAGAACTTTGAATCCTTTTACTCCCTCCTGAAAATTCGATAGGGATGTTAAGCCCTAGTGAACTAGTCCCGAGGCTAACCAAGAGGGGGGGTGAATTGGTTATTTAAAAATTTCACGATAACTATGAAAATCTTTTTATAACGTACAGTGGAAACGAATTAAAACAACGATAAAAAGATCAACCGCAGATATTCACCCAAGCAGTTAATATCAGAAAAAATTAAAGTGCAGAACTGAATCAGAAAAGCAAACCAGATTTTATAGTGGTTCGGTCAACTTGACCTACGTCCACTCCCCGGAGCCTCCCCTCCGGGTATTGCACTAAACAAAAAGTGTCTCTCCTTTTGCTCCCACAGCAAGGCGGAGAAGCCTGTACAAACACCTCCTTTTGACCACACGATGAGGCAGAGAACCCGACCTCCTTTCGCTTCCTCCTGAAGCAGGCAGAGAACCTTCGAACTCCTTTCGCTTCCTCCCGAAGCAGGCAGGGAACCTTCGAACTCCTTTTGCTTCCACCTGAAGTGGGCAGAGAACCCCGGATCTTCTTCGAACGATCCTCCCACAACGAACACCGACTAGACGAAAGACGACGAGCGGAGAAGACGACTCTGATCCGTGCTCGGAGCAACCTTAGTGAATCCCTCACTAACTCCCCCTCACAAGATCTTCTCTCTCTCTCCCAACTCTCTCTCTCTCTAGGGTTTCTCAGGGAAGGAAGGCAGCAAAAGATTTTTCCAAAAATTGGAAAAAATTCTTTTAAAGGAGGGCTTAAAATTTGCCCTAAATCTCAACTGGTCGGCCAAGATCGTCCAGGACGATCGGTAGATCGTCCTGTACGATCAGTTCAAATTCAGCTGTTTCAGCCTGGACGATCTGGCTCTTCTGGACGATCAGTAGAAAAAATTGTTCATATCGTCCCGTACGATCCTGCGATCGTCCGGGACGATTAGTGCAAACTGAGGGAAATCGTCCAGAAGACAGTTCGGGTCGTCCAGAGAAATCTGTGCTGGACGACCAAAAAATGACTTGATCGTCCAGGACGATGGGGTCATCGTCCTGTACGATTAGTTCAAAAAGGCCCCAAATCGTCCTGAACACAGTTCGGGTCATACAGCTGAAATGCACTAAACGATCATGATCGTCCGGGACGATCCTGCCATCGTCCAAGACGATATGATCGTATCAACCAAAAAGAAATTGCTTTCCTTAATTACCAGATTAAATTAGGCATGATTGTACTGGATCATCCGGGATGATACACGTATCGTCCGGGACGATCAGACCAAGTATCTAAAAATAAGAACTTGCCTAACTTGATCTGGCGGCTGAGAATTTCTGATTTGGGCATATCGTCCCGTACGATCCGGAGATCGTCCGGGACGATCTGCTCAATCAGACCCTCTTAACTTAGTCGCCCTAATTAGGGTTTTTGTTTTAACTGGATCGTCCAAGATGATGTGGAGATCGTCCAGGACGATCTGAACAAAATTTTAACAGAAACTCTAATTCATTTAATCTCTCTCCCTGAGTGTGTGTGTGCAAGGTTACTTAGCTAGGGAATCAGTTACATTACAATTGACTCAATAAAAGGAAAAATCATACATTTGACACACTTGGACCTGATCTTGAGTTGGCTTGAGTGGCTCGGGTCTTTTGTGCCTGAAACAGATTAGCCAAGCAAAACACACTAGAAACATGTTTGTCATCATTAAAACCAGATTTGCAATAATCTCTCCCTTTTTGATGATGGCAAACATTTGTAAAGTAGTCTGAAAATAAAAGTAAACTAGGAGATCAAACACAACAAACATTTTTCCAAATTTTCATTTAACAATTAACACAATATAGGAACCATGACTCATAAAACAGAAACAGACACGCTACAACTGACTCCCCCTTTTGACATCACAAAATGGAGGAGGGAAAAACATAACACGGAAGTAAAACATAAAATAAAATATAAATAGAACAACTACACGACAGAAAACTAAAACTGAGGCGGATCCTGATCGAAAGAAGGAGGTGGCGGTGGAGGGTAGAAGTAATGGTGAATGTCCTGAAAGTGAGCTCCAAACCAGGCCATGTCCTGGTCGTGTTGCTGTTGCTGCTGCGCAGCATAGTCCGCGAAGCGTTGGATGTCCTCGTTGTGCTGCTGCTCCTGGGCAACCACATAGGAGTCAAAACGGGCCTCCCACTGGTCGAAGCGCTGCACCAGGTGGTCAAAGGGAGAGGCAATGAGAAGGGGTGCAGGTGCCTCTGGTGCAGCAGGAACTGGAGCAGCCTCTTCCTCTTCTTCCTCAACATCCGGGGCGGGCTCCGGATGTAGGCGGGTGCTGTGTAGGACGTGGAATGAGTTGTTTGTGAAGAAGGAAGGAGGGACATCAGGAGGGACAGGATACTGAAGAACATATTTTGTCTCTAAGGCATAGTGAATAAGATGACCTAAAGCTAGATTTGGGCGACGCCTGTGGCCCAGATCTCTAATGGTGGTGAGGTGTTCTATGTATCGGATGATCAGATCAGAGGCATTAAATTCTCGACGGGCCATGATGTAGTAGGTGGTCAAGGACAGGAGCGGGGTAATGTGAATCCGATCCCCCGCCTTTGGAATGACGGAGGAACGAAGGACGTGCTGAATGGTCCAGGCGTCCTTGAGAAGGGAAGTGCAAGCATTGTCGTTATAGGGTGCGTTGGTATTGCGAAGGAAGTGATTGGCGACACTCCAATCATAGTTAGGATCGGTGATAAGCGTGTGAATTTTGTCGCCAGTGACAGACAAGTTGAGGATATTGTGAAAATCATGGGTTGTGAGTTCCACGGGGCGTTGATTTACGTAGGATCGAAGAGTGGAATAGTCCGCGGAAATGCACAAGTTGGCAAAGAAGATTCGAAGGAGTTCCAGATTGAAGGGAAAGGCTAAGGTCAGAATGAAGGTGAGGGAGGTGTGTGCGAACAAATCTAAGATGGGATACGTGAGAGTACGGGAATTGACAATCTTGGAGTGTGTGATCCCCACATTACGATAGCATTCGAAAGCCGCCTGATCGGCGGCATTCGGGAAGCAAGGATCGACATGTCCCCGGGACGAACTGGCCCCCTTTTGACGAGATCTTTTGCCACCAGCCATTAGGAACCCAAAGAGGAGGAAAGGAGAAGGAAAGTGGAGGAAAAACGATGTGAAAAACATGAAGAAAACTACTGTTTAAATAGAAAACGGACTGATCATCCCGTACGATCGCGGGATCATCCAAGACGATGTGATCATTTATGAGGTCCTGGACGATTGGTCAAAAAGGCGGTCCGATCGTCCAGGACGATCAGAGATCGTCCAGGACGATTAGACACAGGCGATCGTCCCGAGGAGTCAGGCTGGACGACCGTTGATGAAAAGTATCATCCAGGACGATTAGGTGGATCATCCGGGACGATATGCAATAAATATGTCGGACGGGCCGAATTCCAATAGTCCAGCGGCTGACACGTGGATCATCCAGGACGATGAGGTGAATCGTCCAGGACGATGGGCAATAATTGGTGCAATGTTAGCCGTTTGATCAGATCAGGAAGATATGGATCATATCGTCCAGGACGATGTAAGGATCATCCAGGACGATCACCAATAATTGGAATTTTTCAACAGCAGGAACAGTGTGGGGACGATTTTGCACGAATCATCCAGGATGATGTTTGGATCGTCCAGGATGAAGTGGATCATCTAGGATGATAGTGATATCGTCCAGGACGATGTGAAGAAAACAGAAAAAGATGAAGGATGAAAGATGATCGATCAGGATCCCAAAAACAAATCCAAGAAATCAGAATAACACAAAAACCAATAAAATTGACCATACAAACATATAAAAGTATTTTTTTTTTGATTAGGATGCTCGAGAAAATCAGAATTTTTTCCTTGATGTTAGACTCAAAAACTAATGACAGGACGATTGACAGCGCTGAAATCTAGAAAAGATTGGAAATAATCAACTTTCGTAACTCCGACCCCGGGCACCTTATCGATGCAAACCTCTTCCAACATAAAAATCTGATTCAAAAGAAAAGACATTAGATTTGAAAAGAGATCCTTTCAAGCCTCGTTCCAGAAAAATATCTGATATAATAGTGTGACAAAGTAAAAAAATCAGAAATTGGGATTTTCAAAACTCAAGCTTTTGAAAATATTAAGTGGCGCACAGATTTCTCTAAGACATTTAACAATCTGAAAGGGAAGAAAGCTTGTTTTGGGCTCATTTTGTGCCTCTTTTTCAAATTGGTTGGCGCTTTACGCATCTTTTGATTTTGATACACTTTGTGTATCCAATTTGGCAATTTCGCATCTTTTCAGTTTTGGGCTCATTTTATGCCTCTTTTTTAAATTATCTGGCGCACTGCGCATCTTTTATAAGCTTTCTCCTTTTCATAATCATTAAAGAGTCTCAGCTGTGAGATTATCTTCCAGACATAGGAGATGACTCTCCGCAGTAAGGAAGAACGATTCACAAAATAAAATCCATACAACATATGATAAATGCAATTACTTGGTTTAGAAAATCAAACTAATGACTCAAGACTTTGAAAACCACTATTGATATGAGGCAAATTACTGTAGGAAGATAAAATAATCTCTATTTCAAAAACTAACATTTTAATTTTGAAGAAGATTTTTATTCAAAAGAAACTATACACCAGTAAAGGAGTTAGAGGAAGAGAAACAATTATCAATGTTTCTTCCCTTTAACAGATTCAGCGAAGTCAATCACTGCTTACCAGCTTCCAAACCAAAACAAGGTAAAAATTTCCAGTCAAAAATTCAGATCATCAGAAGTAGTGAGCGGTGATCAGATCTTGAAAAGCATAAAACAGTAAGTGCAAGATATAAACCAGTAAATAAAAATAGGTAAAAAATCACAGTAAAGTAAATACTCAAATCAAACTAATAGTAAGGCTAATACAGAAATCAGCAGAAGAAATAAAATCAACTGAAAGCAAATAATTCAACCAAAACTAACTAACAGAAATCAGAAATCAGAATACCAAAACTAACTAACAGAAATTAGAAATCAGAATACCAAAACTAACTAACAGAAATCAGAAATCAGAATACAAAAACTAACTAACAGAAATCAGAAATCAGAATATGAAAACTAACTAACAGAAATCAGAATACCAATCAGAATAATCATAAATCAGCAGTCATCAGAATCAAGCATTTATATCAATCACTCCTAATCTGGTTCTCAAAATGCTGAATGAGTCAAAGGCCAGTGGTTTAGTGAATATATCAGCCAGCTGATTTTTAGTTGCTACGTGATGTAGCTCAATGTCCCCTTTTGTAACATGGTCCCTAATGAAGTGATGCCTAATATCAATGTGTTTGGTCCTAGAATGTTGGATTGGATTCTTAGAGATACAGATGGCACTAGTATTATCACACAGAATAGAAATTGTGCCAACAGGTACTCCTAAATCCAAGACTTGTTGCTTCAACCAAAGAACTTGGGCCACACAACTTCCTAAGGCAATGTACTCAGCTTCAGCAGTGGAAAGTGCAACTGAGTTCTGTTTTCTACTGGACCAGGAGACTAATGACTGTCCTATGAATTGACAAGTCCCAGAAGTACTCTTCCTATCCACCCTACACCCCGCAAAATCAGAATCAGAATATCCAATGATGTCAAAAGAGGTGCTGTGCCTAGGGTACCAAATTCCTAGTTTGGGGTTCCTAAAAGATATCTAAGAATTCTCTTAACAGCAGTCAGGTGGGACTCTTTAGGATCAGCCTGAAACCTAGCATAAAGACAGACACTAAACATGATATCAGGTCGGCTAGCAGTCAGGTAAAGCAGTGAACCTATTATCCCTCTATACTTCTTCTGATCAACAGATTTTCCATTTGAATCCTTATCTAACTAAACTGAGGAGGGCATGGGAGTATTGATTGGCTTGGCTTTGTCCATTTCATATTTCTTCAAAATATCCTTAGTGTATTTTGATTGATTGAGAAAGGTTCCATCATCTGTTTGCCTTATGCTAAACCCCAAAAAGTAGGACAATTCTCCCATCATACTCATCTCAAACTCCTTACTCATCGTTTTAGAAAACTCTTCACATAAATATTTATCAGAAGATACAAAAATTATATCATCAACATAGATCTGGACAATGAGTAAGTCATCCCCTAATCTCCTCAGAAAAAGGGTGGTGTCTACGCTCCCCTTAACAAACTCTCTTTCTAACAGGAATGTGCTAAGCCTCTCATACCAAGCTTTGGGTGCCTGTTTCAATCCATATAAGGCCTTTTTTAATTTATAGACATGACTTGGATATTGGGAACTCTCAAAACCTGGGGGTTGTTCTACAAAGACATCCTCCTTAATTACCCCATTTATAAAGGCACTCTTGACATCCATTTGAAACAGCTTAAATCCCTTATAATAGGCAAAGGCTAGTAGCACTCTAATGGCTTCCAATCTAGCTATAGGGGCAAAAGTCTCCTCAAAAGCAATCCCTTCTACCTGATTATACCCCTTAGCCACCAATCTTGCCTTATTTCTCACCACCACACCAGAAACATTCATCTTATTCTTAAAGACCCACTTGGTTCCCACAATACTTTGATTTTTAGGTCTTTCTACTAACTCCCAAACATCATTCCTTACAAATTGATTCAATTCTTCCTGCATAGCTAAAATCCAAAATTCATCCGATAGGGCTTGATTGATGTTGGTGGGTTCAGTCATTGAGATAAAGGCAGAATGGTTTACTTTCTTCCTAAGTCCATGCCTAGTCCTAACACCTTCAGAAGGGTCTCCTAAGATCAGTTCTTTAGGATGACTCGAAGAATATCTCCAATCTCTACGCAACTCGGCTTGAGGTTCTACCCTTTCCTCCAAATTTGTATTTCCAACTCCTTGGGTAACCTCAATAATCTCTTCATCTTGAACTTCAGATCTAGACTCCTTAGGATCAGATTCATCAAACACTACATGGGTTGTTTCTTCCACCACCAAAGTCCTCCTATTGAACACCCTAAAGGATTTCCCCACACTTGAATATCCTAAGAACACTCCTTCATCAAATTTGGGGTCAAATTTTCCTAAGGGTGACTTCCTGTTGTTCAGAATGAAAACTTTACAGCCAAAGACATGGAGGTGAGACAGATTTGGAGTTCTACCCTTAATGATCTCATAAGGTGTCTTGTTCAGTTTGACTCTCACATTCACCCTATTCAGCACATAACAGGTAGTGTTTACCGCTTCAGCCCAAAAGTATTTTGGAAGTGAATACTCGGTAAGCATGGCTCTAGCGGCTTCCACTAAGGTCCTGTTCTTCCTTTCAGCTACCCCGTTCTGCTGAGGGGTCCTAGGAGCTGAAAAATTATGACTAATCCCATGATCCTCACAAAAACTTCCAAATCTTTCATTTTCAAACTCCCCTCCGTGATCACTATGGATGGTAATAATCTCACATCCTAACTTCTTCTGAATCCAAGTAGAGAAGGATCTAAACTCATCAAATGACTCAGATTTATATGACAAAAACTTAACCCAAGTGAACCTCGAATAATCATATACAATCACAAAACTATAGACTCTCCCCCCTAAGCTGGCAGTGCTAATGGGTCCAAAGAGGTCCATGTGAAGAACTTCTAAAGGTCTAGAGGTGTTAATGTCCTTAACAGAGTGAAAAGAGGACTGGACTTGCTTCCCCAACTGACAGGCATCACAAGGTGATACTTAGTGAACTTAAGCTTGGGCACACCTCTAACTAAGTCCTTTTGGGTGACTCTCCTAAGGGTTTTCATACTGGCATGACACAATCTCCTATGTCATAACCAAGACTCATCAGCAGCAGTTTTTAAGCAAATTGAATTACCAGATTTAATGCTACTTACATCCAGCTTGTAAACATTGTTGATCCTTTGCCCCTGCAAAATAACTTCATCATTTAAGCTTAAAATGCTGCCAGTGGGCAGGAATTTGATGCTGTATCCCTTGTCACAGAGTTGACTGATGCTCAACAGGTTGTGTTTCAGTCCATCTACAAGCAAAACATTATCAATCATAAAGTTCTTTGAATCACCAATTATACATGTGCCTACCACCTCCCTGGTGGTGTTATCTCCAAGTGTAACCTTGCCTCCAGCTCTGGCCTCTAGCGAAATAAACTGATTTGCATCTCCAGTCATATGTCTAGAACATCCGCTGTCCAGGTACCACATGCTCTCACGAGGTCTTATGTGAGTGCACACCTACAAAAGTATCAAACATCAGTCTTAGGAACCCAAACAGGTTTGGGTTCCTTTTTATGAAAAGAAGAATGCAATGCATGCGTGTTGTGCTGTGAAACAGGCAGTTTGGATTTTCACACCCAATGTGTACTACGGTGAACAGTGTAGGTGTGAGAAATATGTCCTAACATGCCACATGAAAAATGTCTAACACCAGGAAAAGGGTTAACTAATCTACGTGGATGATAATGCCTCTTCCTAGATGTATATGAAACATGCTTTGAAGAACTTGCAACAGATTTTTCAAAAGGTGGCGGTGCATAAAACTGTTCAAAAGTAGGCGGTGTTTTGTTCTTTTCAAAAGCACTGATCTTTACTTTTAAAAACTCATTTTCTATCTTTAAACTTGCAATTTCAAATTTCAAGGTTCCCTTGCTACTTTCTACTTCACATGCCATTGTATCTAATTCTTTAAAAGTACTTTCTAAGTCCACATGCGCAGTTTTTAATGAATCATGCTCAGAAACTAAATCAGAATATTTTTTATTCAACTCATCGAATTCATCAAGCAAAGACATGTGATTTGAATCAAGTGTGGAATGATCTTTAACTATAGAATCATGCTCTTTTTGCAAAGTTAAGTAATCTAATTTCAGACTAGCATGAGTTTTCTTAAGCTTCCTATACGATGTATGAATTCTTTCAAAAACTTCAAATAATTGATCGTAGGTAAGCTCACATACCTCTTCCTGATCCGACTGACCAGGGTGATCATCAGCCATAAGACACAAGTTTGTTTCCTCCTCTTCAGCTTCAGTCTCAGAAGAGTCGGATGCAGAGTCTGCCCAGAATGCCTTCTGAATCTGCTTCTTGTCCTTTCTGAAGTTTGGTTTCTCCTCACCCTTCTCCTTGCTTGGGTGAGCTTTAAGTGTAGGATATTCAGCCTTTATGTGTCCAGGCTTCCTGCATTCAAAACAAACAGATTCAGATGAACTCTTAAAATTTTTATTGGACTTACCCTTGTTCCACTTCTGATAGTTCTTATGTTTCTTCCTTAGAAAGCTTTTGAATTGCCTTGTGATTAAGGCAACATCATCGCTATCAGACCCGGAAGTGTTAGCATCTGAATCCTTGGCCTTTAGTGCCATTATCTTCTCTTTCTTGCGTTCACCTGCATCAAGTTGCCTTTGGTTCACCCCTTGCTCGTAAGCAATAAGTGATCCAAGTAAGCTGTCAATAGAGTAAGTGTTTAAATCTTTAGATTCAGTAATAGCAGTAATCTTAGCATCATAAGAAGCAGGCAAACATCTTAGAATTTTGTTCACTCTTTCGTAGTTAGTAAGTTCTCTACCTAGAACATGCAAAGAGGTAACAATCTGAGTGAGCCTTGTGTACATTTCTGAAATAGTCTCACTAGGTTTCATGCGAAAAAGTTCGTAATCATGTAACAAGATGTGTAACCTAGATTGTTTGACTTCAGTTGTACCTTCATATGTTATGCATAATCTATCCCAGATTTCCTTTCCCGTTGTACAAGTAGAAACACGCATATAGTCTTCAGATTTTAAAGCACAAAAGAAACAGTTCAAGTATTTTGCATTTAACTATGCTAAATCACGATCATCAAACGTCCAATCAGCAAAAGGCAATTCAGTTTTTACATTGTTAATCAGTCTAAAAGGTGGTTCATATCCATCCTTAACTAACATCCACATGCGACAATCAATAGACTGTAGAAAAGTAGACATGCGTGTTTTCCAAAAATCAAAAGGAATATTATCAAACAACGGTGGTCTTGTAATAGAATATCCTTCAGCAGTATTACGATTATTACAGTTAGCCATGGATCAAATTCAAAAGTTTTTAAACCTAAATTTTGAATCCCTCTCTGATACCACTTGAAAGTTCGATAGGGATGTTAAGCCCTAGTGAACTAGTCCCGAGACTAACCAAGAGGGGGGGGTGAATTGGTTATTTAAACATTTCACGATAACTATGAAAATCTTTTTATAACGTGCAGCGGAAACCAATTAAAACAACGATAAAAAGATCAACCACAGATATTCACCCAAGCAGTTAATATCAGAAAAAATTAAAGTGTAGAACTGAATCAGAAAAGCAAACCAGATTTTATAGTGGTTCGGTCAACTTGACCTACGTCCACTCCCCGGAGCCTCCCCTCCGGGTATTGCACTAAACAAAAAGTGTCTCTCCTTTTTCTCCCACAGCAAGGCGGAGAAGCCTGTACAAACACCTCCTTTTCACCACACGGTGAGGCAGAGAACCCGACCTCCTTTCGCTTCCTCCTGAAGCAGGCAGAGAACCTTCGAACTCCTTTCGCTTCCTCCCGAAGCAGGCAGAGAACCTTCGAACTCCTTTTGCTTCCACCTGAAGCGGGCAGAGAACCCCGGATCTTCTTGCGAACGATCCTCCCACGACGAACACCGACTAGACGAAAGACGACGAGCGGAGAAGACGACTCTGATCCGTGCTCGGAGCAACCTTAGTGAATCCCTCACTAACTCCCCCTCACAAGATCTTCTCTCTCTCTCCCAACTCTCTCTCTCTCTAGGGTTTCTCAGGGAAGGAAGGCAGCAAAAGATTTTTCCAAAAATTAGAAAAAGTTCTTTTAAAGGAGGGCTTAAAATTTGCCCTAAATCTTAACTGGTCGGCCAAGATCGTCCAGGACGATCGGTAGATCGTCTTGTACGATCAGTTCAAATTCAGCTGTTTCAACCTGGATGATCTGGCTCTTCTGGATGATCAGTAGAAAAAATTATTCATATCGTCCCGTACGATCCTGCGATCGTCCGGGACGATTAGTGCAAATTGAGGGAAATCGTCCAGAAGATAGTTCGGGTCGTCCAGAGAAATCTGTGCTGGACGACCAAAAAATGACTTGATCGTCCAAGACGATGGGGTCATCGTCCTGTACGATTAGTTCAAAAAGGCCCCAAATCATCCTGAACACAGTTCGGGTCGTACAGCCGAAATGCACTAAACGATCATGATCGTCCGGGACGATCCTACGATCGTCCAGGACGATATGATCGTATCAACCAAAAATAAATTACTTTCCTTAATTACCAGATTAAATTAGGCATGATTGTACTGGATCATCCGGGATGATACACGTATCGTCCGGGACGATCAGACCAAGTATCTAAAAATAAGAACTTGCCTAACTTGATATGGCGGCTGAGAATTTCTGATTTGGGCATATCATCTCGTACGATCCGGAGATCGTCCGGGACAATCTGCTCAATCAGACCCTCTTAACTTAGTCACCCTAATTAGGGTTTCTGTTTTAACTGGATCGTCCAGGATTATGTGGAGATCGTCTAGGACGATCTGAACAAAATTTTAACAGAAACTCTAATTTACTCAATCTCTCTCCCTGAGTGTGTGTGTGCAATGTTACTTAGCTAGGGAATCAGTTACATTACAATTGACTCAATAAAAGAAAAAATCATACATTTGACACACTTGGACCCGATCTTGAGTTGGCTTGAGTGGTTCGCGGTCTTTTGTGCCTGAAACAGATTAGCCAAGCAAAACACACTGGAAACATGTTTGTCATCATCAAAACCAGATTTGCAACACCTCCTAGAGTAGGAAGAAAACCTGGAAATCTTTTTTCACCCACCTAGTGAAGGTAGAGAACTAGGGAATCCTTTTACTCCCTCCTGGAGTAGGCAAAGAACCTAGAATCCCTTTCACCTTCCCCGGTGCGGTGGAGTAGCCAGGTCCTTTGATACCAAAGAGATCTTCTTCTTCCCAAAACTTTCCTTAAGATAAATCTTGAATCCAATGGTACTAAGGTGCAAGCTTGTCGGAGCTACCATGTGAAACCCCCTCCACACTCCTTTGAAACCCCCTCCAAGGATCTTCTCCCTCTCAAACTCTACCCTTTTCGCTCTCCCTTTCAAGGCTCTCTCTTCAAGTTTTCTCCTGAAGAAAAATAACTCAATGCATGCCAAAGACACTTATAATGTCTTTGGAGAAAGCCTAAATAGAGGGCTTTAAAAAATCTTAAAAATTTAGTTCAGGCAGCAAAGCTCATCCAGTACGATCGCAGGATCATCTAGTATGATGTATAGATTTTAAAAAATCCTAAAAACTCAATTCTATTGGTAATGATCATCCAATATGATAGCAGGATCGTCAAGGATAATGTGCAGAATTTGACCTGATAGTTTTGGATGATCTCTGGATAGTCCAGGACGATCAGTTCAAATTTGTACTAATTGTCCAGTATGAAATTAGGGATAAACCTGGTGATTAGATGAATAATTATGGTATTTCATCTTGTACGATTGGTTCAAGAGTTTGTACTGATCACCAGGATGATTTGAGATCGTCCAGGATGATTAGATGACAAATTTATAATTTTGACTTAATCTCACTCCCCCTGAGTGTGTGTGTACATGGTCACCAAGCTAGCATACACCCTTACAGGACTTGACTTAAGAAATCAAAAATACATTGATGAATATTAAAAAAATCTTTACAGTATAACCTATTCTATCCAATCTTGAGGCTTGAATCTTTATTGGATGGTGCATGGTGTTCCTAAAATATTAGTACACACATAAATAAATATACATTATAAAAATTAGGAGACATAATGATGTGATCCATAATGTTTGTTATCATTAAAAATATAAACTCATGAGCTCAAGTTGCGACAATCTCCTCCTTTTTTATGATGGTAAAAATTACTGGTTGAATTTACAATTTTAAAAACATTTTCTCCTAATCTTCCCCTCACTAAGATAATTAGTTTAAAAATAAGGAAAAATAAAATGTTTTTTTAATAAAAAAATATTTAGAAACTACATAACAGATAAACTAATACAAATACAAGATGAACATATGCAACTTAAACACTATAACCAGTCAAATACATTCTCGCCCTTTGACATTATTAAAAAAGAAGAGAAACACACAAAAAACAAAATGGAACAAATATATCAAACTAAAGATCATACGGACTCTGATCAGGTGGAGGTGGTGGTGATGTTTAGGAAGAATCAATTAATTTCAGCAAATTTTATTGAAATAAGACAATTATCTCTTTATTTTATTCAAAAGCTTAGTAAGAAATGAATTAACTTCACTAAGATCTAGAAAGGTTAGAAATTTAAATTTTCTCAACCCTAGCTCATGCTCTTGACAGGTTAAAGTCCTTTTTAAACAAAAATTTAAATCATAAAAGAAATTAGATAGGAAGAGTGATCTTTTCAAACTTCATTCATAAAAAATATCTGATAGAAATAATATTACAAAGCAATGAATCAAAAATCATGATTTTTAATCTCAAGCATTTGAAGATATCTAGTGGCATATGAATTCTTCTAAGATTTAAAGATTTGAAAGAGAAGAAAGTTTATTTCTTTGTTGGCTCATTTTGTGCATCATTTTCAGTTATTTGACATACTTTGCGCATCTTTTGATTTTTAATACACTTTATGTATCTTGTGATTATTTGGCGATCATTGCATACCTTTTCAGTTTTCGACTCATTTTGTGCCTCTTGTTATTTTGCAAGCATGCTTCCTTTCAAAACCTTTAAAGACTCTCAATTATGAGATTATCTTTCAGATATAAGAGATGAAAAACTCACTCTCTAATATAAGGAAGAGTAAACCACAAAATAGAATCATATCCATATAATAAATGCAATAACCTGATTAAGAAAACTTGAAAGTGATTCACTGACTTGGAACATTATTCATATAAGATAAATTACTGTAAGAAGATAAAATAGATCTCTATTTCAAAGTTCATTTTTAATTTAAAATAGTTTTTGATTCAAAAAGAAATTACATCACTAAAGGAGTTAGATGAAGAGGGATAATCATCAATTTTTCTTCCTTTGGTTGTTTAGATAAGCTAAAAATCACTTACCAAAAAATTTTAAGTAAAAAGGAGGTAAATTTTTTTTATTTTAAGAAAAAATATGATTATAGAGAAGTGATTAATTCTCTTATGTAAATATGATGTGAGATGTGATTTGTGTGTGGTGATTAGAGAGTGTTCAATATATATATATATATATATATATATATATATATATATATACATGGAAAATAAAAAAACTCTAAAACAACATAGAAAAATAAAAACATCATGGCGAACAAAAACAAAACAAAGAACATACACACATGCATTAACTATAACATAGATAAACACACAAACAAAATATTATACCTCATTATTTTGCTCCTGATCTAATGATTCAGAAGCTAGGTCTGCCTAGGAGATCTTTTACTTTTTATCATTTGCCCTTATTATAATTGGCTTATTTTTACCCTTTTCCTTTGCATGAAGAGTTTTTATATTAGGGTATTGATTTTTCATATGTCTAGGCTTCATATACCTAAAATAAATAATGTCAAAGAAAATCTTAATATTCTTACCATTTTTATCTTTCTTCCACTTTTGTTGATGCTTATGTTCATGCTTCAGTAGACTTTCCAATTTGTTTGTTATTGATGCTAACTCCTCACTCTCATCATCTATTAAGCCACTTTCATCCATGTCTTTAGCTTTTAGCACTATAGTTTCACCTGCATCCAAAAGTTTTTGACTCGCACTTTGCTCGTGGGCAATGAGTGAGCCAATTAGATTATCAATAGAATAATCATTCAAGTCTTTTGATTCACATATAGCAGTAACTTTAGCATAAAATTTATCAGATAGATAATGTAGAATTTTATTGACCTTTTCAAAGTTTGAAAATTCTTTACCTAAAGCATGTAATGTGTCACAATTTGAGTAAACCTAGTATACATATCTAAGATCATCTTATAAGGTTTCATGCAAATAAGTTCATAATCAGGCATTAGAATATTCAACTTACATTGCTTGACTTCATTAGTACCTTCATATGTAGTGCATAATTTATTCCAAATTTTTGCCAAAAGTATAAGTAGAGATTCTCATGCAATCTTTAGAATTCAAAGCACAGAAAAAGTAATTCAAGCATAAAACATTTAATTAAGCATTAATTTATTTTATTCTACTCCATTCAGTAAAAGGAATATTAGTTTTGACTTCATTTACAATACGTGATGGTACAGAATAACCAGTTTAAATCATATGCCACATTCAAAAATCAACTGATTGCAAGAAAATAGACATACAAATTTTCCAAAAATTAAATGAAATATTTTCAAATAAAGGTGGTCACGTGATTGAATATCCTTCCACAGTATTATAATTTCTAAAGTTAGCCATTGATCATTTTTTAAATTTATTTTATGAATCCCGCTCTGATACCACTTGAATGTTTATGAGGGTTGTTAAACCCTTAAAAACTAGTCCAGAAGCTAACCAGGGGGGTGAATTGAATATTAAAAAATTATTTAACAAAAAGAAAAATCTTTTTATATCATATAGCGGAAGTGAATGAAATCAACAATAAAAGGATTAATCAGATATTTCACCCATGCAATTAATCATTATAAAAATAAAGTGCAAAAAATAATTAGAATGAACACACCATATTTTATAGTGGTTCGATCAACCTGACCTACATCCACTCCATAGAACCCTCTATTCTATATATTGTACTAAATCTTTAGTGACTCTCCTTTAGCCCCCATAGCTAGGCGGAGAAGCCCTTATAAAATCTCTTCCACCAACCCAATGTGATAGAGGACTAAAACTCCTTTCACAGGTAGAGAACCTTGACTCCTTTTTCTCCCTCCAGGAGATGGTAGAGAACCACGAATCCCTTTTCCTTCCCTGATGCGGTAGAGTAGCCAGGTTCTTTGACACCAAATAGATTTTCTTCTTCCCAAAACTTCCCTCAAGATAAACCTTGAATTCGATGGTACTAAGGTGCAAGCTTGCCAGAGCAATCGTGTGAAACCCCCTCCACACGCCCTTGAAACCCCCTCTAAGGATCTTCTCCCTCTCAAACTCCACCCTTTTCTCTCTTGCTTTCAAGGCTCTCTCTTCAAGTTTTCTCCAGAAGAAAAATGACTCAATGCATGCCAAAGACACCTACAATGTCTTTGGAGAAATCTTAAATAAAGGGCTTTGAAAAAATCTAAAAATTTAGTTCAGGCAACAAAGATCATCCAATACAATCGTAGGATTATCCAGTACGATGTGTAGATTTTGAAAAACCCTAAAAACTCAATTCTGGCAGTAAAGATCATCTAGTATGATAGCAGGATCGTCCAGGATGATGTATAGAATTTGATCTAATAGTCCTGAACAATCTCTGGATAGTCCAGGATGATTAGTTCAAATTTTTACTGATCGTCCAGTACGATATAGGGGATCATCCTGGATGATTAGATGAATAATTATGGTATTTTATCTTATGCAATTTGTTCAATAGCTTGTATTAATCGTCTAGGATGATTTGAGATCATCCAAAATGATTAGTTGACAAATTTATGATTTTGACTATATCTCACTCCCTCTGAGTTTGTATGTGTATGGTCACAAAGCTAGCATATATCCTTACAAAACTTGACTCAAAAAATCAAAAATACATCATTGAATATTATAAAAATCTTTACAGCATAACCTATTCTACCCAATCATAAGCCTTGAATCTTTATTGGATGGTGCATGGTGTTCCTAAAATATTAGTGCACACACAAACAAATATACATTATAAATATTAGGAGACATAATAATGTGATCCACAATGTTTGTTATCATCAAAAATATAAACTCATGAGCTCGAGTTATAATAATCTTCCCCTTTTTTATGATGGCAAATATTATTGGTTGAATTTATAAATTTAAAAATATTTTTTTCTAATCTCCCCCTCATTAAGATAATTATCTTAAAAATAGGGAAAAAAAATTTTTTTAATAAAAATAAAAGAAATTTAGAAACTACATAACAAATAAACTAATACAAATACAAGATGAACATATAACTTAAACATAAATATAACCAGTCAATATATTCTCCCCCTTTGATATTATCAAAAAGAAGATAAACACATAAAAAAATAGAACGCATGTATCAAACTAAAGATCATATGGACTCTGATCAGGTGGAGGTGGTGGTGATGTTTAAGAAGAATTAATTAAATTTAGTAAATTTTCTTGAAATGAGAAAGTTATCTCTTTATTGTATTCAAAAGCTTAGTAAGAAATAAATTAACTGCACAAAGATCCAGAAAGGTTAGAAATTTAAATTTTATCAACCCTAGCTCGGGCTCCTTATAGGTTAAAGTCCTTTTTAAACAAAAATCTAAATCAAATAATTACAAGATACACAAAGTGTATCAAAAATAAAAAAAAATTCAAAGTACGCCAAATAACTGAAAAAGAGGTACAAAATGAGCCCACAAAGAAATAAGCTTCCTTGTCTTTCAAATTTTTAAATCTTATAAGAATCCATGTGCCACTAGATATCTTCAAACACTTAAGATTAAAAATCATAATTTTTGATTCATTGCATTGCAATATTATTTCTATCAGATATTTTTTCTGAATGAAGTTTGAAAAGATCACTCTTCCTATCTAATTTCTTTTTCGCATCTTTTTAATTTTGGGCTCATTTTGTGCCTCTTGTCATTTTTGCGAGCATGCTTCCTTTCAAAATCTTTAAAGACTCTCAATTGTGAGAATATCTTCCAGATATAAGAGAAGAAAGACTCACTCTCTAATATAAGAAAGAGTAAACCATAAAATAGAATCATATCCATATAATAAATGCAATAACCTAATTAAGAAAACTTGAAAGTAATTTATTGACTTGGAATATTATTCATATGAGATATATTACTGTAAGAAGATAAAATATATCTCTATTTCAAAGTCTAATTATTTATTTGAAATAATTTTTGATTCAAAAAGAAATTACATCACTAAAGGAGTTAGATGAAGTGGGATAATCATCAATTTTTCTTCCTTTAACTATTCAGAGAAGCCAATAATCACTTACCAAAAAAATTTAAGTAAAAGGAGGTAAATTTTTTCATTTTAAGAAAAAAAGTGATTATAGAGAAGTGATTGATTCTCTTATGTAAATATGATGTGAGATGTGATTTGTGTGTGGTGATTAGAGAGTGTTAAAAAAGAATATACATGGAAAATAAAAAAACTCTAAAATAACATAGAAAAATAAAAAACATTCATGGCGAACAAAAATAAAATAAAGAACATATACGCATGTATTAACTATAACACAGATAAACACAAACAAAATATTATACCTCATTATCTTGCTCATGATTTGATGATTCAGAAGCTAGATCTATTCAGGAGATCTTTTGCATTTTATCATTTGCCCTTATTACAATTGGCTTATTTTTACCCTTTTCCTTTGCATGAAGAGTTTTTATATTAGGGCATTGATTTTCATATGTCCGGGCGTCCTACACCTAAAATAAATAATGTCAGAGGAAATCTTAACATTTTTATCTTTTTCCACTTTTATTGATGCTTATGTTTATGCTTCAGTAGACTTTTTAATTTACTTGTTATTGATGCTAACTCCTCACTCTCATCATCTACTAAGCCACTTTCATCCATGTCTTCAGCTTTTTGCACTATAGTTTCACTTATATCCAAAAGTTTTTTACTAACACTTTACTCATGGGAAATGAGTGAGCTAATCACATTATCAATAGAATAATCATTCAAGTCTTCTAATTCACATATAGCAGTAACTTTAGCATGAAATTTATTAGGTAGATAATGTAGAATTTTATTGATCTTTTCAAAGTTTGAAAGTTCTTTACCTAAAGCATGTAATGATGTCTCAATTTGAGTAAACCTAGTATACACATCTAAGATCATCTCATAAGGTTTAATGCAAACAATTTTATAATCATGCATTAGAATATTCAACTTAGATTGCTTGACTTCATTAGTACCTTCGTATGTAGTGCATAAGTTATCCCAAATTTCTTAGCCAGTAGTACAAGTAGAGATTCTCATGCAATCTTCAGAATTCAAAGCACAGAAAAAATAATTCAAGCATTTAGCATTTAATTAAGCAATGATTTATTCTATTCTACTCCATTCAGTAAAAGGAATATCAATTTTGACTCTATCTACAATACGTGATGGTACAGAATAACTAGTTTGAATCATATACCACATTCAAAAATTAGTTGATTGTAAGAAAGTAGACATGCAAAATTTTTAAAATCAAAAGAAATATTTTTAAATAAAGGTGGTCGCGTGATTGAATATCCTTCCGCTGTATTACGATTTCAAAAGTTAATCATTGATCTTTTTTCAAAAGTTTTCTAAAACTTAATTTATGAATCCCGCTCTGATACCACTTAAAAGTTCATGAGGGTTGTTAAACCCTAAAAAACTAGTTCTGAGGCTAACTAAGAGGGGGGGTGTGAATTGGATATTTAAAAAATTCTTTAACAAATAAAAAATCTTTTATATTTTGTAATAGAAATGAATTAAATCAATAATAAAAAGATTAATCAGAGATTTCACCCATGCAGTTAATCACAGTAAAAATAAAGTGCAAAAAATAATTAGAATGAATGAACCAGATTTTATAGTGGTTCGGTCAGCCTAACCTATGTCCACTCCCTGCAACCCTCCGTTCCAAGTATTACACTAAAATTTTAGTGACTCTCCTTTAGCCCTCATAGCTAGGCAGAGAAGCCCTTACAAAATCTCTTCCACCAACCCGATGCTGCAGAGGACCGAAACTCCTTTCACAGGTAGAGAACCTTGACTCCTTTTTCTCCCTCTAGGAGATGGCAGAGAATTATGAATCCCTTTCACCTTCTTCGGTGTGATCGACTAGCCAGGCCCTTTGACACCAAAGAGATCTTCTTCTTCCCAAAACTTCCCTTAAGACAAACCTTGAATTTAATGGAACTAAGGTGCAAGCTTGCCGGAGCAATCGTGTGAAACCCCCTCCACACTCCCTCGAAACCCCCTCCAAAGATCTTCTCCCTCTCAAACTTCACCCTTTCCTCTCTCCCATTCAAGGCTCTCTCTTCAAGTTTTCTCCAGAAGAAAAATGACTCAATACATACCAAAGACACTTATAATGTCTTTGGAGAAAGCTTAAAAAGAGGGGTTTGAAAAATCCTAAAAAATCAGTTTTGGTGGTGAAGATCATTCAATACAATCACAGGATCATCCAGTACGACATGCAGATATTGAAAAATCCTAAAAACTTAATTCTGGTGGTAAAGATCGTCTAGTATAATAACAGGATCATCTAGGATAATATGCAGAATTTGACTTAATAATCTTAGATGATCTCTGGATAGTCCAGGACAATCAGTTCAAATTTGTACTGATTGTCTAGAACGATATTAGGGATCATCCTGGATGATTAGATGAACAATTATGGTATTTCATTATGTATAATTTGTTTAAGAGTTTGTACTGATCATCCAAGATGATTTGAGATAGTCTAAGATGATTTGAGATCATCTGGGATGATTAGTTGACAAATTTATTATTTTAACTCAATCTCACTCTCCTTGAGTGTGTATGTGCATGGTCAACAAGCTAGCATACACCCGTACGAGACTTGACTCAAGAAATCAAAAATACATCAATGAATATTATAAAAATCTTTATAATATAACCTATTCTACCCAATCTTAAGCCTTGAATCTTCATTGAATAGTGCATAGTGTTCTTGAAATGTTAATACACACACAAATAAATATACATTACAAATATTAGGAGACATAATAATGTGATCCATATTATTTGTTATCATCAAAAATATAAACTCATGAGCTCAAGTTACAATAATCTCCCCCTTTTTAATGATGGCAAATATTACTGGTTGAATTTGTAAATTTAAAAATATTTTCTCCTAATCTCTACCTCGTTAAGATATTTATATTAAAAATAGGGAAAAGCAAAATATTTTTTAATAAAAATAAGAAATATTTAGAAACTACATAACATATAAACTAATGCAAATACAAGATAAACATATGCAACTTAAACATAAATACAAGTAGTCAAATATATTCTCCCCCTTTGACATTATCAAAAAGAACAGAAACACACAAAAATAAAATAGAATACATATATCAAACTAAAGATCATACGGACTTTAATCAGGTGGAGGTGGTGGTGATGTTTAAGAAGAATCAATTAATTTTAGCAAATTTTCTTGAAATGAGAAAGTTATCTCTTTATTTTATTCAAAAGCTTAGTAAGAAATGAATTAACTGCACTAAGATCCAAAAAGGTTAGAAATTTAAATTTTATTAACCTTAGCTCAGGCTCCTGACAGGTTAAAGTCCTTTTTAAATAAAAATCTAAATCAAAAAAGAAATTAGATAGAATTTAACCTGATAGTCCTAGACGATCTATGGATAGTCCAGGACGATCAGTTTAAATTTGTACTGATCATCCAGTATGATATTAGGGATCGTCCTAGATGATTAGATAAATAATTATGGTATTTCATCTTTTATGATTGGTTCAAGAGTTTATACTGATCGTCTAGGATGATTTGATATCGTCCAGGATGATTAGTTGACAAATTTATGATTTTGACTCAATCTCTCTCCCCTTGAGTGTGTGTGTGCATAATCACCATGTTAGCATACACCCTTACAGGACTTGACTCAAGAAATCAAAAATACATCAATGAATGTTACAAAAATCTTTACATCATAACCTATTCTACCTAATCTTGAGCATTTAATCTTCGTTGGATGGTGCTTGGTGTTCTTGAAATATTAGTACACACACAAACAAATATATATTACAAATATTAAGAGACATAATAATGTGATCCACAATTTTATTGTCATAAAAAATATAAACTCATGAGCTCGAGTTTCAACTCTAATCTACTTAGTCAGGGGAGGTAGTCAATCCATTCGACTGAAGGATCCTTGTCAATAGCTATGGCTTGCTTAATCCAAGGATACCTTGAAGATTTAGGATGGATGTTAGCTTTATGAGATAAATTTGAAGCCACCTTAGTAAATAGAGGGCTTTATGCCCTATTAATTTTATCCTATTGATTCATTACTCAATAATTTAGAGCTATAGGAGAACATACAGATACAATCCATGACCGTAATTTAATGGTGCCATTCAAAAGCAAAACTACCCAATCAGAGGGTCCTAATCATAACCATTTATTTGTGGTGTCATTTGGCAAAAAACCACCAAATAAAAGGCATATGCCACATCCTTACTAGTAAGAGATGATTTAAGAATAAATCTTAGTGATACTCTTGACTAGACATTTGCTCTTTATAAGCTTAAGTGATTTTTAAACTTGTCCACCTAGACAAACTATTGTGGAGGGTATTATGGTGTTTTACTTCAAGTGTTTGATAATTAATTTTAGTTTTAAATATATTAATTTAATTGATAAATATAGAGTTTTAGATCTTTGATAGGTCTTTGAGAGTTTAACCCTTCGATTGATATTTACATTCAACATGGCCATCATCAAGGATTATGGATAAATTTACTTTATTGGCATAATCTAGTTGACTCTGTCTACTTGCCGATGCAGGATCAGGTCAATGTAGATTTTAAATTTTGGTGATGGATCTTTTTCATAATAGACTTTAATGGCCTAATATGAACATATAAAAAAAATACTCTAGTTAGTGTTGTGACCGTATATTTGTTTAATGATTTAAGCCATGTCGACTCTATCTATTTAGTGATAGAGGATTAGGCTCATTATTAGTATTATACTTTTGTTAATGAATTTTTCTTATTATATATATTTATGACCTAATATGAATGTATAAAATAAATATCTTGGTTAGCACTTTGATCGTATATTTATTTGATGATTCAAACCCTATCAACTCTATCTATTTATCGATAGAGGATCAAGTTCGTCATCATCTTCATGCTTTTGTTAGGAATTCTTGTCAAAATAGAGTTTAAAGGCCTAATATAAACTTATAAAATAGATACTTTAGTTGGCACTAAAGTCATGTTTGCATAGTGCACCATACATATTGTAAACACATGCATATTATGAATGTATTAGTGTGCATTTTAATGTATGAAAGGGTAATTTATAATATTGAAATATTGTTGATAATACAGGTAAGGATCTTTTAAAAAATGTATAAATTTCTATTAAAGGGCCTATGAATGCCTTCTATTCACTTATACAAATGTTGCGAATTCGATGACATTATTTAGCAGCACATTAGGTTTCATTTATCGTACTTCAGTAGTGTGATTTTACTCATTTTATCTTTTACATATTTCATTTTCTTTAGTGCTCAGCTTGCAGGAGTGTACTTCTACCTATACATATGCTGTATCACATATTCAGAGCTTTTTAAAAGTTTGTTAGGGATGTTAAGCCCTTATGAACTAGCCCGAGGTAACCAAGAGGGGGGGGGGGGTGAATTGGTAGTTTTAAAAAATTCTTAAGCAAAAATGATTTTGAAAACCTTTTTGAATATTTTAAAATAAATATAGTTGCACGTTAATGTGGAGATATTTAATCAAATAAAATTATAACTTTAACCACACGATCATCCACAAAAAAGTAAAGTATAGAAATTAAAATACAAAATAATAAAAAGAAAGAACATACCATATTTTATAGTGGTTCAATCAACTTGACCTATATCCACTCTCCGGAGCCTCCCCTCCAAGTATTGCACTAAAACTCAGTGACTCTCCTTTTGCTCCCACAGCAAGGCGGAGAAGCCTTTATAAAAACTCCTTTTCACCAACCCTAGTGAGGCAGAGAACCCAAACTCTATTTGCTTCCTCCTGAAATAGGCAGAGAACCTTACCTCCTTTACTTCCTCTTGAAGCAGGAAGAGAACCTTACCTCCTTTTGCTTCCTCCTGAAGCAGGCTTAGAACCTCAATCTTCTTGTTGATGATCCTTCCCACAGAGCTAATAAGGGATAAGGGATGATGACTAGAGAAGACGACTCAAATCCTTGCTTGGAAAAACCTTTATGAATACCTCACAAACTCCCCCTCATAAGATCCTCTCTCTCTCTCCCAAGATCTCCCTCTCCCTCTCAAGACTCTCTTATGTGAGGACGGCAGCAAAAAGTTTTTCTATTAACAAATAAGAGAGCTTAAAGAGAAGGGCTCAAAAATTATCCTAAATTTCAACTTGTCATTAAAGATCATCTAGGATGATCCTGAGATCGTCCTGTACGATCAATATAAATTCATCCTTTTAGCCTGGATGATCTGATTCTTCTGGATGATTAGAAGACATGCTCTATTCTGATCATCCAGGATGATCCTACGATCATCCTGGACGATTAGTTCAAAATTAAGAAAATCATCTAACAAATAGTTCGAGATGTCCAGGAGAGAAGTCTCGATGATATGTAGAAAATGACTTGATCGTCTAGGACGATATGTCTATCATCCTATATGATTAGTTCAAAAATGACCAATATCATTTGGCACATAGTTTGGGTCATCCAGGATAAGTATGTTGGATGATTTCAATATAACTGATCGTCTAAGATGATAAGTCTATCATCCTGTACAATTAGTATAAATAAGGCAATATCATCCAACATATCAGTTAGGTTATCCAGGAAAATTATATTGGATGATGAGGATTTATAACTGATCGTCCAGGATGATCTTGTGATTGGCCAAGATGATGTGATTGATCAATTAATCCTCAATTACTTTCCTTAATCACCTGGCTAATTTAGGCATGATTGTGATGCATCATCCAGGATGATACGTATATCATCCTGTATGATTAGACCAAAATCCTAAAATAAAAATATGCCTAAATGAGTCTGGTGGCTGAGGAATTTTTATTTGAGCGTATCATCCTAGATGATTGGAGGATCGTCTAGGATAATCTGCTTAATCAAACCGACTTAACATGTCTACCCTAATTAGGGTTTCTATTTTTAATGGATCATCCTGGACGATAAAACTATCGTCCAGGACGATATGATCAAAATAAAATAGAAACTCTAACTCACTAAAATTCTTCCCCTGAGTGTATAAGTGCAAGGTTACTTAGCTTAGGGATCCATTACATTACATTTGACTCAAGAAAGTAAAAAATTACATTTAAACACAAACATACCCGATCTTGAGCTGGCTTGAATTGCACTTAATCTTGTGGATCTAAAAGGTTAGGCAATCAAACAAAAATAGGAATATTTATTATCATCAAAATTATAATCCTTGAATCTAGATTTGTAATAATCTCCCCCTTTTTTATGATGGAAAATATTTGTTGGGCAGTTTCAAATCAAGTAGATTAAACAGATTAACACATATGACAAAAAAAAATAATTAAATACAAGAAATTCAGATTTCACTAAAACATACATGAAACATTATAACACTGACACTACCCCCACCCCCCCCCCCCCCCCCCCCCCGCCCCCCTTCCCCTTTTGACATCATAAAAAGGAGAAAATAGAAAAATAAATAGAAAACACATAGAATAATATAGAGAAGAATGACAGTACAAAATATCACAGAAAAATAAACAAAAAAATTAACCAAGCTAAAAGTAGGAGGGACCCTGATCAGGTGGAGGAGGAGGTGGTGGTCTCTAAAAAAGATTATGGATGGTGGCGAACTGCTCTCCAAATTAGGTCATATCATGGTCGTGTTGTTGCTTTTGCTGCTAGGTGACATATGCATTGAATCGATCAATATGTGCCGCATGTTGTTGCTCCTATGCAACCACGTAGGAGTCAAAGCGGGCCTCCCACTGGTTAAATCTGTCCACCCACTGACCCAACTGTGACTGCTGGCGGATAGGAATAGGTGCAGGAATTTCCTCTTCTGTTGCTCCCTCAATTAGTTTATGCTCCGGATGGAGATGAGTGTTGTGAAGGATATGGAAGGAGCTATTTATGTAGATGGAGGGTGGATAATTTGGAGGGGTAGGATACTGAATATTGTAATTGGTTTCAATGACATAAGCAATGAGGTGTCCTAGGGCCAAGTTTGGTTTCTTCCTATGTCCAGGATCCCTAATACTAGTCAAGTGCTCAATGTATCGAAAGAGAAGATCAATAGCATTGAATTCACTATGAGTCATGATATGGTAGGTGGTGATGGAAAGTAAGGGAGTAATGTAAACCTGGTCACCAACCTTGGGAATTATAGAAGTTCTGAGGACATGTTGGATGGTCCTAGCATCTTTAACCAATGAACTAGAGGCACCATCATGGTAGGAGGCATTTGTGTTCCTTAGAACCTGATTAACTGGACTCCAGTTAAAATCAGGATCTGAGGCAATTAGATGATGCTTTTCTCCAGTGGTAGAAAGTTGAAGAAGTTCATAATAGTCCTGATAAGTAATCTCTACAAGTCGTTTGGTTACATAGGATTATAGTGAAGTATAGGTAGAGTTGATTCAGAGACTGGCAAAGAATTCATATAATAGTTCAGAGTTAAAGGGAACTACTAGGGTTAGAATGAAAGTAAGTGTAATGTGGGTAAACAGATCAAGTACCGGGTATGTAAAGGTGCGAGGATTGATGATTTTAGATAAAGTGATGCTAGCAGTCTTGTATAAAAGATAGGCAGCTTGATCTACTACATCAGTGAAGCGAGGATCCATAGTTCCCCTTAAGGAGCTTCCAGTAAGCATCCTGGAGCGTTTGCCATCAACTATTGGTGAGCTTTTACTAAAAGGAAGAAGGAGGAAGAGGATTGGAGTGAAGAAGGCCTTGAACTTATGCTGAATTTAAGGATTTGCAAATATCATCCAGGACGATCGTGATATCATCCATGATGATTTGCAGCAATTATGTTGGAGGATCCGATTGGTCAAAAAGGCGTTCATATCATCCAGGATGATCAAAAATCATCCAGGATGATTAGATTCAATTTATCATCCTGAGGAGTTAAGTTGGATGACTTTTGATGAAAAGTATCATCCAGGATGATTAGGTGGATCATCTAGGATAATTAGGTGGATCGTCCAGGATGATTAGGTGGATCATTCAGGATAATAAGTGATTAATGAATCGAATGGGCCAATTCAAATCGTCCAACTATTGCCACATGGATCGTCTAGGACGATGAGGTGTATCGTCCAGGATGATCACCAATAATTGATTCAGATCAACCATTGGATGCATGATGGGGATGAGTTTATCATATCATTTAGGATGATGTGAGGATCATCTAGGATGATGTAAACAATAATAAAAAAAATGAAGGATATAGAGGAATGATCAGGGGATCCAAAAATCAAAGCAAAGAAAGAAAAAAACAAAAAAAAGGGAAACAACCACAAAAACCTTTTTTTAATCAATCAGCTCCAGTAAATCAAAATTTTTTCTTAATTTTTCATTCAAAAGCAATACGAAGAAATTGACGTGCTGAAATCCAAAAAAGTTAGAAAATCAATTTTTGTAACTCCTACCTTAGACACCTTACAGGTTCAAATTTCTTTTAAACAAAAATCTAATTGAAAATAGAAAAAGTTAGATAAGAAGCGTGATCCTTTCATACTTCGTTCCAAAAAATATCTGATATAATAGTATTATAAATAAGAGAATCAAAAATCATGATTTTTACTGTCAAGTGTTCGAATATATTAAGTGGTACATGAATTCTCCTTTTCTTTGTGGGCTCATTTTGTGCATCTTTTTCAATTATTTGGTGCACTTTATGCATATTTTAATTTTTGATATACTTTGTGTATCTTTTCAATTTTAGTGGCGAACATTACGCATCTTTTCAGTGTTTGGCTCATTTTATGCCTCTTTTTTCAGTTGATTTATGCACTTTGTGTATCTTTTGCAAGTTTCTTTTCTTTCAAAACCTCTAAAAGACATTTAGTTATGAGATTATCTTCCAGATATAAGAGAAGAAAAGAAGACTCACTATCTTAGATAATGAACAATAATCCACAAAATAAAATCATTCTCATATGATAAATGTAACCACTTGATTAAGAAAACACAAAAGTGATTTAATGATTTAGAACACTACTCATATGAGATAAATTACTGTAGGAAGATAAAAAGATCTATGTTTTAACGTCCATATTTTTAATTTTGAAAAAGAATTCTATTCAAAAAATACACCATTAAAGGAGTTAAAGGAAGAGAAAATAATCATGAATGTTTTTTCCCTTTAACTATTTTAGAGAAGTCAATCACTGCTTACAAGCTTCTAAATAAAAATAAGGTAAAACTCTCATTTAGAAATTAAGTTTATCAACACTAGTGAGCAATGACCTAATTCTGAAGAAAACAAATAGTAAATCAATAACAAGAGGAAAGCGCATAAAAAGAAATAACCGAATCCGGTAAATAACAACAACAAAGGAAAATCAGTAGAGATTAAAACCCTAAAAATAAACTGATAACCAAACAAACAAAAATAAAAGAAAAATAAAGGAAAATAGAAAATTTAGAATTCAGTAATCATCAAATTCATACATTTATGTCAATCACACCCAATCTAGTCCTTAAGATACTGAATGTGTCAAAGGCTAGTGGTTTAGTAAAGATGTCAGCCAGCTGGTTTTCAGTTTCTACATGGTGTAACTCAATGTCTCCTTTGGTAACATGGTCCTTAATAAAGGGATGCCTTATGTCAATGTGTTTGATTCTTGAGTGTTAGATAAGATTTTTAGAGATGCAGATGGAAATAATGTTATCATATAGAATTGAAATTGTGCCAACAGGTAATCCTAAGTCCAAGATTTATTACTTCAACCAAAGAACTTGGGCCACACAACCTCCTAAGATAATCTACTCAGCTTCAGTAGTGGAAAGTGCAATAAAGTTTTATTTTCTACTGGATTAGGAGACTAAGGACTATCCTATAAATTAAAAAGTTCTAGAAGTGCTCTTTCTATCCACCCTACACCCTGCAAAGTTCTAGAAGTGCCTAGGATACCAGATTCCTAAGTTTTGGGTTCCTAAGAGATATCTAAGGATTCTCTTAACTGCAGCCAGGTAGGATTCTTTAGGATCAGCTTGAAATCTAGCATAGAGACAAACACTAAATATTATATCAAGTCAGTTAGCAGTCAAGTAAAGCAGTGATCCAATTATTCCTCTATACCTTTTTTGATCCACAAATTTTCTCATTTAAATCCTTATCTAACTGGACACTGGAGCTCATGGGAGTGTTTATTGGCTTGGCTTTTTCCATTTCATATTTCTTCAAGATATCCTTAGCATACTTTGATTGATTAAGAAAAGTTCCATCATCCATTTATCGTATGCTAAACCCCAAAAAGTAGGACAACTCTCCCATCATACTCATCTCAAACTCTTTACTCATTATTTTAGAAAAATTATCACATAAAATTTGATCAGAAGATCCAAAAAGTATATCATCAATATAAATCTGGACAATGAGTAAATCATCTCCTACTTTCTTTAGAAAAAGGGTGGTATCTACGCTCCCCTTAACAAACTTCCTTTCTAGTAGGAATGTGCTAAGCCTCTCATACCAAGCTCTATGTGCCTGTTTTAATCCATACAAGTACTTTTTTAACTTGTAAATATGATTTGGATATTAGAAACTCTCAAAACCTAGGGGTTGCTCTACAAACACATCTTCTTTTATTACCCCATTTAAAAAGGCACTCTTCACATCCATTTGGAAAAGCTTAAATCTCTTATAACAGGCAAAGGCTAGTAGCACTTTAATGGCTTCCAATCTCATTATAAGGGCAAAGGTTTCCTCAAAATTAATTTCTTATATTTGGTTGTACCCCTTAGCCACCAATCTTACTTTATTCCTAACCACCACACCAGAATCCTTCATTTTATTCTTAAAGATCCATTTGGTTCCTACTACACTTTGATCCTTGGGTCTTTCTACCAACTCCTAAACATCATTCCTCATAAATTGGTTAAGTTCTTCTTGCATAGCTAAGACCAAAAATATATCAGAAAGTGCTTGATTGATGTTGGTGGGTTCAGTCATTGAGATAAAGGCAGAGTGGTTAACTTTATTTCTAAGTCCATGTCTAGTTATAACACCTTCAAAAGGGTCTCCTAAGATCAGTTCTTTAGGATGACTCGAAGAATATCTCTATTCTCTAGACAAAGTATTTTGAGGATTTACCCTTTCCTCCAGATTTGTAGTTTTTACTCCTTGGATAATCTCTCTTATTTCATCTTCTTCCTCAGCTCTAGACTCCTTACGATCAGATTCATCAAACACTACATGAGTGGTGTCCTCCCCCACCAATATCCTCTTGTTAAACACTCTAAAGGATTTTCCCACACTTGAATATTCTAAGAATACTCCCTCATCAAATTTTGGATCAAATTTTCTTAAGAGTGATTTCCCATTATTAAAAATGAAGACCTTACAGCATAAGATAAGGAGGTGAAAATGGTTTGGTGTTCTACCCCTAATGATCTCATAGGGTGTCTTATTCAGTTTGGATCTAACATTTACCCTATTCAATACATAACAAGCTGTGTTCATCGCTTCTGCCCAAAAGTATTTTGGAAGTGAATACTCAGTAAGCATGGCTCTAGCGGCTTCCACTAAGGTCATGTTCTTTCTTTCAGTTACCCCATTCTACTGAGAGGTCCTAAGAGCTAAAAAGTTATGGGTAATCCATTGCTCCTCACAGAAGGTTCCAAATCTCATATTTTCAAACTCTCCACCATTATCACTATAGATGGTCAAGATCTCACAACCTAGCTTCTTCTGAATCCAAGTGGAGAAAGATTTAAATTCATCAAATGACTCAGTTTTATGTGACTGAAATTTAATCTAAGTGAACCTCAAGTAGTCATTGACAATCACAAATCCATAGACTTTTTCACCAAAGCTGGCAGTGCTAATGGGTCCAAATAAATCCATGTGAAGGACTTTTAAAGGTCTAGAGGTGCTAATGTCCTTGATGGAATGGAAAGAAGATTGGACATGTTTCCCTAGTTGACAGGCATCACACTGGTGGTCCTTAGTGAACTTAAGCTTGGGGATACCTCTAACTAAGTTTTTTGGGTTACTCTTCTAAGGGTTTTCATACTGGCATGACATAACCTCTTATGCCACAGCCAAGACTCATCAGCAGCATTTTTAAGAAGAATGAAGCAGCACACTCAATGTTATTTAAATCAAGCATATAGACATTGTTGATCCTCTTTCCCTACAAAATAGTATTATTATTTAAGCTGATAATGCAAGTATTTGCTAGAAACTTTATGCCGAATCCCTTATCACAGAGTTGACTAATGCTAAGCAAGTTATGTTTTAATCCATCTACAAGTAAAATATTTTCAATTAAAAGGTTCTTGGAGT
Source organism: Dendrobium chrysotoxum (assembly GCA_019925795.1). Classification (NCBI taxonomy): domain Eukaryota; kingdom Viridiplantae; phylum Streptophyta; class Magnoliopsida; order Asparagales; family Orchidaceae; genus Dendrobium; species Dendrobium chrysotoxum. The sequence goes on from JAGFBR010000744.1 coordinate 155,612, forward strand.
TTTCGATTATACCTGTGCCCACCACTTTTCTAGTGGTGTTGTCTCCAAGAGTGACCTCGCCTCCAGCGCTAGCCTCCAGTGAAATAAATTGACTTGCATCTCCAGTCATATGCCTTGAACATCCACTGTCTAGGTACCACATGCTCTCATGAGATCTTATATGAGAGCACACCTATAAAATCATCAAATGTTAGGTTTAGGAACCCAAATAGGTTTGGGTTTCTTGTTATGGAAAGAAGAGTGCAATGCATATTTGTTATGCTGTGAATCATAAAATTTGGGTCTTCACACCCAATGTGTACTACAGTGAATAGTGCAAGTGTTAGATATATATATCCTAGCATGCCATAAGAAAAATATCTAATGTCAGGAAAAGGGTTAACTAATCTATATGGGTGATAGTGCCTATTCCTAGGTCTAGATAATGCATGCTTTGAGGACTGTGTATGAAATTCTTTAAGTGATGGTAGTTGTTTATTTTTCATAAGAGTAATTAATGCAATGTCAAAAAATTTATTTGAACTATCAAGAATTGAATTTTCTACTCTCAATGCATGCTCCCTACTCTCTACATTAAATGCATGAGTTTCTAATGCCTTGAATACAATTTCTAATTTAATATGTGATGCTTTCAATGAATCATGCTCAATAATTAAATCAGAATAATTTTTATTTAACACATCAAATTCATCAAGTAATGGCATGTGATTACTATCAAGTGTAGAATGATCTTTAAGCAAAACTTCATACTCTTTTTATAGGTTTAAGAATTTCAATTTTAGGCTAGCATGCAATTTCTTAAGTTTTCTATATGATAAATAGATTTTCTCAGAAACATCAAGTAATTGATCGTAGGTTAATTCACATACCTCTTCTTGGTCAGAATGACCAAGATGTTCATCCTCCACCAAACACAAGTTTGTAGTCTCCTCTTCAGCTTTAGTCTCAAAGGAGTCAGATGCAGAATTTGCCTAGAAAGCCTTTTGAGTCCATTTCTTATCCTTCCTAAACTTGGGTTTCTCCCCACCCTTCTCCTTGCTTGGGAGAGCCTTAAGTGTAAGACAATCAACTTTTATATGTCCTGGCTTCCTGTATTCAAAGCAAACCATATTAGAAGAATCTTTACTATTTTTACTATTATTACCTTTGTTCTATTTTTGATGGTACTTTTATCTCTTCCTTAGAAAGCTTTTGAATTGCCTAGTGATTAAGGCAACATCATCACTTTCAGACCTGGAAGAATCATCCATATCATTAGCCTTCAGTTCCATAAATTTCTCCTTCTTTTTCTCACCTACATCAAGTTATCTTTAGTTCACTCCTTGCTCATAAGCATGAGTGATCCAAGTAAGTTATCAAAAGAATAAGTGTTCAAATCCTTGGATTCAGTGATCGTAGTTATCTTGGTATCATAGGAAGAAGGCAAATATCTCAAAATTTTGTTAACTTTCTCATAGTTAATGAGTTCTCTTCCTAAGGCAGGTAGGGAGGTGACAATTATTGTAAACCTAGTATATATTTCAGATATTAACTCACTAGGTTTCATGCGAAAGAGTTCATAATCATGAAGCAAGATATTCAACCTAGATTGCTTAACTTAAGTTGTACCTTCATAAGTGATACATAATTTATCCCAGATTTCTTTATCAGTTGTACAAGTTGACATACGCTTGTAATCTTCAGATTTCAGTGCATAGAAGAAATAATTTAAGCATTTTGCATTAAGTTGTGCTAAGTCCCTATTCAGTAAAAGGAAGTTCATTTTTAATACCATCAATAAGTCTATAAGGTGCATCATAACCGTCATTAACAAGCATCCACATGCGATAATCGATCAATTATAAAAAGGCAGACATTCGTGTTTTCTAGAAATTAAAAGGTATGTTATCAAATAAGGGTGGTCGAGTAATGGAATATCCTTCTGCCAAGTTTTGGTTACCAAAGTTAGCCATGGATCAAAATTTAAAAGTTATCTAAAACTTAATTTTTGAATCCCACTCTGATACTACTTGAAGTTTGTTAGGGATGTTAAGCCCTTACGAACTAGCCTGAAGCTAACAAAGAGGTGGGGGGGGGGGGGGGGGGTGAATTAGTAGTTTTAAAAAATTCTTAAGCAAAAATGATTTTGAAAACCTTTTTGAATGTTTTAAATCAAATATAGTTGCACATTGATGTGGAGATATTTAATCAAACAAAATAATAACTTTAACCACATGATCATCCACAGGAAAGTAAAGCACAGAAATTAAAATGGGTAACAATAAAAAGAAAGAACACACCAGATTTTATCGTGGTTCGGTCAACTTGACCTACATCCACTCCTCGGAGCCTCCCCTCTAGGTATTGCACTAAAACTCAATGACTCTCCTTTTAGTCCAATAATAAGGCAGAGAAGCCTTAACAAAAACTCTTTTTCACCAACCCTGATGAGACAAAGAATCTAAACTCCTTTTACTTCCTCCTAAAGAAGGAAGAGAACCTTACCTCCTTTCACTTTCTCCTGAAGCAGGAAGAGAACCTTGCCTCCTTTTGCTTCCTCCTAAAGCAGGCAGAGAACCTCAATCTTCTTGCTGATGATCCTTCCCACAGAGCCACCAAGGGATAAGGGATGACGACTAGAGAAGATGACTCGAATCCTTTCTTGGAGAAATCTTTGTGAACACCTCATAAACTCCCCCTCATAAGATTCTCTCTCTCTCACTCCCAAGCTCTCCCTCTCCCTCTCAAGAATCTCTCAGGTGAGGACAGCAGCCAAAAGGTTTTCCATTAATAAGCAACAGAGCTTAAATAGAAGGGCTAAAAAATTACCTTAAATTTTAACTTACCGTCAAAGATCATCCAGGATGATCCTGAGATCGTCCTATACATTCAGTGTAAATCAACCCTTTTAGCTTGGACGATCTAGTCCGTCTGGATGATTAGAAGACATGATCTATTCTGATCATCCAGGATGATCCTACGATCATCCTGTATGATTCGTTCAAAATTAAGAAAATCATACAACAAATAGTTTGGGACGTCCAAGAGAGAAGTCTGGACGATAAGTAGAAAATGACTTGATTGTCCAGGTTGATATGTCTATCATCCTGTACGATTAGTTCAAAAATGACCAATATCATCCAATACATACTTCGGGTCGTCTAGGTCAACTATGCTGGATGATTTCAATATAACTGATCATCCAGGATGATAAGTCTATCATCATAAATAATTAGTATAAATAAGGTCATATCATCCAACACATCGGTCGGGCTGTCCAGGAGAATTATATTGGACGATGAGGATTTATAACTGATCGTCCAGGATAATCTTATGATTGGCCAGGATGATGTGATCGATCAATTAATCCTCAATTACTTTTCTTAATCACCTGGATAATTTAAGTATGATTGTAATGTATCATCTAAGATGATACATATATCATCCTGTATGATTAGACCAAAATCCTAAAATAAAAACTTGCCTAAATGTGTCTGGCGACTGAGGAATTTTGATTTGAGCGTATCGTCATGGATGAGTGGAGGATCATCCAGGACGATCTTCTTAATCAGACCGACTTAACATGGCTACCCTAATTAGGATTTCTATTTTTTAATGGATCATCCAGGATGATATTACTATCATCTAGGATGATATGATCAAAACAGAACAAAAACTCTAACTCACTAAAATTCTCCCCATGAGTGTGTGTGTGCAAGGTTACTTAGCTTGGGGATCCATTACATTACATTTGACTTATGAAAGTGAAAAATTACATTTGAACATAAAGAGACCTGATCATGAGCTAGCTTGAATTGCACTTAATCTTGTGGACCTAAAAGGTTAGGTAAAATCAAAAACAGGAATATTTATTATCATCAAAATTATAATCCTTGAATCCAAATTTACAACACTTTCCACTTATCTTTTATAAGTAACTGATCTATCTGGAATGACAACCTGGCACCATAAATTTATTACTTCTATTTGCATGGAGTCCATAATGCTTTACTACAAATTCCCCGATACTACTTATAAGTGCAACGTAGCACGCGCTGCGGGTCGCTCATTGGTTCTTATAGGCAAGATGTCATGCACTGCAAGCCTTATTAAATTTACTTGAAGGTCATCAGTGGGCATTCAAAAATTGCCAGCTTAGCTCACAAGCGGACCGCTATGTACATGACAAATTTCTTGCAGTAGCTCATACATACTTGCATTTATCACAACCTTATTTCTTTTTCCTACAAGTAATGTGTCACACTCATTTCAATCTCCTTACTTATGCTTGTAGGGGATCCATCATACTTGTAATACATCCATTATCATTACTTGTAAGAGGGACAACTATCTGCATTACAGGCCTTATGCCATCACCTATGGGCAAGTTACATTAAAAGAAGATCTTTTAGTTCTACTCGTAGGTGTTTGCATTTATTATAGCATTTATGTATTTGCTCGAAGATAGCACATTGCATATTAACCACCTTTGCTTGTAAGGGATCAATGTATTCGTCTTACATAACATGGTTGTTAACTGTAAGGGTGTCATAGCATCCATCACCTATTGTTGATTATTATCCATAGGCATACCATTAAGCATACAACAAATCTTTCATTATTTCCAGTAGTTATTTGCAGTCAACGTATGCTGCATTGTGTATATTTGTAAGAAGCTTCATTATTTGCAGGCAAGTTTATGTGTTCATTTGTATGTTGATAGGTGAGCTGCATTCATTGTTGATTTCCTAATGCATAATGATTCGCAGGTTACTATACTTACTTGCATACTGGCTTTCTTGTGTTCATAGGAAATCGATACATTTCTTGCATGTATATTAACATCAACTGAAGGAATGCCACAACATTAGTTGCACACTCTTCATGAATGCATTACTGTGTTTATTATAACTATCACGCCCTTTCCACAAGCATGAGTGTTATACATTAATTAAGATAATTCATAGGTAATTCATGATGCTTATTAAGATTTTTGTACATTCACTTGTATGTCTTTCAGTGTGCATGGGAGCTTTCATATGTATTTGCAAGCTAGCTAACATCGATCGTAGGGAGACTATCTCATCACAAGTTTATTGCTTGTGTTATTCTTTTAGTGAGTCGATGCATTCATCAGGAGTTTTCCATTGAGCTGTCACATTCATTAAGGGCTCCCTTTGTTAGTGCTTTCAAGCTTCATTGCACAAACCTGTGGGCTAACTGATATGAACATTACAGGTTTCATATTGCTCAAGTGTAAGTTAAGGGTTTACAGCATTACTCGCAAATTCATATTAATTGTTGCTTATGAGTGAGATGTAGGAATTTTCTTTGTCCACCATAAATCATTACTTGTTCATTTTTATTTAACTTTTATTATTTTGTAAATAAAAAATTTTGTAAGTCTGGTTCCCCATGGTTCATTTACAAGTTTGACTCTCTATGAGTTGTCCAAGTTCTGTTCCATGTGGTTTGAATTTTGGCAACCTCCCAGCCTCTCACCCGCATAGGCGACTTTTGGAGAGCTAGGCCTTCCCATGTCACCACAAAAAGTATGTATGGCAAGTGTCGGGCGACACCACAGTCATGATTTTTAATCCCACCATGCTACGAAAAGCGTGTATGGGTCTTTGAGGAGACTACTTTGAAGCTTGCAAATTTTCCCATAAGAAAAAAAGCACTATATAAGTACTTAGGAGTGTCCCCGCCACACTATGAAAAGTGTGTACAAGGCCCTCCCACCTCACCACAAGCTCGCACTGAGCTCCATCCCACCATGCAAAAAAAACATGTATATGTGGCCCGCACTTTGTACCGTGAGCACTGAAAGATAATATTTGGAGGTTTTTATGTTTTGAAATCATTATAGCTTTGTGAGCAAAGCAGCAATGGTGATGTCAAGGCAACGGTGGAATTACAAAATTTCTCTCCTTTTTTTAAATCTCTCTCCATTTCATCTTTTTTTTTTCTTTTCTTTAAAACTAAACTGGGTTGTTGTTTGGGTGGGAGTGAGTTGGACTATAAGAAGAGTGGTAGGAAGAGGTGTTAGAAGGTTGAGTTGTGAGAGAATTCAGTGATTGGGTTGAGTGAATATATGAATAGGAAGTGTACGAATAGCTTTAACGACAAGATTAAAATCAAGTGATGTTCGAGGTGGGCACGTGAGCTGGGTCAGCTGGATAAGGTGTAGGAGGAAGATCATTCATTCAAGTGTCAAAGAAGAAAATGAAGGCTCTCGTTTCTTCTTATTTTAATAATGAGAGCAGGAGCTATTTGTAAAAGAAGAAAATTGCGAGAAGAGACGTAAACGGCATTGTCAGCGTCAAAAAATAAAGCTTTTAGCAAGATTTTGGCAGGACTCCGAGAAAGAATTAAGCAGGATTTAAGTAGCATTTTGGGGATTTGATCAGGAATAAAATTCTATAATTTTTGTGCATCAATTTATGTGCCAACATCTCATAATCCATGAAATCACTCCCTTGAAATACATTTTGTCACCTAATGATCCATACTAATTTTCTTGTGAGAGGCTTAATAAGGAAAATTACAATTAGTTTTAGGTAATTTGAGCATTTTGAATGCAATGGCGAAGTCTGTTCTATGATCAGAGGTTGTTTGGGCAGTGTAGTGTAATATTTTTAGGCTTTAGTCACCAATTTTGACCATTTTGCCCCGATTTAATTGTGAGGGGAACCCTCTTAGATAAATTTGACATTCTAATTACAACGGTGCAATCTTTATGATGATCATAGGTCATTTGACCACTTAAGGGATGTGTCATGTCTGCCGATCATCGCTTATGTTGTTGATTTTGCCTCTCTTTATGTGTTTCTTGATATATGGGTCAAGAAAAGTCCCTCCAACAAATGTAATGTGCATCTAAAGCAAACCATATATATTATAATTTAGTTGACCATATAAATCTTCAAATATCAGCTCTGGATGTCCCACCGATGATTTCTTTTTACAAATCATCGAGAGTCTATCTTAGTGTCACATTGATTTGTTGTCTTTATAGATCTTTAGATGCACTCGTAGATAATAATACGATTGACATGTTGGCTTCCGTCAAGTAGAGACTCATAAGATAGTGACATAGTACTTTGTATTTAGATCCTTAGAGTATTACTTTGCAGACAGACACTAGTAGATAACATTGCCACCCCCTTTCTCTTTCAACACCACCATAACTTTAATTTCTAGTATATTTATAATTGCCCAACATCTCTCTTTGCACAATCATATATGGATGTAATATTTTTTTATATGATTGTAGATATCAATTATATTTTGCCCGAGCTTTATAAGTTCACCAGTTTACAATACTTTATTGTTTTAGGTTTTCTATAGTCGCCTTTGGCTCAGGGATGCTCTTTTTATTAGTTTGTATAGTTTTTTCCTTGTTTAGTTGTACTAGTACTCCTGTTATTTTATGCAAGTTTTAGAAGGGGTAGGGTAAAATTTAGTTAGCTACTATGAGGGACTTCAACTCAGGTAAACATGCTTTTTTTGTAGCTTCATAATTTCCTTTCTTTCTTCCTATTATTTTATCGGTACCCCTATCGCTTTACACAGCTTTTAGGAGGAGCAAAACACTAGTTGGTCATCTACTATGGGGGACCTCAACTCAGGTATGTCTTTTTTATAGCCTGAATAATTTGTTTCCTTCCTTCTTCGGTTTCATCAGTGCTCCTGCTGCTCTATGCAGGTTCTAGAATGAGCAGGATACAAGCCAGTCAATTACTATCATAGACCTCAGTTTAGGTACACCCTTTTTTGTAGCTTTACATACACTTACATAGTCTATTCTTCTTTCACTCTAGTGATGCTTCAATTGCTTTGTGTAGCTCCCAGAGGTGCAGAATTCCTAATCTTTGGAAGGAATGGAGTAAGGTCGTAGGAGTCAAGGAGCATTTATAAACTATCATCATCCACTTTATAGATTGATTTAGGAGATAGACCTTGGTCCTTTCTAAAGAATAATGTACACTTTCTTTTAGCTGGTGTAAGTTTAAAAAAGAATGGAAATTATAAGTTTGTATATAAATTTTAAATTAATAAAATAAAGTAATTTTATAATTTTAGCCATTCAGTAGTTTTTCTACTACTCTTGTGACTTATGTGGTTATGGTGTCATGGCAATAGACACTTATTGGAATTATCAATTGTACTCTCTTCACAGCTTTAGCTTGAGTTCTGATATTTTAGTTCCTTTTGCCCTATGCTTTGTGCCATAGACAATTATAAAGGATTTTCTGATTTGTCTTTACTGACTCATAAGGAGACTTGCATACCTTTTGCCCTCTACATGTTGCTTTGGCATCCTCGATGAAGGAGTATATGCCGGTAACCTAAAACCTTTAGGTTTACATTAGGCCAGTGGTGATAGGCCATCGATCCAGAGCTTTGTGCATAGCAGACTTGTTGATAACAAAATCTTCTTCATTCAACCTTAAGCTTTGTGTGAACTACAAGAAATTTTCTTTGATCCTTTGATCTGTGCTTTTGCGGACATGTTAAAGAAGAATTCCTTCGATCCTCACTTTGTAATTTACTAATTTGTTGAAGAATAATTCCTCTAATCCTCAATTTATGCTTTATGGATTTATTGAAGGATTTGTAGGATTTGGATTTAATTGGTAGTATTGGATGTAGGTAATACTCTAACCCTTAACATGCCAAGAAGACCCAGATATGGGTTACATGAGTTTATCAAATTAGGTGAGCTAGAATTTGATATCTCTCATCATCCGACTACTCAAGCAAGGGTTCCCCTACTATGTCCTTTCTTATAGTTTGTTGAGTAAGAGGAGTTGCTAGTGACTCGGCCACATCTTGGCTTGTTAGGTTTAACCTTATATACCCACTGAAGTTTTAGACTTGAGCTATAAACAAACATGCTCCTCAAATTAGAATTATTAAAGTTTCACAGATTTGAAACCTTCTTTTGTGGTTCAAGATATTATAGCTTTCATGCATTTAGTAACTGCTTTGATTGAGATTCATTCCTTCCACTATAAAATTAACCCTTTAGTTAATGATCGAGGAGACTTTTCTAAACTATGATAACTGGAACTTGTTGGATTAGATGAGCCTTCACGCTTCTAATAGTCTTCATTATTAGGTTAATAAAATGGGGGTTCCTCTATCATGGTCCTTCTTATGGCTTGTTGAGTAAATAGAATTGTCTGCTATTTAACCACATTTGGGCTTGTTGAATTTAGCCTTATATACCCATTCGGAACTTAGCTTCAAGCTGCAGAAGAACTCGTGCCACTCTAACTCAACTTGCTGGAGGGTGTACCCATGAAATCTTCTTTTCTCACTTTCATAATTTTGGTAGGTTAAAGAAGGTGATGTTTTGAGGTTTGGAGAATCACCTGCATCATATGTCAAAGGAGAATTTTCCATGTTTTCTCATTCAAAGAGATGAATGTATTTGATGATTTTAAATATTTATTTTGGGATCCTGGAACATAGCATGGTGCCGACCCAAATAAAGGTTTAAAATGTCCCTTATCTTGTAGGGAAGAGTTAAGAAAATTTTATGTTTCATGATTTTAAATATTTTTTGGGGGATCTTGGTGTGAAGCACAATGTTGACTCAAATAAATATTTAAAATGTCCCATATCTTATAGAAGAATTTGGGCAAGTTTAAATTAAAAAACTAAAAATCTCGTATTATAAGTAGATTTTCATAAAATGTTTGAAATGCTTTCTTGTGCTACAAGAGAATTTTAAAAACATACAGGTAATTATGTTAATAAACATCCATAAAATATTTTAATAATTGCATAGTACATCAAGTACATAATTTCCTCGGGTGAACTTTATATGTGATATTTCTCCAAATATCTACTATTGATTGGCAGCATGGGCCTTTGACCATTAAGATAAATAAGTTGATAAGTTCCTCCCTGGTATACCTTCTCGATGATGAAAGGACCTTTCTAATTAGACTCAAATTTTCTACCAATTCTTTGGAGTGGGATGAGTAGCCTTATCAGCATCAGGATCAATTTCCCTTCTTAAAATGCTTGGTGATGCACCATCCAATCAAAGGATCTCCCCATCCTTTCTTGATAAATCTCTAGATTCTACTGAGCTTTCAGTCTGATTTCATCTAGCGCATCAAGCACTTTCATTCTCAGGTAAGCATTTTACTCTTAAGTGATATCATGTTGGATAGCTACCTGTAGTGATTGTAGTTAAATATCTAGAGGTAGCACTACTTCAACCCTGAACATCAATTCTAAGGAGTGGGTTTAGTTGGCATCTTACAAGTAGTATGATATGCATATAGCATTTTTATCATCTTAGTGTGACACTCTCTTTTATTCTTGGTAAGGATCTTCTTCAATAACTTTACGAGTGTTTTGTTAAAGGCCTCTGCTAGTCCATTTATTCTTAGGTTGTATATGAAAGAATATCGCTAATTAAATTTGTGCAGATCAATAAATTTGTGAATTTTGGTGCTCTTGAATGTTATGCCATCATCTTAGTACACTAAATCTATAGATGATATTATGGGAAAAGTAGTTAGCCACGTACTCAAAGGTGACTATTTTAAACGAAGCTGCTTCTACCCACTTGAAAAAATAATCAATCACTACCAATATGAAGCGGTGTCCTACTGATGATGGTAGATTAATCAATTTTATTATATATGTGCCTCAACATTCAAATGGACAGGATGTCATTATAGGGTGCAATGAATTTGGCAATTGATGTATAACATCACTATAAATCTAACACTCATGACACCTCATGATCAATACATTCCTTCACCAGCACTGGCCAGTAATAACATATTCTCTTGATTTTAACCGCCATCTTGGGACCTTATTGGTGTGCACAACAAACCCCTTTGTGAACTTTTGCTACCACCTCATCAATTTTTGTGGTTCTCAGGCATCTTAGCTACATTTGGTCAAAATCTCTTCGATACAGCATGTTGCTAAAAAACGAGTTTCATAATGCTCTTTTCCTAATCTAAGCAAGTAGCAATTTATCTATTAGAGGTTTTCTTTCTCTAAAGTAATAGATGTAAGAATGCCTTCAATCATCTTGCTCTTTGAAATCTAGGAAATACCATCATAATTCTGAGGTTCTGGTACATTTGTATCTCCTCTTAACCGCTTGATATTTATCTGGCTAATTTTTAAGAGTAATTTACTAGGGGGGTTGAGGATCAACCGAAGTTGCATCCTTCTAGATCAGATTAAAAAATCCCTCTGCCTATGGGAATTATAAACTTGCTGGCTCCAAGACCCGATGAGTGAGAACTTTAATTAATACAGGCTCATCATTCATAATTATCATTTCCTTGGCTAGTTTGGCTAAGCAATCATCCTTATTATTATGAGCTCGAAGAATTCAAGCTAATTTAATGTCCAATACTTGATTTATAACAAGCTTAAAATCGCCAAAAAATTGAAGATTTTGAATCCCGATTGAAATAGCAATCTCTTGACCTCTCGCAACCTAACCTGACATGGACATGTCCCATCGTGTTGAGCTGTGACAGGCTGATCCTAAGATCTAGTTTTGGAATATTTCAGATTCTCTTTCAATATTTATTTAAATAAACTACTAACTACAGAGCTACAAAAATATTATAATGCTAAAATAAACTCATACATAAGATTTTTTTTCATTTCATTAAAATATATATATACTATAGTACATAGCTACATATAGAAGCAATATAACTGAATAATCAACAAGTCATGACCGTATACAAATCAAAATAGGGAAATATCTATAAACTCATATCTGATCCACAATTGCTAATCAACAGTCTTCTTCCCCTTCCCAAATCTTGAAAACTAGAAGTAAAATCATAGGAAGCTACAACATCTCAATAGGCCACACAATTCAATCTAAATTTTAAAATTATTTCATTAAATATTTTGTCACATACTTATAAATTGTTAAATATAGTCTACTAAATCAATGTACTAAAATGTAATGAGAGTATAATAATTATCCAATTATTAAAATAATAATATTAAGCATATAAATAAATTATAATTCATATCAGAAAGTAGTTCATACAATTTTTCTCAGACCTAGATAGAATCTTAAATGTTTCTAGCACCTTATGACTCTATTTATGCTTATAGCACCAAAATATGCTTGTATTCACCAGAATATAGCTTATAACCACAAGAATATGCCTTATAGACACCAAAATAGTCCATGGATAGAAAAAATCCTAAAGAATTCTTGCCCCTTATATCTCCCAGTAGATATATTTAATTACATATGCACATTTTTCATCATATTATAATAGTTAAAGCGTAATTGAGCATGAGTCAAAATTTTATACTTTTGTATAACAGTAGACAACAGAAAATCCTACAAAGCAAAATGCATATTCTTAAAAAATAACCAAATTATCAGGGATTATGTAAAATAGTGTTTTAAGTCCTTTATCATACTACAACACTATTTTTCAACATCCAAAAAATTTTCAATTCAATAAAAATCCCAAAAATTTCAAAACCCAACAATAAACTTTTTTAAAAATATTCCAAATATTTGTAATCTTAATCTCTATAACATATAGAATTTTATGCGAAGAAAGTTTACCGGTGCAATGTTATCCTCATTTTTTGCTAACAAAAATATAAATTTAATTAAAAATTTTGATAAAAATTATCATTTTTTTGAAAATTGAAACAGGCGTATTATGACCTACCTCGAGACGAATAAGTTTCCCAACTAGACCGACGGATGAAAATGGCTCAAAGTTGCCTAAAACTGGATTTTTTTCTTCTCTCTCCTCGCTTTCTTCCTTAATTTCCCTAAGCAGCTCTCTAATGCTGAAAAATGGAAATGGCTAAAAGAAATCTGAATGCCATTTAATATAATAAAGTTAGCGAGTTTTGATATTATATTAAATAATTATTCTAATTATTTAATATTAAAATATTAATTTCATCTAAATTCTTTTTATATCTTCAAATCTGTGAATTCAAAAATTAAAGAAAAATATTCAGAAATTAGCTAATCAAGTCTAAAATATTCTGGTGAAATCAGTTTGAAAAATAAACACCTAACGGTCCTAAAACCCATGCTTGTACCGAGATGAGTCAATTTCCTAAGAAATTTCACCAATGCCCAGAAATTATGAAAAAAATTAGTGAAGTTAAAACACAATAATATCTATGCTACGACGAAGATAGTTTGTGATTTTTACCTATAAAGATTCATGAAAATTTTATTTGACTATTCTAGTTCAAAAAATTTCTAAAAAAATTAAGGGTATTCATAATTTACCCACCTTAAAAAATATCATCCTCGATATTTTCAAACCAGAATGAGTCCAAATAAATTGGATATAACTATCTCATATCAGATTTGTTCTCTCAAGTAGCCTCTCTGGCGGTCATGTGATTCCACTACACATTGACTATAAGAATTTGTTTGCTCCTCAATTTTCTCACATCATATGCCAAAATTATTTTGGGTTCTTCTCTATAGTATAGATTCGAATGAACCTCAATATTATAAGTAGATAATCTCTTCTCATAATTAGATATTCACTTTCTCAAAGAAGAAACATGAAACACACTGTGTATATCAGACATATGGTCAGGTAACAATAACCTATAAGCAGAACCACCAATTCTCTAAATGATCTCGAAAGGTCCAATGTACCTTAGACTTAACTTATTGATTCTTCAAAATCTACTGACACCTTTTATAAGGCTGACTTTGACATTAACAAAGTCACCAATCTAAAACTCAACCAACTTGTGTTTTTTATCATAGTACTTCTTCTGCCTATCCTATACATATTTCAACCTTTTTCTGATCAAATGTATATTTGATTTAGTGTCATCCACAAAGGCTAAACCAATCACCTGTCTATCTCCCACATCTGTCAAAGTCAAAGGAGTCTTGTATTTCCTGCCGTATAGAGCTTCGTAAGGAGCCATACCTATGCTAAACTGATAACTATTATTATATGCAAACTCTATTAGCAGGATATAATCCTCCTAACTGCCCCTAAATTTAGAGCATATAATCTCAGAAGAACCTCTAGTGGCTGAATAATCCTTTTGGACTATCTATCTATCTGTGGATGAAAAGATGTACTGAAGTACAACTTCATACCCAATATCTATTGAATACCTCACCATATACTAGAGGTAAACCTATCATCCCAATCAGATATAATCACCTTCAGCACACCGTGTAATCTGATAATATTTCTGACATATGTCTATGCTAACTTGTCTACTAGATTAGTCTGTCATATTGAAATAAAATGAGTAGACTTTATTAGTCGATCAATAAATAACCTAGATAGCATCATGCCCCTACATTGATCTGGGAAAACCCATAGCAAAATTCATCATCACCTCTTTACATTTCAACTCCAGAATAGGTAATGACTATAGAAGAATGCCTGACCACTGCTACGTAACCTTCACTAACTAATAAGCCTCACACTTTGAAATAAACGTTGTTATATTCTTCTTCAATGTAGGCCACCAAAACATACCCTTCAAATCTTTGTACATCATGCTACTTTCTGGATGAATAGTATAGCCTGAATAGTGAGCTCATGCAAAATCTCTCACCTCAGATCTCCCAAAATAGGAACCCATAGTCTATCCTTATAGAAAATAAAATCAAAATCAGAAACTCATAGTAAAGATTTCTTAACAGATCTAATATGATTAATTAACTTTGGATATTATATCTGACTTCTAAGCTTCCAAAATCTTTTTTTGCAATGAAGATTAAATGATTATCTTAGCCAATACACCATAATACCAATCAGTAGAAAAAATCACCTCCAACTGTAATATCTTCATATATCATATCAAACACTCATTAGAAGTGAGTTGTATACATGATAATCAAGAAGACTTCCGACTCAAGGCATATGCCACCACCTTAACCTTACCAAATTAATATTGAATAGTCTTATCATAGTCTTTTATTAACTCAAGCCATCTCCTTTGCCTTAGGTTTAGATTCTTCTGAGTGAAACATTGATAATTAGTAAAAAAATCACACATGAAATCGTACAATAATGCCGCTAAATCTTTAAATAAAATGCAATAGGAATTAACTCCAAATTATATCTTGGATAATTCCTCTCATGTGGCTTCAATTGTCTGGAAGCATAAGCTATAACTCTACAATTGCATCAAAACACACCCCAAACTTCTTAGTGCAGCATCACTGAATACTTGAAATTCTTCTATACCAAATGGAAGAGCCAAAATTATAGCAGAAGTCAAACAGTCCTTCAATCTCTTAAAACTAGTCTAACACTCTGGTGTCTAGACAAAAGCTACTGACTTCTAAGTTAGTCTCATTAGATGTGCAGAAATCTAAGAAAATCTCATCACAAACTTTTTATAATATCCAGTCATACCCAGGAAATTATGTATCTCAAACACAATAGTAGGTTACAGCCATTCAGTGAATATCTAAACTTTCTGGGGATATACAAAAATACCATTGCCACTCACCACATGCCCCATAAAATAAATACTCTTCAGCCAGAAATCATATTTGGAGAATTTTGCAGCTAAAGCTGCCTTAAAATCTCTAAAATAATCATCAGATGTCTAAAATGATCTTCCTAAAAAGTAGAATAAATCAGAATATCATCTATGAAAATAATCACAAACATATCTAGATAATCTCTAAATATTGTTCATAAGATCCATAAAATAGCTGGTGCATTAGTCACCTCAAATGGCATAAACAAAAACTTATAGTGTTTATACCAAGTACTGAAAGCTTTCTCCATCATATCAACCTCTCTTATCTTCACCTAATAGTAGCCAGATCGTAGATCAATCTTCGAGAATATAGAAGATCTAGTAAGCTAATTAAATAGATCATCAATCTATAGCAAAAGATACTTATTCTTAATAGTGACTTTATTCAACTCCTTATAGTTAATACACCTATGTATCGTACCATCTTTTTTATTCACAAATAGAATAGGTGCTCTCCAGGGAGACAAACTAGAATGAATAAATCCTTTGTCAACCAACTCATGAAGCAAAACTTTCAACTTTTGAAGCTCCTTAGGTGTCATCCTTAAGAAATATATCTAAAAATTTTCATACTAACAGGACATTGAAAAGAAGACTAGGATCTATATTCCTATCCCAGACTAAAGCTAAAAATAACATGCAACCCTTCTTCCACAATCTATCTGCTTCCACAATAGATATTAGACAATATAAAATATCTCTAACTCCATGGAATACAAAACTCTTACTACCCAAAAATAATGTAACTTTCTTCTTCAAGCAATAAATCTGAGCTTCATACCGACTCAACCAATTCATATCCAAAATAACATCATAAGAGGAAGAGAAAATGGATAATAAAATCAAACTAGATTTGCACTTCTTATAAGAAATCTTAATATCACAGAATTAAAATATACTGGCTATCATACCATCTCTAGTCGATAAAGTAATAGAAAGAGAAACAAGCAGTACAACTGAAGGTAAGTGCAGTTATTCAAAGAAATGCTTGGAAATAAATGAATAACTAGCTCTAGAATTAAATAAAACACCATATGGATGCTCAAAAATATAAATTATACCTGTCACAATATCTGAAGCATCACGAGCCTCCAGTTGAGTAAAACTGGAGTTGAAGCAATAAAATTACTAAGCTATCTCTGACCACTACTAGATGTCCTCCTTGCCATCAAACTACAACCACTAGCTCTACTAGATGGTCCCTCAAAAAAACTATAGAGAGGAACTACCTATAGTATCCATATCAGCCTGACAAAGCTCACAAATCTAGGCTTAGAATGTCAGCCAAATCCTGCCTATGGACACTCTACTACCCGGTGCCCTATTTGACCACATCTGAAGAACTATCCAATCATCTTAAAGAACAAACCAAAATGACATCTACTTTAACTCTGGTACATAGGTGCCTCAATAACAAAACAAGAACTGGTTATGCTGCCACTGCTAGAGACTAGTCTAGATACTGACTATCCACCTCTCCTAGAATCTCCAGTTAAAAATTTTCTCTTTATTACATAAAAGCCACTACTATAAGTCTCACCATTGAACCTCTTCCTACTAGTTATCCACCACTATTGTGTAACCATCAGATCATTCGTTATCATACAAGCTCTCTCCACTAATATAGAAAAATTAAAAATATGAAATGGTACCAGAGGCTGCTTCAGACTATCCCAAAGTCCTCTCAAAACTCTATAGCACTTTTCTGTGAGAGTGCTAACCAGATGTGAAGCATGTCTAGCCAAAGCAGTAAACTCTATCTCATACTGCATAATAATTTTCCTTTGTTAAATCAGCCTCAAAAAAGTCTCCTTCATCTGCTTTCATGCATAAGGTGGTACAAACCAAGCTTGAAATACATTAGAGAACTCATCCCAGCTAATTAAAGAGTTTAACCTCCCCTGAAACTTCTCCTCTTACTGGCCCATCCACCAGCACTCTGTCCCTCCATCTAACAAAATGATTGTAAATGGTACTTTCCTCTCAAGAAGATATTACATGTCATCAAATATCTTCTCTAGCCTCCTCAACCAGTCCTCTGCTACTCTTAGCTCAACAGTACTCTCAAATCTCAGAGGCTTCAATTATAGAAATATTTGTAGATGTATATCTACGTCATCAGATCTCACAACAGAAATCCAGCTCTATGCCTCACCCATCATATAAGCTATTATACTAAAATTATATCAGAACCCACTATATATAGTGAAAGTTTGTTAGGGATGTTAAGCCCTTGTGAACTAGTCCTGAGGCTAACCAAGAGGGGGGTGAATTGATTATTTTTTAAAAATTTGTTAGCAAAAAATAATTTTGAAAATATTTTTGAATGTTTTAAAAATAATTATAATTTTGCGATGATGTGAAGATGTATAACGAAGCAAAACGATAAATTCAATCACACGTTCATCTATAGAAAAGTAAAGTGCAGAAAATAATTAGAAAGAATACACCAAATTTTATTGTGGTTCGGTCAACTTGACCTATGTCTACTCCCTGGAGCCTCCCCTTCGGGTATTGCACTAAAACTAAGTGATTCTCCTTCTGCTGCCACAGCAAGGTGGAGAAGCCCTTACAAAACTACTTTTCATCAACCCGGTGAGGCAGAGAACCTAGACTCCTTTTGCTTCCTCCTAAAGTAGGCGGAGAACCTTACCTTCTTTCGCTTCCTCCTAAAGTAGGTAGAGAACCTTGATCTTCTTATAGACAATTCTTCCACAGTGACATAAAGGACAAGAGATGACAACCGGAGAAGATGACTCAGATCCTTGCTTGGAGCAACCTTTGTGAACACATCACAAACTCCCCCTCACAAGATCCTCTCTCTCTCCCGAGCTCTCTCTCTCTCCTTCTCAAAGCTCTATTAGAAAAGGATAGCGGTAAAAGATCTCTACAGTTGAACGAAAGAGATCTTAAATAGGAGGGCTCAAAAATTACCCTAAATCTCAACTGGCCATCAAAGATCGTCTAGGATGATCCTTCGATCGTCCTGTATGATCAGCGTAAATCAGACCCTTTTAGCCAAGATGATTTGGTTCTTCTGGATGATTAGAAGACAAATTCAATTCAGATCATCTGGGAAAATTTTGCGATAATCCTGGATGATTAGTTCAAATCAAGAATATCATCCAGAAGATAGTTCAAGACATCCAGGCTAACAGCCTGGATAATCAAAGGAAAATGACTTCATCATTCAGGATGATACGTATATCATCCTATATGATTAGTTTTAAATTGTCCAAAATCATCCGGCACACTGTTCGGGTCGTACAGGCCAACCATGTTAGATGATTTTAAAATGACTTGATCATCCGGCACATTATTCAGGTCATCCAGGTAAAAAGCACTGGATGGTCAGGATTTCTAATTAATCGTCTAGGATGATCTTGCAATCTTCCAGGCTGATATGATCGAATCAATTAAACCTTAATTACTCTCCATAATCACCTAACTAATTTAGGCATGATTATAATGAATCATCCAGGACGATCAGATCAAAAATCTAAAATAAAAACTTACCTAACTTAGTATGGTGGCTAAGAATTTCTGATTTGAGCATATCATCTTACATGATGGGTGTATCATCCAGGATGATCTGCTTAATCAGACCAACTTAACATGGTTGCTTTAATTAGAGTTCTATTTTCAATGAATCATCCAAGACGATATGAATTCTTCTAGGACAATTTGAACTAAATATGAATAGAAACTCTAACTCACTAAAACTCTCCTCCTGAGTATGTGTGTGCAAGGTTACTTAGTTTAGGGATCCATTACATTACACTTGAGTCAAGAAAGGTGAAAAAAATATATTAAGCCTGAAACACATACAGACTGACTCAATTTGGAGCTGGCTTGAATTGCAATTGATCTTGTGAACCTAAAAGGTTATACACTCAAATAGAAATAAAAATATTTGCTATCATCAAATACATAATTCTTGAATCCAGATTCGTAATAATCTCCCCTTTTTTTATGATGACAAACATTTGTTATTACTTCCAAATTCAATAAATAAATAACAAAGCAATGAAAACTAAGGAGTGCAATTTCTATTAGCTAGGTGAATAGTACAAGAATACTGAACCTTGATAAAATACTAAGCATTTCAAACTAAAATAAGCTACTCCCCCTTTTGACATCTCAAAAAGGGAAAACATCACCCAGAAATATAAAGAAAAATAGTACAAAGCCAATACAAGAAAAACATCAGAAGTAATTAAACTAGTAAAAATGAGGATCTTGATCAGATGGAGGAGGTGGTGGTGGCTGAAATAGACTATAGAGGGTCGCAAACTGTTCTCCAAACTAGGTCATATCCTGGTCATGCTGCTGCTGTTGCTGGGCTACATAGGTATTGAATCGGTTGACATCCTCAACGTGTTGTTGTTCCTAGGCAACCACATAGGAGTCAAAGCATGCCTCTCACTAGTCAAACCAGTGCACCAGGTGATCTAGCGGTGATTCTATATGGAGAGGGGCACGTGTAGTAGGTTTAGGAGCAACTTCTTCCTCTTCTCCCTCAATATCCGTGCTAGGCTCCGGATGAAGTCTAGTACTGTGAAGAACATAGAAGGATTTGTTGGAGTAGAAGGAAGGTTGTACATTGGCAGGAACTGGATATTGTAGATTATATTTAGTTTCCAGAGCATAGGCAATGAGGTGGCCTAATGCTAGGTTGGGGCATCTCCTATGGCCTGGATCCCTAATGCTAGTGAGGTGTTCAATATAGCAAATTATGAGGTCAGTTGCATTGAAATCATGATGGACCATGATGTAATAGGTAGTCATGGAGAGCAAGGGGGTAATGTGGATGCGGTCTCCAGCCTTTGGAATGATTGAGGAGCGAAGGACATGTTGGATTATCCTAGCATCCTTGACTAAGGAAGAGCATACATTGACATGGTAAGGGGCATTGGTGTTCCTAAGAAAGTGATTGGCGATACTCCAGTTAAAGTTAGGATTAGATGACACAAGATGGAGTTTATCGCCAGTATTGAATAGGTGGAGAATATCATGAAAGTCTTGGGTGGTTAGTTCGATAGGGCGGTGATTAGCATAAGAGTGGAGGGCGGAGTAAGAGGAATCGATGCAAAGATTCACAAAGAAAATACAGAGAAGCTCAGTACTAAATGAAAAAGCTAGTGTCAGGATGAAAGTGAGGAAAGTGTGAGCAAAAAGGTCCAGTATCGAATATGTGAGAAGGCAAGGGTTTACGATTTTGGATTGAGTGATCCATACATCAAGATAGCGCTGGAAGGTAGTCTGATCGGCTGCATCAGGAAAGCGGGGATCGACGTTTCCTGGGAGGAACTAACACCCTGTTGCCTATATTATTTGCCACCAGCCATGAGAAGATGATTGAGTAAGGATTGAAGGAAGGTGTGGTGAAACAATGGTGGAAATCGGCTATTTAAAAAGAACTCGGCCAGGACGATCGCAAGATTGTCCAAGATGATAGGAGCAATAATTGTGTCTAGGATGAATTATCAAAAAGGTGATTGAATCATGTAGGATGATCAGATATCATCTAGGATGATTAGACACATGCGATCATCCCGAGGAGTCATGCTAGATGACCATTGATGAAAAGTATCGTCCAGGATGATTCGGTGGATCATCCAGGATAATATGCAATAAATGAATCAGATGGGCCGAATTTTAAACATCCAACTACTGCCACATGGATCATCCAGGATGATGAGGTGTATTGTCTAGGATGATCACCAATAATTGGTGCATATCAGCCATTGAAACAGGATATGGATGATTTGAACCTATCATCCAGGACGATGTAGGGATCATCCAACATGACGTAAAAAAAATAAAAAAGGATGATGAATGGAGAGGAATGATCAGGGAACCCAAAACATACAAAAAAACAAAAATCAAAATCAAATCAAATAAAAAAAATAGAAACGAGAAAATAACATATTAAAAAAAAACCAAGAGGTTTTTTTTTAATTGATTTCCTCTAGTAAATTAGAATTTTTCCTTAATTTTTAATTTAAAAGCCAATAAGAAGGAAATTAACAACGCTGAAATCCAAAAAAATCATAATTTTCAATCTCAAGCTTTTGAAAGTATTAAGTGGCGCATGGATTTTTCTAAGATATTTTAAAGATTTGAAAGGGGAGAAAGCTTATTTCTTGATGGGCTCATTTTGTGCCTCTTTTTTTAATTTATTTGGTGCATTTTATGCGTCTTTTGATTTTTGATACACTTTGTGTATTGTTCCTTTTTTGGCATCATTGCGCATCTTTTTATTTTTGGGCCCATTTTTTGCCTCTTTTTATTTCTTTTGCAAGCTTGCTTCCTTTTGAAAGTTTGAAAGGGATGTTAAGCCCTAGTGAACTAGTCCCGAGGCTAACCAAGAGGGGGGGTGAATTGGTTATTTAAAAATTTCAAGATAATAATGAAAATCTTTTCGATACTTAGCAGCGGAAACAAGTAAATAAAAATGAAAAGATCAATCATAGATATTCACCCAAGCAGTTAATATCGGAAAAGTAAAGTGCAAAACTGAATAAGAAAAGCAAACCAGATTTTATAGTGGTTCGGTGAACTTGACCTACGTCCACTCCCCGGAGCCTCCCCTCCGGGTATTGCACTAAACAAAAAGTGTCTCTCCTTTTGCTCCCACAGCAAGGTGGAGAAGCCTATACAAACACCTCCTTTTCACCACACAGTGAGGCAGAGAACCCGACAGGCAGAGAACCTTCGAACTCCTTTTGTTTCCACCTGAAGCGGGCAGAGAACCCTCAAACTCCTTTTGCTTCCACCTGAAGCAGGCAGAGAACCCCGGATCTTCTTGTGAACGATCCTCCCACGACGAACACCGACTAGACGAAAGATGACGAGCGGAGAAGACGACTTTGATCCGTGCTTGGAGCAACCTTAGTGAATCCCTCACTAACTCCCCCTCATAAGATCTTCTCTCTCTCTCCCAACTCTCTCTCTCTCTCTCTAGGCTTTCTCAGGGAAGGAAGGTGGCAAAAGATTTTTCTTGTTTCAAGAAAAAGTTCTTTTATAGGAGGGCTTAAAATTTTCCCTAAATCTCAACTGGTCGGCCAAGATCGTCCAGGACGATCAATATCGATCGTGTACGATCAGTTCAAATTCAGCTGTTTCAGCCTAGACGATCTGGCTCTTCTGGACGATCGGTAGAAAAAATTGTTCATATCGTCCCGTACGATCCTGCGATCGTCCGGGATGATTAGTGCAAATCGAGGAATATCGTCTAGAAGACAGTTCGGGTCGTCCAGAGAAATCTGTGCTGGATGACCAAAAAATGACTTGATCGTCCAGGACGATAGGGATATCGTTCTGTACGATTAGTTCAAAAAGTGCCCAAATCATCCTGAACACAGTTCGGATCGTACAGCTGAAATGCACTAGGCGATCATGATCGTCCAGGACGATCCTGCGATCGTCCAGGATGATATGATCGTATCAATCAAAAATAAATTGCTTTCCTTAATTACCAGATTAATTTAGGCATGATTGTACTGAATAGTCCAGGATGATACACGTATCGTCCAAGACGATCAGACCAAATAACTAAAAATAAAAACTTGCCTAACTTGATCTGGTGGCTAAGAATTTTTGATTTGAGCATCTCGTCCCGTACGATCAAAAGATCATCTAGGACGATCTGCTTAATCAGACCCTCTTAACTTAGTCGCCCTAATTAGGATTTCTATTTTTACCTGATCGTCTAGGACGATGTGAATATCGTCCAGGACGATCTGAACAAAAACTGAACAGAAACTCTAATTCACTCAAGCTCTCCGCCTGAGTGTGTGTGTGCAAGGTTACTTAGCTAGGGGATCAGTTACATTACAATTGACTGAATAAAATGAAAAATAGTACATTGGACACACTTGGATCCGATCTTGAGTTGGCTTGAGTGGCTCGTGGTCTTTTGTGCCTGAAACAGATTAGCCAAGCAAAACACACTAGAAACATGTTTGTCATCATCAAAACCAAATTTGCAATAATCTCCCCTTTTTTGATGATGGCAAATATTTGTAAAGTTGTTTGAAAATAACAATAAACAGGAGATCGAAAAACAGATATATTTTTTTCAAATTTCTACTTAACAATCAAACTAATACAGAAAATATAACACATAACAAGGACTGAAACGACTACAGCTGACTCCCCCTTTTGACATCACAAAAAGGAGGAGGGAAAAACATAACACGGAAATAAAATATAAAAGAGAACAACTACAAAATAGGAAACTAAAACTGAGGAGGATCCTGATCGGAAGAAGGAGGTGGCGGTGGAGGGTTGAAGTAATGGTGAATGGCCTGAAAGTGGGCTCCAATGTCCTGGTCATACTGTTGTTGCTACTACGCAGCATAGTCAGTGAAGCGTCAGATGTCTTCGGCGTGCCGCTGCTCCTGGGCAACCATGTAGGAGTCAAATCTGGCCTCCCACTGATCGAAACGCTGCACCAGGGGGTCAAACGGAGAGGAAATGCGAAGGGGAGCAGGTGCCTCTGGTGCAGCAGGAACTGGAATGGCCTCTTCCTCCTCTTCCTCAACATCCGGGGCGGGCTCCGGATGTAGTCGTGTGCTGTGTAGGACATGGAAGGCATTATTGGTGAAGAAGGAAGGAGGAACATCTGGAGCTACGGGATATTGCAGGTCATATTTGGTTTCGAGGGCATAGGCAACGATGTGTCCTAAGGCTAGATTTGGACGACGGCGATGACCTGGATCCCGAATGGTGGTAAGGTGCTCGAGGTACCGGATAATAAGGTCTGTGGCATTAAATTCCCTATTGGCCAGGATGTAATAGGTGGTCAAGGACAAGAGTGGGGTGATGTAAATTTGATCCCCCGCCTTTGGAATGACGGAGGAACGAAGAACATGCTGAATAGTCCGGGCGTCCTTAAGAAGTGTGGAGCAGGCATTATCATGATAAGGGGCATTGGTATTGCGAAAGAAATGATTGGCGACACTCCAATCATAGTCTGGGTCGGTGATAAGGGTGTGGAGTTTATCGCCAGTAACAGACAGTTGGAGAATGTTGTGAAAGTCCTGATAGGTAAGTTTGATGGGTCGCTGATTTACATAAGAACGGAGAGTGGAATAATCAACCAAAATTCGCAAGTTTGCAAAGAAAATGCGGAGAAGTTCAGAACTAAAGGGGAATGCGAGAGTCATGATGAAGG
The DNA here is from genome assembly GCA_019925795.1 of Dendrobium chrysotoxum. NCBI lineage: Eukaryota > Viridiplantae > Streptophyta > Magnoliopsida > Asparagales > Orchidaceae > Dendrobium > Dendrobium chrysotoxum. Next base: position 180,306 of record JAGFBR010000744.1, read on the forward strand.
TGAGAGAGGTATGTGCGAAGAGGTCAAGGACAGGATAAGTGAGAGTGCAGGGATTTATGATTTTTGATGGTGTGATCCCCACTTCGCAGTATCGCTCGTAGGCAGCCTGATCGGCTGCATTGGGGAAGCGAGGATCAACCGGTCCCCGAGAGGAATTGGCACCCTTTTGACGAGACCTTTTGCCACCAGCCATTAGGAATCCAAAGTGTAAGGAAGTAGAAGGAGAGTGGAAGAAAAAAGGGGTGAAAAATCTGAAGAAAACTACTGTTTATATAGAAAATGGCCTGATCGTCTCGTACGATCGCGACATCGTCCGGCATAATATGATCATTTATGACGTCCTGGACGATTGGTCAAAAAGGCAGTCCGATCGTCCAGGATGATTAGACACAGGCGATCGTCCCGAGGAGTCAGGCTGGACGACCGTTGACGAAAAGTATCGTCCAGGATGATTAGGTGGATCGTCCGGGACGATATGCAATAAATAAGTCGGACAGGCCAAATTCCAATCATCCAGCGGCTAACACGTGGATCGTCCGGGACAATGAGGTGGATCATCCGGGATGATGGACAATAATTAGTGCAATGTCAGCCGTTTGATCAGATCAGGAAGATATGGATCATATCGTCCAGGACGATGTAAGGATCTTCCATGACGATCACCAATAATTGGGATTTTTTAGCAGCAGGAGCAGTGTGGGGACGATTTTGAATGAATCGTCCAGGATGATGTTTGGATCATCCAGGACGAAAGGGATCATCCAGGATGATCGAGGTATCGTCTAGGACGATGTGAAGAAAACAAAAAAAAAGATGGATGATGAAGATGATCGATCAGGATCCCAAAAACACAACCATGAAATCAAAATAAACCAAAAACAAATAAATCTTACAGCAAAAACACATAAAAGCAACATTTTTTTTGATCAAGCTGCTCGAGTAAATCAGAATTTTTCCTTGATTTTAGATTCAAAAACCAATAAGAGGACGATTGACAACACTGAAATCCAGGAAAGGTTGGAAAATTCAACTTTCGTAACTCCGACCCCGGGCACCTTATCGATGCAAACCTCTTTCAAAAGAAAAATCCGATTCAGAAGAAAAGACATTAGATTTGAAAAGAGATCCTTTCAAGCCTCGTTCCAGAAAAATATCTGATATAATAGTGTTACAAAGTAAAAAATCAGAAATCAAGATTTTCAAACTCAAGCTTTTGAAAATATGAAGTGGCACACGAATTTTTCTAAGACATTTAACAATCTGAAAGGGAAGAAAGCTTCGTTTGGGTTCATTTTGTGCCTCTTTTTCAAATTGGTTGGCGCTTTGCGCATCGTTTGATTTTTGATACACTTTGTGTATCCAATTTGGCAATTTCGCATCTTTTCAGTTTTGGGCTCATTTTATGCCTCTTTTTCAAATTATCTGGCGCACTGCGCATCTTTTATAAGCTTTCTCCTTTTCACAATCATTAAAGAGTCTCAACTGTGAGATTATCTTCCAGACATAGGAGATGTCTCTCCAAAGTAAGGAAGAATGATTCACAAAACAAAAGCCATACAGCATATGATAAATGCAATCACTTGGTTTAGAAAATCAAACTAATGACTCAAGACTTTGAAAAACACTATTGATATGAGGCAGATTACTGTATGAAGATAAAATAATCTCTATTTCAAAAACTAACATTTTAATTTTGAAGAGGATTTTTATCGAAAAGAAACTATACACCAGTAAAGGAGTTAGAGGAAGAGAAACAATCATCAATGTTTCTTCCCTTTAACATATTCAGTGGAATCAATCACTGTTTACCAGCTTCCAAACCAAAACAAGGTAAAAACTCCCAGTCAAAAATTTAGATTATCAGAAGTAGTGAGCGGTGATCAGATTTTGAAAAGCATAAAATAGTAAGTGCAAGATATGAACCAGTGAATAAAAATAGGTAGAAAATCACAGCAAAATAAATACTCAAATCAAACTAACAGAAAGGCTAAAACAGAAATCAGCAGAGGAAATAAAATCATTTGAAAGCAAATAATAAAAACAAAAACTAACTAACAGAAAACAGAATACCAATCAGAACAATCAGAAATCAGCAGTCATCAGAATCAAGCATTTATATCAATCACTCCTAATCTGGTTCTCAAAATGCTGAATGAGTCAAAGGTCAGTGGTTTAGTGAATATGTCAGCCAGCTGATTTTTAGTTGCTACATGATGTAGCTCAATGTCCCCTTTTGTAACATGGTCCCTAATGAAGTGATGCCTTATATCAATGTGTTTGGCCCTAGAATGTTGGATTGGATTCTTAGAGATACAGATAGCACTAGTATTATCACACTTAACAGAAATTGTGCCAACTGGTACCCCTAAATCCAAGATTTGTTGCTTCAACCAAAGAACCTGGGCCACACAACTCCCTAAGGTAATGTACTCAGCTTCAGCAGTGGAAAGTACAACGGAGTTCTATTTTCTACTAGACCAGGAGACTAACGACTGTCCTATGAATTGACAAGTCCCAGAAGTACTCTTTCTATCCACCCTACACCCCGCAAAGTCAGAATCAGAAGATCCAATGATCTCAAAAGAGGTGCTGTGCCTAGGGTACCAGATTCCTAGGTTTGGGGTCCCTAAAAGATATCTAAGAATTCTCTTAACAGCAGTCAGGTGGGACTCTTTAGGATCAGCTTGAAACCTAGCACAAAGACAGATAATAAACATGATATCAGGTCGGCTAACAGTCAGGTAAAGCAGTGAACCTATTATCCCTCTATACGTTTTCTGATCAACAGATTTTTCACTTGAATCCTTATCTAACTGAACTGAGGAGGGCATGGGAGTATTGATTGGCTTGGCTTTGTCAATTTCATATTTCTTCAAAATGTCCTTAGTGTATTTTGATTGATTGAGAAAGGTTCCATCATCCGTTTGCCTTATGCTAAACCCCAAAAAGTAGGACAATTCTCCCATTATACTCATCTCAAACTCCTTACTCATTATTTTAGAAAACTCATCACATAAATATTTATCAGAAGATCAAAAAATTATATCATCAACATAGATCTGGACAATGAGTAAGTCATCCCCTAATCTTCTCAGAAAAAGGGTGGTGTCTACGCTCCCTTTAACAAACTCTCTTTCTAACAGGAATGTGCTAAGCCTCTCATACCAAGCTCTGGGTGCCTGTTTCAATCCATATAAGGCCTTTTTTTAATTTATAGACATGACTTGGATATTGGGAACTCTCAAAACCTGGGGGTTGTTCTACAAAAACATCTTTTTTAATTACCCCATTTAAAAAGGCACTCTTTACATCCATTTGAAACAGCTTAAATCCCTTATAACAGGCAAAGGCTAGTAGCACTCAAATGGCTTCCAATCTAGCTACAGGGGCAAAAGTCTCCTTAAAATCAATCCCTTCTATCTGATTATATCCCTTAGCCACCAATCTTGCCATATTTCTCACCACCACACCAGAGTCATTCATCTTATTCTTAAAGACCCACTTGGTTCCCACAATACTTTGATTTTTAGGTCTTTCTACTAACTCCCAAACATCATTCCTTACAAATTGATTCAATTCTTCCTGCATAGCTAAAATCCAAAACTCATCCGACAAGGCTTGATTGATGTTGGTGGGTTCAGTCATTGAGATAAAGGCAGAATGGTTTACTTCCTTCCTAAGTCCATGCCTAGTCCTAACACCTTCAGAAGGGTCTCCTAAGATCAGTTCTTTAGGATGACTCGAATAATATCTCCAATCTCTAGGCAACGTGGTTTGAGGTTCTACCCTTTCCACCAAATTTGTATTTCTAACTCCTTGGGTAACCTCAACAATCTCTTCATCTTCTACTTCAGATCTAGACTCCTTAGGATCAGATTTATCAAACACTACATGGGTTGTTTCTTCCACCACCAAAGTCCTCCTATTAAACACCCTAAAGGATTTCCCCACACTTGAATATCCTAAGAACACTCCTTCATCAGATTTGGGGTCAAATTTTCCTAAGGGTGACTTCCCATTGTTCAGAATGAAAACCTTACAGCCAAAGACATGGAGGTGGGACAGATTTGGAGTTCTACCCTTAATGATCTCATAAGGTGTCTTGTTCAGTTTGACTCTCACATTCACCCTATTCAGCACATAACAGGCAGTGTTCACCGCCTTAGCCCAAAAGTATTTTGGAAGTGAATACTTGGCAAGCATGGCTCTAGCGGCTTCCACTAAGGTCCTGTTCTTCCTTTCAGCTACCACGTTCTGCTGAGGGGTCCTAAGAGCTGAAAAATTGTGACTAATCCCATGATCCTCACAAAAACTTCCAAATCTTTCATTTTCAAACTCCCTTCCGTGATCACTATGGATGGTAATAATCTCACATCCTAACTTCTTCTGAATCCAAGTAGAGAAAGATCTAAACTCATCAAATGACTCAGATTTATGTGACAAAAACTTAACACAAGTGAACCTCGAATAATCATCTACAATCATAAACCCATAGACTCTCCCCCCTAAGCTGGCAATGCTAATGGGTCCAAAGAGGTCCATGTGAAGAACTTCTAAAGGTCTGGAGGTGCTAATATCCTTAGCAGAGTGAAAAGATGACTGGACTTGCTTCCCCAACTGACATGCATCACACAGGTGATCCTTAGTGAACTTAAGCTTGGGCACTCCTCTAACTAAGTCCTTTTGGGTGACTCTCCTAAGGGTTTTCATACTGGCATGACACAATCTCCTATGCCATAACCAAGACTCATCAGTAGCAGTTTTTAAGAAATTGAATTATCAGATTTAAGGCAACTTACATCTAGCTTGTAGACGTTGTTGATCCTTTGCCCCTGTAAAACAACTTTATCATTTAAGCTTAAAATGCAGCCAGTGGGCAGGAATTTAATGTTGTATCCCTTGTCACAGAGTTGACTGATGCTCAGCAAGTTGTGTTTCAGTCTATCTACAAGCAAAACATTATCAATCATAAAATTCTTTGAATCACCAATTATACCTGAGCCTACCACCTTCCTGGTGGTGTTATCTCCAAGTGTAACCTTGCCTCCAGCGAAATGAACTGATTTGCATCTCCCATCATATGTCTAGAACATCCGCTGTCCAGGTACCACATGCTCTCATGAGGTCTTATGTGAGAGCACACCTATAAAAATATCAAACGTCAGTCTTAGGAACCCAAACAGGTTTGGGTTCCTTCTTATGAAAAGAAGAATGAAATGCATGCGTGCTGTGCTGTGAAACAGGCAGTTTGGGTTTCCACACCCAATCTGTACTACGGTGAACAGTGCAGGTGTGGGAAATGTGTCCTAACATGCCACATGAAAAACATCTAACACCAGGAAAAGGGTTAACTAATCTACGTGGGTGATAGTGCCTCTTCCTAGATGCATATGAAACATGCTTTGATGAACTTGCAATAGATTTTTCAAAAGGTGGCGGTGCATAAAACTGTTCAAAAGTGGGCGGTGTTTTATTCTTTTCAAAAGCACTGATTTTCACTTTCAAAAACTCAATATGTTTATTTAGACTTGCAATTTCAAAGGTTCTGGCACTTTCATTACTTTCTAAATCACATGCCATATCATTCACTTTCTTAAAAGCAACTTCTAATTCAACATGCGATATTTTTAACAAATCATGCTCAACAGTTAAATCAGAATATTTTTTGTTCAAATCATGGAATTCATCAAGCAAAGACATGTGATTGGAATCAAGTGTGGAATGATCTTTAACTACAGAATCATGCTCTTTTTGCAAAGTCAAATAATCTAATTTCAAACTAGCATGAGTTTTCTTAAGTTTCCTATAAGATGTATGAATTCTTTCAGAAACTTCAAATAATTGATCGTAAGTCAGCTCACATACCTCTTCCTGGTCTGACTGACCAGGGTGATCATCTGCCATCAGACACAAGTTTGTTTCCTCCTCTTCAGCTTCAGTCTCAGAAGAGTCGGATGTAGAGTCTGCCCAGAACGCCTTCTAAATCCGCTTCTTATCCTTTCTGAACTTTGGTTTCTCCTCACCCTTCTCCTTGCTTGGGTGAGCTTTAAGTGTAGGACAATCAGCCTTAATGTGTCCAGGCTTCCTGCATTCAAAACAAACAGATTCAGATGAACCCTTAAAATTTTTACTGGACTTACCCTTGTTCCACTTCTGATAGTTCTTATGTTTCTTCCTTAGAAAGCTTTTGAATTACCTTGTGATCAAGGTAACATCATCGCTATCAGACCCGAAAGTGCTAGCATCTGAATCTTTGGCCTTTAGTGCCACTGTCTTCTCTTTCTTGTGTTCACCTACATCAAGTTACCTTTGGTTCACCCCTTGCTCGTAAGCAATGAGTGATCCAAGTAAGCTGTCAATAGAGTAAGTATTTAAATCTTTAGATTCACTGATAGTAATAATCTTAGCATCATAAGAAGCAGGCAAACATCTAAGAATTTTGTTCACTCCTTCGTAGTTAGTAAGTTCTCTCCCTAAAGCATGCAAAGAGGTAACAATCTGAGTGAACCTTGTGTACATTTTTGAAATAGTCTCACTAGGTTTCATGCAAAAAAGTTTGTAATCATGTAACAAGATGTTTAACCTAGACTATTTGACTTCAGTTGTACCTTTGTACGTTATACATAATCTATCCCAGATTTCATTTCCCGTTGTACAAGTAGAAACACGCATATAGTCCTCAGATTTTAAAGCACAAAAAAAATAGTTCAAGCATTTTGCATTTAACTGTGCTAAATCATGATCATCAAACGTCCAATCAATAAAAGGCAATTCAGTTTTCACATTATTAATCAATCTAAAAGATGGTTCGTATCTGTCCTTAACTAACATCCACATATGATAATCAATAGATTGTAGAAAAGTAGACATGCGTGTTTTCTAAAAATCAAAATGAATATTATCAAACAACGGTGGTCTTGTAATAGAATAACCTTCAGCAGTATTACGATTGTTACAGTTAGCCATGGATCAAATTCAAAAGTTTTTAAACCTAAATTTTGAATCCCGCTCTGATACCACTTGAAAGTTCGAAAGGGATGTTAAGCCCTAGTGAACTAGTCCTGAGGCAAACCAAGAGGGGGGGTGAATTGGTTATTTAAAAATTACATGATAACAATGAAAATCTTTTCGATACTTAGCAGCGGAAATAAGTAAATAAGAATGAAAAGATCAATCACAGATATTCACCCAAGCAGTTAATATCGGAAAAGTAAAGTGCAAAACTGAATCAGAAAAGCAAACCAGATTTTATAGTGGTTCAGAAAACTTGACCTACGTACACTCCTCGGAGCCTCCCCTCCGGGTATTGCACTAAACAAAAAATGTCTCTCCTTTTGCTCCCACAGCAAGGCGGAGAAGCCTGTACAAACACCTTCTTTTCACCACACGGTGAGGCAGAGAACCTGACCTCCTTTTGCTTCCTCCTGAAGCAGGCAGAGAACCTTCAAACTCCTTTTACTTCCACCTGAAGCGGGCAAAGAATCCTCGAACTCCTTTTGCTTCCACCTGAAGCGGGCAGAGAACCCCAGATCTTCTTGCGAATGATCCTTCCACGACGAACACCGACTAGATGAAAGACGACGAGCAGAGAAGATGACTCTGATCCGTGCTTGGAGCAACCTTAGTGAATCCCTCGCTAACTCACCCTCACAAGATCTTCTCTCTCTCTCCCAACTCTCTCTCTCTAGGGTTTCTCAGGGAAGGAAGGTGGCAAAAGATTTTTCTTGTTTCAAGAAAAAGTTCTTTTATAGGAGGGCTTAAAATTTGCCCTAAATCTCAACTGGTCGGCCAAGATCGTCCTATACGATCAGTTCAAATTCAGCTGTTTCAGCCTGGACGATCTGGCTCTTCTGGACAATCAATAGAAAAAATTATTCATATCGTCCCGTACGATCCTGCGATCATCCGGGACGATTAGTGCAAATCGAGGAATATCGTCTAGAAGACAGTTCGGGTCGTCCAGAGAAATCTGTGCTGGACCACCAAAAAATGACTTGATCGTCCAGGACGATAGGGATATCGTCCTGTACGATTAGTTCAAAAAGTGCCCAAATCATCATGAACACAGTTCGGGTCGTACAGCTGAAATGGACTAGACGATCATGATCGTCTGGGACGATCCTGCGATCGTCCAGGATGATATGATCATATCAATCAAAAATAAATTGCTTTCCTTAATTACCAGATTAATTTAGGCATGATTGTACTGAATCGTCCATGATGATATACGTATCGTCCAGGACGATCAGACCAAATAACTAAAAATAAAAACTTGCCTAACTTGATCTGGCAGCTGAGAATTTCTGATTTGAGCATATCATCCTGTACGATTCAAAGATCATCCAAGATGATCTACTTAATCAGACCCTCTTAACTTAGTCGCCCTAATTAGGGTTTCTATTTTTACCTGATCGTCCAGGATGATGTGAATATTGTCCAGGACGATCTGAATAAAAACTGAACAGAAACTCTAATTCACTCAAGCTCTCCCCCTGAGTGTGTGTGTGCAAGATTACTTAGCTAGGGGATCAGTTACATTACAATTGACTCAATAAAATAAAAAATAGTACATTGGACATACTTGGACCCGATCTTGAGTTGACTTGAGTGGCTCGTGGTCTTTTGTGCCTGAAACAGATTAGCCAAGCAAAACACACTAGAAACATGTTTATCATCATCAAAACCAAATTTGCAACACCTTTCATAATCTCTAAATAATCTCAGTTATGAAATTACTTTCCAGACATAATAGAAGAAAAAGCTCACTCTCTATAGTAAAGAGGAGTAATTTCAGAACAAAATCATACTCCATATGATAAGTGCCATCACCTGATTAAGAAAAATATAAAAATGATTCAATGCTTTGAAAATACTATTTATATGAGATAGATTACTATAGGAAGATAAAATAGATTTCTGTTTCAAAAACCAACTTTTTAATTTTAAAAATAATTTTTATCCAAAAGGAACAATACACTATTAAAGGAGTTAAAGGAAGAGAAATAATCATCAATATTTCTTCCCTTTAACTATTTCAGAAGAGTCAATCACTGCTTACAAGCTTTCAAACAAAACTAAGGCAAAAACTCAGTTAGAAATCTAATTTATTAGCAGTAACGAGTAGTGATCTGATTCTGAAGAAAATAAATAGTAAATCAATAAAGAAAGAAGGAAAATGCATAAAGAGAAATAATCAAATCAGAAAAATAACAAAGACAAAAGGAAAATCTGCTAAGAATAAAAACTAAAAAGAAAACAGAGTAATCAAATCAAATAAAAACAAAGGAAAACTAAAAAATAGAAACTTCAGAAATCAGTGATCATCGAATTTATGTATCTATATCAATCACACCCAATCTGGACTTTAAAATGCTGAATGAGTCAAAGGCCAGTGGTTTAGTAAAGATGTCAGCCAGTTGGTTTTCAGTTGCTACATGGTGTAGCTTAATTTCCCCTTTGGTAACATGGTCCATAATGAAGTGATGCCTTATGTCAATGTATTTGGTTCTTACATGTTGGATAGAATTCTTAGAGATGCAAATGGCACAAGTGTTATCACACATAACTAAAATTATGCCAACAGGTAATACTAAATCTAAGATTTGTTGCTTCAACCAAAAAACTTGGGCCACACAACTTCCTAAAGCAACGTACACAGCTTCAGCAGTGGAAAGTGCAACAGAGTTTTATTTTTTATTGGACTAGGAGACTAAGGACTCTCACATAAATTGATAAGTTCCAGAAGTGCTCTTTCTATCCACCCTACACCCTGCAAAATCAGAATCATAATATCCAATAATCTCAAAAGAAGTGTTGTGTCTAAGATACCAGATTCCTATATTTGGGGTCCCAAAGAGATATCTAAGAATTCTCTTAATTATAGTTAGGTGGGATTCTTTAGGATCAACTTGAAATCTAGCACAGAGGCAAACACTAAATATTATATCAAGTTGGCTAGCAGTCAAGTAAAGCAGTGATCTAATTATACCTCTGTACTTCTTTTGATCAACATATTTTCCATTTGAATTCTTATCTAACAGGACAGTGAAGCTCATGGGAGTGTTTATTGGCTTCACTTTATCCATTTCATATTTCTTCAAGATATCCTTAATATACTTTGATTGATTCAAAAAGATTCCATCATCCATTTGTCTTATGCTAAACCCCAAAAAGTAGAATAATTCTCCCATCATACTCATCTCAAACTCCTTACTCATTATTTTAGAAAAAGCATCATATAACTTTTGATCAAAAGATCTAAATAGTATATCATCAATATAGATCTGGATAATGAGTAAATCCTCTCCTACTTTCCTCAAAAAAAAGGGTGGTGTTTACGCTCCCCTTAACAAACTCTCTTTTTAGTAGGAATGTGCTAAGCCTCTCATACCAAGCTCTAGGTATCTGTTTCAATCCATATAAGGCCTTTTTTAATTTGTAAATATGATTTGGATATTGGAAACTCTCAAAACCTGAGGGTTGCTCTACAAAGACATCTTCCTTTATAACCCCATTTAAAAAGGCACTCTTAATATCCATTTAAAAAAGCTTAAATCCCTTATAACAGGCAAAGGCTAGTAGCACCCTAATGGCTTCCAATCTAGCTATAGGGGCAAAGATCTCCTCAGAATTCATCCCTTTTATTTGTTTGTACCTCTTAGCCACCAATATTGCCTTATTCCTAACCACCACATCAGAATCATTCATTTTATTCTTAAAGACCCATTTGGTTCCAACTACACTTTGATTCTTAGGTCTTTCTACTAACTCCCAAACATCATTCCTCATAAATTGGTTAAGTTCTTCTTGTATAGCTAAGATTCATAATTCATCAGAAAGGGCTTGATTGATGTTGGTGGGTTCAGTCATTGAGATAAAGGCAGAATGGTTTACTTCCTTCCTAAGTCCATGCCTAGTTTTAACACCTTTAGAAGGGTTTCCTAAGATCAGTTCTTTAGGATGACTCGAAGATATCTCCAATCTCTAGGCAAAGTGTTTTAAGGTTCTACCCTTTCCTCCAAATTTGTATTTTCAACTCCTTGGGTAATCTCTCTTACCTCTTCTTCTTCCTCAACTCTAGACTCCTTAGGATCAGATTCATCAAACACCACATGAGTAGTCTCCTCCATCACCAATATCCTCTTATTAAACACTCTAAAGGATTTTCCCACACTTGAATATCCTAAGAACACTCCTTCATCAGATTTTGAGTAAAATTTTTCTAAGGATGATTTTTCATTGTTAAGAATGAAAACCTTATAGCCAAAGATATGGAGGTGGGACAGGTTTGGATTTCTACCCTTAAAAATCTCATAGGGTGTCTTTTTCAGATTGGATCTAATATTCATACTATTCAACACATAACAGGCTGTGTTCACTACTTTTGACCAAAAGTATTTTGGAAGAGAATACTTAGCAAGCATGTCTCTAGTGTCTTCCACTAAGGTTATGTTCTTCCATTCAGCTACCTCATTCTACTGAGGGGTCCTAGGAGCTGAAAAGTTATGGCTAATCCCTTGCTCCTCACAGAAGGTTCCAAATTTTACATTTTTAAACTCCCTGACATAATCACTATGGATGGTAAAGATCTCACAACCTAACTTATTCTGCATCCAAGTGGAGAAAGATTTAAATTCATCAAATGACTCAAATTTATGTGACAGAAATCTAATCCAAGTGAACCTCGAGTAATCATCGACAATCACAAATCCATAGACTTTTCCCCCTAAGCTGGCAGTGCTAATGGGACCAAAGAGATCCACGTGAAGGACTTCTAAAGGTTTAGAGGTGCGAATATCCTTAATGGAGTGGAAAGAGGATTGGACTTGCTTTTCTAGTTGACAGGCATCACACAGGTGGTCCTTAGTAAACTTAAGCTTGGGGACACCTCTAACTAAGTCCTTTTGGGTGACTCTTCTAAGGGTTTTCATACATGATATAATCTCATGTGTCATAACCAAGACTCATCAGTAGCAATTTTTATGTAAAATAATACAGCACATTCAATATTATTTAGTTCAAGTATGTAGACGTTGTTGATCCTCTTGCCCTGCAAAATAATGTTATTATTTAAGCTTATAAAGCAAGTGTTTGCCAGGAACTTGATGCTGAACCCTTTTTCACAGAGTTGACTGATACTGAGTAGGTTATCTTTCAGTCCATCTACAAGCAAAATATTTTCAATCAAAAGGTTCTTGGAGTTTCTGATTATAACTGCACCCACCACTTTCCTGGTGGTGTTGTCTCTAAGAGTGACCTTGCCTCCAGCCTTGGCCTCAAGCAAAATGAATTAATTTGCATCTCCACTCATATGCCTTGAGCATCTGCTATCCAGGTACCTTATGTTCTCATGAGATCTTGTTTGAGAGCACCCTTGTAAAATCATCAAATGTCAGATTTAGGAACCCAAACAAGTTTGGGTTCCTTCTTATGAAAGGAAGAATGCAATACAAGTGTGTTATGCTATGAATCATATAATTTGGGCCTCCACACCCAATGGGTACTATGATGAATAGTGCAAGTCTGGGAGATATACCCTAACATGTCACACAAGAAATATCTAATTCTAGGAAAAGGGTTAACTAATCTACGTGGGTGATAGTGCCTCTTCCTAGGTTTGAATGAAACAAGCTTTGATAATTTTGAATGAGATTCTTCAAGTGATGGAGGTTTGTAAAATTGTACAGATGTAGGAGGTGTTTTGTTATTCTCAAATGCACTAATTTTTATACTTAGAAATTCATTTTTTTAAGAATTACAATTTCTAATTTCAATACATGCTCATTATTATCTAAATCCAATGCCATGTTATCTAGTTCTTTAAATACTTTTTTTCTAAATCAGCATGCGATATTTTCCAAGAATCATACTCAATAATTAATTCAGAATATTTTTTATTTAATTCATCAAATTCATCAAGTAATGACATGTGATTGCTATCAAGTGTAGAATGATCCTTAAGCAAAATCTTATGCTCTTTTTGCAAGTTTAAGAATTCCAATTTCAGACTAGCGTGAGTTTTCTTAAGTTTTCTATATGACGAATGAATTTTCTCAGAAATATCAAGTAATTGATCATAGGTTAGTTCACATACCTCTTCTTGATCAGACTATCATGATGTTCATCTGCCATCAAACACAGGTTTATAGTCTCCTCTTCTGCTTCAGTCTCAGAGGAGTTGGATGCAGAATCCGCCTAAAAAGCCTTTTGAATCTTCTTCTTGTCCTTTCTGAACTTTGGTTTCTCCTCACCCTTCTCCTTGCTTGGGTTAGCCTTAAGTGTAGGACAATCAACTTTTATATGTCCTGGCTTCCTACATTCAAAACAAACTATATCAGAAGAAATTTTAAAATTTTTGCTAGACTTATCTTTGTTCCATTTCTAATAGTTTTTGTGTTTATTCCTTAAAAAGCTTTTAAATTGCCTAGTGATTAAGGCAACATCATCACTTTCAGACCTTAAAGAATTAGTCTCCCTTTCGTTGGCTTTCAATGCCACAGTCTTCTCTTTCTTCTTCTCTCCTGTATCAAGCTACCTTTGGTTCACTCCTTGCTCATAAGTAATTAGTGATCAAAGCAAGTTATCAATAGAATACTTATTTAAATTCTTGGATTCCGTGATAGCAGTTATCTTGGCATCATAGGAAGAGGGCAAACATCTCAAGATTTTGTTAACTTTTTTATAGTTGGTGAGTTCTCTTCCTAGGGCATGCAGAGAGGTGATAATCTATATAAACCTAGTATACATTTCAGATATAGACTTACTAGGTTCCATGCAAAAGAGTTCATAGTCATGAAGCAAAATGTTCAACCTAGATTATTTAACCTCTGATGTGCCTTCATAAGTAATGCATAATCTATCTCAGATTTCTTTACCAGTTGTGCAAGTAGAGACATGTATGAAATCCTCAGATTTTAATGCACAAAAAAAAATAGTTTAAGCATTTTGCATTTAGTTGTGCTAACTCTCGATCATCAAATGTCTATTCAACAAAAGGCAGTTCAGTTTTAACACCATTAACCAGTCTAAAAGGTGCATCATAACCATCTTTAACAATCATCCACATGCGATAATCAATTGATTATAAAAAGGTGGACATGCAAGTTTTCCAGAAATTAAAAGGTATGTTATCAAACAGGGGTGGACGAGTAATGGAATAACCTTCAGTAGTGTTTCTATTACCAAAGTTAGCCATGGATCAAATTCAAAAGTTTTTTAAAACTTGATTTTATGAATCCCTCTCTGATACCACTTGAAAGTTCGTTAGGGATGTTAAGCCCTTGTTAATTAGTCCCGAGGCTAACCAAGAGGGGGGTGAATTAGTTATTTTTTAAAAATTTGTGAGAAAAAAATGATTTTAAAAATCTTTTTGAACATTATAAAAATAATTATAATTTTGCGATGATGTGAAGATGTATAGTGGTTCAATTTAATCAATAATAAATTTAATCACATGTTCATCAATAGAAAAGTAAAGTGCAAAAAATAATTAGAAAGAACTCACCAGATTTTATAGTGGTTCAGTCAACTTGACCTACGTCCACTCCCTGGAGCCTCCCCTCTAGTTTCCTATGATGTAATTAACTATGAGGGTTTGCACTCGTAGGAGATTTAGAAACCCAGATCAATTTTTAAAATCAAATTTTTAAAACCTTAATTAATTATCTTTGATAAAATTTAAGTCAAAATTAATGATCATTATCATCATTTTCAAATGATCAATAATGATTAATATCTTCTTCCTTCACGAAGATATTTTAATTATTATTTTAACTTTGATTATGAAATTAATGATAATTTATCCTTAGCATAGTTAAATACCTAAGTGAACAATCATTTTAACCCTCCGGGATCATATGTAGTTCTTGCTCGAATTTGAACCCATTAGGGAATGGTATGCTCATCTCCTAAGATGATATATCATTCATAATGATGTGTTCAATTTCAAAATTAAAATTTAAGAAATTAAATTACCCAAAAATAATTAATCTTCCCAAAAAACAACACTTTTTAATCAAACAAAAAAATGGCGACTCCATTGGGGACAATCTCTCTCTCTCTCCATCTTTAATAGAGGTTGAAATTTTATTGCACCAGCAGTTTTGACTACCCTTCTTTCTGTTGGTCCCTCTGCCCATTTCTTCATTGGGTGAGTGTGGCCAATATCAATTAAGACATGTTAAAAGAGAGGTGAGTGTATGAAACCTCTGTCAAAGTCTTAGCTTTGACACTTTGACTCTGATTTAATTGGTAGAGCAAAAGAGTCAAGCCAAATTCTTTAAAATCCTTCTATATATGTTGCAAACTCACGTGCAAATAAATCTCAAGCATGCTAAGTTTCACAATTTATAGAAAATCCTTATATTTTAAAATCACAGTTTTAATATCCCTTTCAAAATCTTTCAAATTAACTTCAATTATCATTGTCATGTATCTTCTATAATATTCTATTGTAGTTGAACAAATGCAATGCAAATCCAAATTTTCTTCAAATCAAATCTGACTTTGACATTTTACTCTCGAGTCAATTGATGGGGTAAAAGAGTCGAGCCAGGTTCTCCTATATTTTCTCAATCAATTTTGTAAACCCTCATGTTGGGTGAAAACTCAAAATATTAGGGTTCAAAATTTAAAGAAAACCAATCCAGCTCAAATTTAATTTCAAATCAAACTAATTCAAGTCACTTTCTTAATTCCAAGAAATTGAGTATACTCAAATGGCTAGAAAACTTATCTTCTCCCTAGATAGGAACCTGACCATAGAAGAAATCTTCTATGATAGTTTGATTTAGTTTAGAGTGGAGTCTCAGAACCTCAAGCTATCAGTCAATGAAGAAATAATAATTGACATGTCTGTTTTTGAAAAACTGATCCAAATTATTGACATGTCTATCAGAATCCAAAAGGATATTTCCTTAGTTGAGATTACTTTAGGGTCAGGAGTTGACTACCCCATCTCTGGGATGGAGGTCGTTGTCAACCCTTTACCCACTGTAGCCTCTACTCAGGTGGATAAGAACCATAAGTCAATAATGATGGAAGAGTTACAATCTCAATCCAAGATTAGGTCAAGTTCTAGCACCCTTTTGGTCAGTAAGAACCAAAAGAATAACTACCTTCAAAGAGTCAGAAAGAGGAATCTTAAGGCTAGAAGATTATTGAGTCTAAAGCCTTAAAGCAAGGCAAATCTGAGGCCAATTGAGAGTTGGTTGCTTCTTCTACGTATCCCCTTCTTGGTAGAAATTATTTCCACCCTTTTCCTATTGCCCAAAGGAGGGGAGTTATAAAAATGAGAGTGTGATCTCCACTACACCGTCTCGACTACTACACAGAAAGAATTAATAACCCAGAACTGAATAAATACCAGTAAGAGGCTATAGGCCCCCAGTTGAGGGTTATGACCTATCCACTCTACTAAAAATGTTAGGTCACATTATTATGCATGTCCCACTATATCACCTATAGAGGAGGAGGTGTAAAAATCACTCAGGGTACCACTCTCTTAACTGCTCGGTCGCTAGTAATGAGAGAGGGGAAATAACCTATAATTGTATCAGATAGTGGTACCATTGAAATTTAACTTTCAAAGGGGTCCTATCACAATAAATATTTTTATTAAAATGATGCCACATCAACTAGGGATAGTGCAAACCCCATAACAATCTCTCCCTCCAAAGAGATTGTAGGAATTTAATTCCACACTACTAGGGTCTTGCCACCTAGACCTGCAATTTTTCCTTAAGGAAAACTTACCAATTTCTCATGTGTACTGGATCCAGGCTTTCAAGATAGTTGATTCACCTTTTTAATAAACATTGACCTCTACCTTAAACTTTAAGCAGTAGAGAGTTGTAGTTGAGTCCATAAGATCTTTAAATGCCCCTCCCTCCCACCACTTCTGTGGGTTGATTTAAACTTTGAATTAAAATCTTTATCAAACTTAAGTTGATTTGGAAACGAACATCCTTTCAATCTTTTTTCAATTTTCTATCTTAATTGGCATCTCTTGCATGCTTTGAATCTATTAAAAGATTTATTCTAGTCAAGTTGATACTCCTGTCAAAAGATTGGGTCTGCTTTGAGAATTATTCTTCCTTATCTAAAAGAGATTACATTTTCTTCTCTAATACTTAAGATAAAATCCCAGCATCCAAAAAGAGAACAATTAATTTGAGATTTTAAATGAAGGTGAAGCCTCTTTTCAAAATCAATTGAAATCAAAAGATGTGTAAAGTACGCCAAAATCAAGAAATACACAAAGTGCATCAATATCTCAAAAGATGTGCAAAATGTGCCACAAAATCCAAAGGTGTGCAAAGTGTGCCACTAAAAAATGAAAAAGAAAGAAAGAGGCTTCTTCCTTCTTTAATTCCTTAAATCTCAAAGGAAAACCTGGTCAATCCTTACTACATGACTTTAAAAAATCTTGAATCCTGAATCTCCACCATGCACTGATTATCTATCAGATATAAAATTCTGTGCAGGAGAATTGAAAAGATTAAATTTCTCTATCCAACATAAACCTTTTTGAAATTGATTTTAAGTCAAAATTTATATGGGAGAACTCTAGTTCAGTTTCTATAAAACTTGGTCTGGGTCAACTAAACCTAAATCCCTAAATCTTTCCATATTTGTTAGAGTCGATCCACTTCTCACTATACTTATAAATTTGTTCCCACATATCATTCCAACAGGGTTCAAATATTTAAGAGGAAATTTTTAATAAAAAGATTGAATCTTCTACTCCTTATAAAAAATTTAAATCTTATCCTTGAGGAATGTGTGAGTCCTTGCACAAAGGCATCTTTTCCTTTAATGCCTTTTCTACAAAATCACTCTATGCTAGGTCCAAGATTAATCCCAGTAGAGGAGTGTTCTACTTCACTGGAAATTATCATTTAATATCAAATTATAATTGAGAAGAGTGCCTGAATCCAATTTGAGGAGCTCGAGGGCTTGCAAAGTGTCATCTCCAAGGCTCAACAAAACTTAGAGTCATACATGGCCCGAATAGTTTAAGCTTGTGATAAGATAGTGTGACTTAGAACTTTCCAAGTAGGAGACTTGGTCCTAGTTCTTCGGATGCCTATCTTAGCCTACTAAGAGATCGGTGGGGTAGTTTGAACCAATGTAAGACTGACCATTTTCCATAGAGACGATCTTTGAGGGAATTTCAAACATTAACTGACCAACCCAGAAGGTTGTGCCACCTGATATTTTTAAATATTGGGGTGGTTCTTCAGGAAGTATCAAGCCAGATGAATATCAAATTTAACATCATCAAACTAATTCAAAAATAAAAAAAATGAACTCAAAATTCTCTAAACTCAAATTCAAAATCTTCTAAATTTAGATCTCTATCTAAAATCAAAATTTTAATCAATTCAAACCAAATGAAATTCAATCAAAATCCAAAATTCAAAATTCATATCCAATTCAAAACCAAAATCAAAATTCACTAGTCATTTAAGGATAGGTGTGAGTCCCCGTGCTTCCTTTCCTTAGGATTAGATATGCTATCAGTGAAATAAGCCTTTCGTGGCACCATCCTAGCATCCAAAATCAAATTTGGGTGAGATAGTTTTTTTGCCAAAATCCTTAGAGGCTTAGGTAGACTGTCTCCTTGGCTAGTCCCTCTAGTTAGATATGCGTCCCCATTCTTTCTAACTAGGTTAGTCATTAAATACCCAAAAGAAATTTGATCTTTTAGGAGTAGGTGTGAGTCCCCGTACTTCCTACCTCCGAGGATCTCAACAAACTAATGGTGGATTTTAGCTTGTTGGGCCCCATCCTAGTAAGTCACTCTCTAATTTTTTTAAGGATAGGTGTGAGTCCCCGTGCCTTCTTTTCTTAGGATTAGAATTAAATCAAGTTAGATTGTTTTTTTTTTTTTTTTTTTGTCAAAATCCTTAAAATTTTAGGCAAACTATCTCCTTGGCTAGTCCCCCTGGTTAGATATGAGTTCCTGTGCTTTCTAGCTAAGTTAGTTATTAAAAACCTAAAAGAAATTTAATCTTTTAGGAGTAGGTGTGAGTCCACATGCTTCCTATCTCCTAGGATCTCAACTGACTAGTGATGGATTTAAGTCTGCCAGGCCCCATCCTAGTTAATCACCTTCTAGTCCCCCTGGTTAGATGTGAGTCCTCATACTTTCTAGCTAGATTAGTCATTAAAAACCCCAAAAAAATTGATCTTTTAAGAGTAGGTGTGAGTCCTCGTGCTTCCTATCTCCTAGGATCTCAATTGATTAGTGATGGATTCAAGCCTGCTGGGCCCCATCCTAGTTAGTCACCTTCCAGTCTTTTAAGGATAGCTATGAGTCCCCGTGCTTCCTTTCCTTAGTATTAGACCCATTAGTGAAGGAGTACACCCTCTGTGGTACCATCCTAATTTTAAAATCTTGATTTGATCCTCTGGGTGGAGCAAGTTTCCTCCTCACATGATCATCCACTAGTGATAGAGTATACCCTCTGTGATACCATCCTAGTTTCAAAATCTTTATTTGATCCTCTATATTCAATCCTCTGTATAGAGCAAGTTTCCTCCCCACTTAATCATCCACTAGTGATGGAGTATGCCCTCTATGGCACCATCCTAGTTTTAAAATCTTAATTTGATCCTTTATGTGGAGCAAGTTTCCTCCTCACATGATCTTCCACTAGTGATGGAGTACACCCTCTGTGGTACCATCCTAGTTTCAAAATCTTGATTCAATCCTCTGTGTGGAGAAAGTTTCCTTGACACTTGATCATCCACCAGTGACGGAGTACGCCCTCTATGGCACCATCCTAATTTTAAAATCTTGATTTGATCCTCTATATGGAGCAAGTTTTCTCCCCACACAATCTTCCACTATTACGGAGTATACCCTCTATGGTAATATCCTAGTTTGAAAATTTTATTTGATCCTCTTTGTGGAGCAAGTTTCCTTCCCACATGATCATCTACTAGTGATGGAGTACATCTTTTATAGCACCACCCTAGTTTTAAAATATTGATTTAATTCTCTATGTGGAGCAAGTTTCCTCCCAATATCATCATCGACTAGTGGTGGAGAATTCCCCTTTGTGGCACCATCCTAGTTTCAATTGCAAACTCCAAAATCAAATCTTCTTTTCCTTAAGGTTAGGTTCTTCCTTCCCTTAGGATTAAATCTACTAGTGGTGGAGAACGCCCTTTATGGCACCATCATAGCTTCAAACATCAAACTCAAAAATTTAATCCTTTTTTCCCTAAGGATAGGTCCTTTCCTTCCTTAGGTTTAGACATCCTAGTGGTGGAGAACGCCCTCTATGGCACTATTCTAGTGTCAATTTCAATTTCAAATTTTAAAATTAAGCTTCTTTTCCTCAAGGTTAGGTTCTTTCCTTAAGATTAGATCTACTAGTGGTAGAGTATGCCCTTAGCGGCACTACCCTAGTATCTATTCAAAACTCAATCCTCTAGGGTTAGGTCTTCCCTTCCCTTAGAATCAAAACTCAGACTCGATCCTCTATAGTTAGGAGTTCTTCCTTCCTATATGATCATTTAAGCTTTTTCTCCTTAAGGTTTGGTTCTTCCCTTCCTTAGGATTAGATTTACTAATCGTAGAGTATGCCCCTCTTGACACTACCCTAGTATTAAAATTCAAACTCAGTCCTCCATAGTTAGGAGTTCTTTCTTTTTATACGATCACCCAAATATTCTTTTCCTTTGAGGTTAGGTTTCTCCTTTTCTTAGGATTAGACCCACTAGTGATAGAGAATACCCTCTACGGCACTATTCTAGTATCAATCAAATCCTAATTCTTTAGGAATAGCTTTCTACTTTCCTTCAGAATCAAAATTCCAGACTTGACCTTTCAATTTGATCAACGCCAATATGTGAAATAGAACTTCATTCTATTACATATATTGGGGGTCTATTTGTTGACCTCATTTTTGTATGAGGTCCTTATGACCAATCTAAACCCTAGAATCTACCCAGATCATAGATCAATCCAAATCAAATCCAGATTTTAAATAGAAATTTAAGCTTCAAAGGCCCTATCCTGAAAGCCTTTTTTAGTGAATTTTCAAATATTTCAAACCCTGGTCAAATAACCCTTGATTCATGATCTATTAATTGCATAGTGATTAAGCATGTCCCTAGGGTCTACCCTCCAAATTTAAGCTCAATTTGAGGCCTCTAACCTCAGAAACTTGATTGAAATCCAAAGGCGGTAAAATCTTCAAATATTTATAGCCTATGCCACTAGACCTACTACCCATTGGATCTTGACCTTGGAGCCTTCTCTAAACCCTCTAATCATATCCAAACCTTTAATAATAACTTTTTAAGCATTAATTTATATTTTGGTGGATTCATTTTGAACCCAAGTTGACCAGGGGTCAAAATGACCAAAATGCCCCTTAAGGGCAATTTTATAGTTTTCCTCTAAACTCCAACATAGCCTTTTTAAATTAAATCCCAAACCTTTTCCAGTGTATCCTAATCACCATTAAGAGTGCATAGGACTTAAACCTAGGCCTTGGATCAACCTGGTTGACCAAGTCAACATAGGTTAACAAAACGGTCCCTTAAGAGTTTAAATGGTTGATTTGACCCAATAACCCCTTAAGGGTTTAAATGGGTTAATATAAACCATTAACAAAATTAAATTTTTTTTAAATCCTAAAACCTACTCCATTTGATGCTTTGAGTATTTCCAATGATGCTTTGAGTTTTCCAAACTTGCTTGGAGTCAAACTATAGTCAATTTGACCAAGTCAATTCACTTTGACTTGGTGAAATCCCCTCAAAATCCCATATACCTACTCAAATGTTAATCCCATGTCTTGATATTCCTTCCAAGTTAGCTCAAGACCCACCCATGCCTTCTTATATGCCATGTCATTTGGTTTGACTTGTTGACTAGTCAAATTAGTCAACAAATGGACAAAAACCATTAAAAGACCAAATTACACCACCTCATCATGAGCTTGCATGGCTCACACTCAACACATACCCTCTCCATGCCTTTGAATAGTTTAGGAGGACACTTGGCTTCAATCCAAAGCCCCCTCCATCTATCTAACTCAAAGGGATAAGAGATAAGAGCTAAAAATCCTTCACAAGGAATAATAATGCACTCACATCCAAAACCTTCAATTCCAGTAACCTCCAGCTCTCCAAAAGCTTTCTAAAAACCTCCCTAGTCATTTTCTACATCTTTTCCAAGCTTTTTCCCATGGTTTCTAAGCTCAAAACCATGATTTAGGGAAGAGAGAGAGAGATAGTGAGAGAAAGAAGACTTTCAATAGCATATTTAAATCCAGCTGTTAAAAGTTCTTAGAGTCTTCAGTAAAGTTGTAGAGGACTTATTTAGCTTTCCAACAAGCATAAGAACATCAAAATCTAGCATATATATTGTATGTTAACTTTATTTTAAGTTATATGAGCAAACTTTTATTTCTCCCAAATCTTAATGCATGGAGCCGTGAAATTTTATGGGTTGAAGATTAGGGTATCAAGATCCTACGTTTCAAATTTCATCAAATTTGAATGGTTGGATTGAAAGTTATGGGCAATTGAATTTTCAATTCATTTTGAATTGAGTTTGGATCGGACAGCCCTGATAGCGCCAAGTGTTGCCATCACGCGCACCACTGCAGTTCTATTCACATTGAATAAAAAAATTTAATTAAATGCCTAGAACTTCTAAAATTCATAAAAAATCTAATTTTTCACTAAATTGAGTGTTCTTAAACTCGTTGGGAAAGTCTTGAGCCCTACTATTTACAAAAATTAAAATTCAAGTGTTTTAATCACTATATTATGAGTTATTTTAGATTTTTTGAAATCCATTTTTAGTAATTTTCTCACAATCCAGTGGTCAAATTTAGCCCAAATTTTGGAGAAATGTTTATGGATATCTTAGGCATTCCCTGTAATTTGCTAAGGATCAGATGTCCAGTGGATTTATATAATGTAAATTTTCAAAGTAATGGGTCTAAATTAGAACCAAAACTTTGGAAATTTATAACTCTTTAAATTTTTAGAATTAAGTTGCATAATTTTTGTGGTATGCCTGCATATGTGCCAGGGTTAGATGACTAAAATTTCAAATCCATTTAAACACTAGAGACACCTAGAAAAAATAATTAAGAAAATGGTCTAGCCAACTTAGAAAAATTTTTAAAAATTGTACACACACCAAATAGGGTAAAACTTTAGAACATTAAACATAGTAATATTTTACACCTTAGGTCCAAATTTCATTAGATTTGGAGGTCATTAAGTCAGAAAATTAAACTAATCAAAATTTTGCCCTATTTAAGACCCAAAAACATCAAAAAATGTAATAAATCAAAATTAAATCTAATAATTATAAATAATATATCAAACTGACCAAAATTTAATCCTCTATCTAGGAAAAATAAAAGTTCCATCACTGGACTTTTAATTTATCTTTAACTTAAAATTTAGTGAAAATTAATAATTGATTAAATAAAATAATTAAAAATTACTAAAAATTACAAATAAATTCTAAACTCCTGAAAACACTCCAATCGGTCATCCCTGACCTTTAAGAGTGATTTCATATAGTTTACGATGAGTTTGGATCAAAATAATCAATACCACCATAATTAAGTAACTAAAAAAATCCATTAATTAACCAAACTTTAAAAAATCATAATTAATTCAAATTAAATCCAAAAATTTCAAATAATATATCAAATTAACCAGAATTCTACCCTTAATCAAAGAAAATTAAAATCACTTTAATTTGACTTTAATTTGGAGGATAATTTAATTTTAAGTAAAAATTAATATTTAATTAATTTAATTAATTAAAACTACTTAAAAATTCAATAAAATTTCTAGACACTAGAGAATTTCTCCTTAGGTCAATCCTGACCTTTGGAGTTAATTTCATAGAGTTAGAAGTTTATTTGAAACAAAATCACTAAAAAGCCCTTAATTAAATAAATTAAATAATTCAAATAAATATAAAAATTTTAAAAAATCATAACTAATTGTAGAAAACTCCAAATTATGCAATCTCAAAGGCATAGTACTCCACGTAAGGTATAATATTTATTAAAAATATGAGATCATCAAAAATCTCTTAAAATTAAAAAGTCAACTTTTAAGTCAACTTCAATTCAAATTTTCATTGTAACTTCAAACCTTCATAACTAAATATAAAAAAATTCAAATTCAACAAGCTTATAGTCTAACTGAACATCTTAAGTTCTAATATTTTATAATTAATCCCAAATGATTAAAATAATCTAAAAAATTCTAAAATTTGATAATTAATCCCAAATTCCAAAAAAATATTAGGTTAATGTTTAAATCATTCGACCAACACTTTAATACACAATAACCACTCTAAAGATGAAGTTTTTAGGCTAGACTACTCCGGGCTACAGGGCTATATGTCCTGAGAAGGCTATGTTCCTCGAGCCTGTTGGCACAATGCCCCAAATGGATTCAATGAAGTGTAAAACCTTAAAATTAATTGATTGTTAATAATTTAACCAAATAAAAATTCTTAATTTAACTACATCAATCAAATTTTTAGGATGGACTACTCCGGGCTGCAGGGCTACGTGTCCTAAGGAGGCTTTGTTCCTCGAGCATGGTGGCACAACGCCATGAATTGGTTGATGAAAAACATAAATTAATTTAATCTAAAATCAGTAACTAATTTAAATAATTAATATTATATGAATTCTTTAACTTCTAATTAATTAAATCCATTTAATCAATCAATCTAAAAAACCTAATTGTAAAATAAATCTTAATAAATTAACATTTGAACTTCAACTAAATTTATCCTTGAACCTTCAACAAATCTAAAGGGGTCAAAGTTAAATTTAAATTAATCAAATTTCTGTAAATGCTCCAAAATGCTAAGTGCCCCTTTAAAAATTAAAAGAGTATAGCCAAGTGTGGCTGGTTTGAATACTTTTAATTTCAATATATAACTGCTTGAGATGTGATTTCAAATTATAACTATTTAGGATAACCCTGCAGGATATTTGAGTCAAGAATTTTCTATTTTTAAATGTAATTTGATTTGAATCATAAGTTATATATTCAAAGTAATTTGAGATAGGACATAATTATAATTTGAAATTCAAAGAGAAGAGTGACACCCCTTAGGAGAGAGTTCCTCTTCATTTGAAATTCAGATTAGGATACTTTGAGTATCCAAGGAGGAAAGAAAGCACCCCTTCAAGAATGAATTTTTTTTCACTTGTTTATCCAGACCCGATAATCCAAGGAGCCCATAGAAGGACGAAGAAGTGAAGATAGAGAAGAATCCTATTCTCAAATTCACTTGAGTCTTAGGAGTAGAATCCATGCTATTGTCAGTGGTACCTAGCCACTTTACTATCTGTAGACCCTGGGTTGTAATATTAAGTGGCACTTGTCATATGGACTTTTAATTTGAACATTAATTGATTTGATTAATAATTAATGTGTTGATTTGTGATATAGGATTGTATGCTTTTAATAGTTTTTTGGAGCTCATGCATGTCGATCTTCGTTTTAGCCTGAAACCCGATCGGAGGCTCTTGAGGGAACATTAAAATTCTTTTACTTAAATAAAAGTAAATCTTTTAAGCCCACATAGAAATCTAACATTTTAAGAAGTAAGCCTGAGTCCATCGGGAGTTCGCATAGCAAATTGTTGAATTTCCTTTTTTGTTGTTAAGCACTTCCCCGCCTGCAAGTTTTAGCAGATCACCTGGCCTATGAGGGTGCAGATCTGTTAAGGGGAATCAATGCAATCTTGGATAAAATTTATTTTTAATCCTTTTTCTAAAATTGCTTCATATTTGATTTAAACATTTATCGAGTCAACTTGCATTCATTGCATTAGATACAAAGTAAATTGAATCTAAATCTTTAATTATATTTTAGCTTAACCATCAAATATCTAACATATGTTAAGGGGTCAATTAGGATTGCTCTAGATGTCGGCCCTATTCTTAAAAAAAAACTTATCTTAATCAAACATCCCTACCCACTCTTTCATAAGAGACCAGACTCATGGTCTTAAAGAGCCTAGGTGGTTTAGCTGGCTCCCTAATCCAGGCCGGGGTAAGTCTAAATTTGCATTATATTAGCTAGGTTCGGGTGACTGATTTTCAGTACCCAATTTAGACTTAGGTTCTGAGGCAGGCTTAGGCTATAAGACGTCAACCTTTGGGAATACAATCCCAATTTTTTAATAAAATTAATAATTCAAACTAAAATCTATTTCAATTCAAATTCAAGACCAACACTTAGAATAAACTGGGGTATTTCTAAAATACTTCAAAATCCCAAAGTACAGCCTACCTTTTCTCCCTTGACCTCCAGAAATAAGTGCTCTCCATGATCCTATCCCAGTTAAATTTTTAACATGTCTCCTTAACATCAAACTTTGAAATCTTAAAATAAAATTTCTACTGCTATTTTAATCGAGAGTATTCATAGGAGATTTTAGTTTTCTATGATGTAATTAACTACAAGGGCTTGTGTTCGTAGGAGATTAAGAAACCCAAATCAATTTTTAAAATCAAAATTTTAAAACCTTAATTAATTATCTTTGATAAAATTTAAGTCAAAAATAATGATCATTATTATCATTTTCAAACGATCAATAATGATTGATATCATCTTCCTTCAGGAAGATATATCAATTATTATTTTAACTTTGATTATGAAATTAATGATAATTTATCCAAATTATCATAGTTAAATACCTGAGTGAACAATCATTTTAACCCTCCGGGATCATATGTAGTTCTTGCCCGAATTTAAACCCATTAAGCAATGGTATGCTCGTCTCCTAAGATGATATATCATTCATAATGATGCATTCAATTTCAAAATTAAAATTCAAGAAATTAAATTGCCCAAAAATAATTAATATTTTCAAAAATAACAACACTTTTTAATCAAACAGAGATAATTACTTTGATTTTGTTGGGGTTGATTTCAATTCCTCGATAATGAATAATGTACCCCAAAAACTTTCCAAAGGAGACCCCAAAAGAACATTTGAGGGGATTCATCTTCAAATCAAACTTTTTGATCCTCTCAAACATAATTCTCAAGTCACCTAGGTGATCTTCTTCGTCCTTGCATTTGATGACAAGACCACTCACATAGCATTCAATCTTTTGATGGATTAACTCATTAAATATGCTCGTCATAGCCCACTGATAAATGGCACCAACATTCTTCTGGTCAAAGGCATGATTGTGTAGCAAAATATGCCAATGGCCATTTTAAACAATGTGTGTTTCTCATCTTCAGGCACCATCTTGATCTGGTTATATCCTGATGACCCATCCAAAAAAGAGAAAATATCATAGTTGGAAGTGTTATCTACTAATAACTTTAACACCAGGTGTAGAAAGTCATCTTTTGGAGATGCCTTATTGAGACCCCAAAAGTTCATGCAAATTTGCCCATTCTTCTTCTTTATAGAAATAATATTGGCAATCCAATTGGCATATTTTCCTTTTCAAATGAAACTTGCATCTATGCACTTCTTCATCCCCACAATCACCTATTCTTCGATCTCCAATCTCATTCTCCTTGGAGCTTACTTGATGGATTCAAAAAATCTTCTCCTTCATTTAAAATTAAAATTACATGAAAATAATGAATAATTAGGAAATATTTTAAATTATATTATTTATCTTATTTTCTTAATTATTCTTTAAATATAAATCCAAAAAATTTAAATTTTGAGGGGGATTATTTTAATTTTTTATCCTTATTTGAATTTTCTTTTAATTATAATAAAATTTTTAAATTTAAAAGTCATGATTTAATTCATATCTTTGTAAATTTATTGTAAATAAGTTTTAGCTTCATTTCAAACATTCAAACTCTCTTTGGAATCTTTAAACAGAGCTTTATCATTTAAAAAATGAATCCAAACATGTTAACTAAGTATTTAGAGAGCAATAGTATGATTTTCATTTCTAAATAATTTCTCTCAACATACCTACCCATTTAGGTTCTTTTTTGGATGGGGGAAATGGTGACACATCACTCATATAATTTAGCATTTGGGGAACTAATTAGATATATGATGCATTAACAATTGAATTTTCAAATATTAAGGTTATTATTTAACCTAAATATTTGGAAATCCATTGCCTCCACTTCAATTAGAATTAGAATACAAGTTTGATGTGGTATGATTGTTTACTTTGATGCAAGGGTTAGTAACCTTGATTTATGATCATATTCAATACTAATCACACCTAAGGACAGCAATTAAAGGATTTTCTAGCTAACTTAGGCAATAACTTGAAAGTCCGAATATGTTGTTAATCCTTTTGCAATTTACCCAAGGCTAACCAAGAGGGGGTGAATTGGTAATTTAAAAAATATCTCTTGAAAAGTTGAACACCTTTTGTAGAAAATTTAATTTAAATTTGTATTTAGGCAAAATTAAATTTTAAGAAGAAAATTACTTTTCAACCACAGTAAATAAAAATTGCAGAAAGTAAATGCGATAAAAGTAAAAATACAAGGCACCAAATTTTATAGTGGTTCGGTCCAACAAGACCTACGTCCACTCCCCGGAGACTCTTTCTCTAGGTATTGTACTAAACAATAGTGACTCACCTTTTGCCCCCACAGCAAGGCGGAGAAGCCCTTACAAAACCTCTCTTCCACCAACCTGGTGCGGTAGAGAACTATTCATCCTTTTACACTCTCCTAGTGTCGGTAGAGTACCATTTTTGTCCATTCACACCCTCCTGGTGTAGGTAGAGTACCTTCATCCTTTCACACTCTTCTGGTGTCGGTAGAGAACTAATTTATCCTTTCTCACCCTCCTGATGATGGCAGAGAACCAATCATCTTTTCATATGCTCTTGGTGTTGGCAGAGAACCGAACCTTCTCTTTAAAATCTTCTCTCAAAAAGCCTTCAAGGAAGTAAGGAAGAACTATGAAGAACAAGTAGGAGATCCTCACTAATGGGCACCTTTGTGAGTCCCCTCATAAATCCCTCTCACAAGATCTCTCACTTTTTCACTCTCAAATCACTCTCCCAAACACACTCCTAAGGCACACCCAAGAGAATTTTCAAATCAAGAAGATTAATGACAGTCAGTTTTTAGGACCCTTATATGCAAAGGATAAGAGAAATTATCCAAAAACTAAAAATTTCACATTTGATGGACTTGCATCGTACAATATGATCATACTTTATATGTATGAATAGTTCAAAAAGTGTTGTACGATGCTATATGAACCCCATTTCATGCTCTGATCAGCGTCAGCACGAACCCATATCGTACAGTATAATTAGTTCAAAAAAATGAAACTTTCATCTGTACGAATGTGTACGAACCTCATTTTTGTACTCTGATCAGCGTCTGTACGAACCCATATCGTACAGTACAATCAGTTTAAAAAAATGAAACTTTCATCTATATGAATTTGTATGAACCTCATTTTTTTTACTCTGATCGATGTCTGTACAAACCCATATCGTACAGTATGATTAGTTCAAAAATGCGCCCTTTCATTTGTACGATAGTGTACAAACCTCATTTCGTACTCTGCTCGGCATCTGTACGAACCCATATCATACAATACGATCAGCTCAAATTTTTGATGTATTCATACAGGACGAATTGGAAAAACCTAATTTTGTACTCTGATTGGCATCCAGGATGAATACATTTCATACAATATGATTTGAACTCAGAAAATTTTTCCAGACTTGAGTCAATCAGATCAGTTCTATATGAACACTCAGGACAAATCATCCTGTATGATCCTAAAATCATACAGTACGATTAGTTTAGAAAATGTAAGTTTTGTCTCACTCCCCCAGTGTGTGTGTGCACAGTTATCCAATTACAATCACACTCTCTCAGACTCAAGAAAAATAAAAAATACAGGCTCTAATTACAACAGTCCCTAATTTAATCTGTCTTGAAGTCTTGAGCAGTCTCGAGTATGATTTTCTTGAAATATTAGTACACACAAACACCACAAACCAAATATATCCAATATATATTAGGAGAAAATAATAATCAATACAATAATATTTTGGTATCATCAAAAACTCATATGATATACAAAAAAAGATTTGAAATCTAAAAATACAATAATCACCTCCTTTTTTATGATGACAAAACACTTATTGTTTGAGTTAACATTTAAGCCAATTTTTCTCCGAAGTGCCACCTAAATATAAGCTTCTCTTAAATGATTGACAAATTTAAAAACAAGGGATTCCAATGAAGTAAAAAAAATCAAAAAACTACAATAACACACTACACATAATACCAAAGCAAAATAATAATAAAACATCATAAACACAAAATATAAAAGCAAAACAACCACAAAAATAATAAACAATAAATAATAGCTTACTCCCCCTTTTGATAAAAACGAAAAGGGAAGTACAGCTTGGATGAATAAGTGTTTATGGATAAAATAATGAAGTTGATGAAGAAGAAATTTTAAAGTAATTGCAAGGTACAATATTAACATCCTAATCTTAAAAAGAAAAAAATCAAATTTTAAATCAAAGAACAACTTAAAAAGGAAAATTCAACTAGGTTCACTGTTTATTCTAAATATATCGAATAAAGTAATTATTGCCAAAAAAATTCACATTTTTTAATTCAATAGTGAAAATTTTTATCGATTAAGTGGATATGTAAAAGAGATAAATGATAAAAGAAAGTCAAGAATCAGTTGGCGACATTGCGCATCTTTTAAATAGTTTGTGGTACTCTTTTTTTTTTTAGGAGAAACCCACAGAGGGCCTACATGTTAATTTCAAAAAAATTATTACAATGACCTTAAAGGTTTACTACTGCTCGAAAGAGCTACAAAAAAATTCAAAAAAGATCCTAAAAGCTCGAGGTCCCTACTAAAGAAAAAATATAGAAAACCTAGGAACATTCTACGATGAGCAAGAAAGAGCACCCAAAAAGGAAGTAAGCAACAAAAAACAGCAATCAGCTCCAGCTCCCCATCAAAATTTGTACTAGCTCGAATACCTGCACTAAGAGTAATCTGCAAAACAAGATATAAACTAAAACAGAAAATAGCATAAGTAGCCATACAAAAGTAATTAGGAGAGTTCCACTTCCTCACAAGCAGGATAATAAAGTCAACAGGCAGAATATATAAGAAGTGAGTATGAGAGATCCAATTCCTCCAAACAGACACAAAAAAGAAATCCACCACAACAATGGTAATCAGCAATGAATAATAGACCCACCACACAACAATGGTAGTCAGCAACCAGAACTCAATAAAACCATAACCAAAGAAGGCACCAAAGGCATAACAAAACCTCCAAATCGAGTAGTACACAACAGCACTAATCAGGTCGCAATTACTTAACACCAGAACAGAATAGAGGTGGCCACAAAACAGCAATGCCACCAAAGGACACCCAGTCGAATAGCTCGCCCAGCCACAACAGGGCAACACCCCAAACAACAAAACAAAAGCAGCCCCCACACAGCCTCCAGGAGAACACCCCCATAAAAATGTAGATAGCCCCAAAGTGAGTCCCCATAAGAACACAGTACGAGCAGAAAACTCGAAACAACAGACTCCAGAAACACCCAACCGCCAAGCAATTAAGATACACATAAGAAACCCAAAGACTAGAAATAATAACAGCAACCAAATCCAGACAAAAGAGCCAGAGCCCAGCAGAGACCACCACGGAGAAGCCACCAGAAACGAAACCAAAAATGAAACAACTAACCCCAGAAACAAAACAAATAAAACCAAAAAACCCACAAATACAATAACAACTGTGTATCTTTTTAGTTTGCGCTAATTTTGTGTCTCTTTTGACTTTGGCGTATATTGTGCATTTTTTTAAACATGTGGCACACTTTGTGTATCTTTTTCAAGTTTAGCACTTTGTGCATATTTTTATATTTTATGTCTTTCCAAATATCAATAAATCTAAAATACACAATCCAATAATGAATAAAAATAAATACATTAAAAAGAAAATGAAATAAAAATAAGACATCTATTTTATAATAATTATCACGAAGTAATATTCATCTTTAGAAACATAAACTTGATCTTCTAATTTTCATTCAGTCATAATTTAATTTAAAATATTGAGAGATTAAATTTTACGAGGCAATTAATTTGTAGAGCAATTATAATTAAAATCCCATTCTAAAAATCAAATATAAAAGATTTGAATCCAAGAACATACTAATTCTAAGAAGAAAAAATTCAAGCTATAACTAAACATCATTCTATTTTTTTATTAAAAAACATCTAATACAAAGATCATCACCCATAGACTAAAGAAAAATAACATCATTCAGGACTAACACCTGAAGTCACTGGAATCATAAAACATCAACACTACACTATCTCAAAAGAACAACTACTCTCAAGAAACTCAAATACAAGAGCAACACAGAAGCAAATACAAAAACATCAAAAGATCACCACTAAAACTCTGAAGGCCCCTGATCAAGAGGTGGCTGAGGGTTGAATGCAGTGAAGTAGCTATGGATCATGGCTATATTAGTGTTCATATAATCAAACTAGCCACGAATCAACTCCATATCTTCCTGATACCTTGCATCCTACTGAGTCAAGCGAATCTCAAGTTGATCAAAGCGTTGATCAACATGAGTTTCCTGTCTATCGAACCGCTGGACCATCTCTTGGTAGTAATTTTGGTCAGGTCCTAGTGCAGGTGCAGGGATAGGGCTCATTCTTCCTTAAAGGTATCTCCCTCATAACTTTCTCTCCCAAAAAGTGAATGAAAAGAGGCATCAGTAAAGTAAATAGGGAGTTCAATAGGACCATCAGGATGTACAAGATTGTACTTTTTTTCTAGGATATAAGACAACTAAATGTCCTAAAGCCACATTTTTCTTTCTTATATTATTTGGATGTCTAATGTTAGAAAGGGTATAAAGGTAATCCATGATTAATTAGGCTTCATCTATAGGTTGGTTTGTCATAATCAAATAAGTGACTATGGACATAAGAGGAGTCATGTTTATACGATCACCAGCTCTTGGAATAATCGAAGTTTGCAAAACATGCTGGATAATATGGGCATTTTGGTTTAGAGTGTAAACACGTGGAAATTAACTCACTTGGGCTACTCCTCTAAGAACGTTATTGACTTCAGACCAATCGTAGTCTGCCCTAGAAGATAATGTATGGGCTATAATTCCCTAGGTTCTTAGCTAGAGGAATGTGCCTAAGTCTTCCTTAGTGATCTCTACTCTTTCCTTGAAAATATACAAAGTGATCCTTGAGTGGTCTTGATTGAATTTCATATTTTCTAGCAAAAGATGAAAAGTTTCTTTTTTGTAGGCATAGATAAGAGTCAGGATGAAAGAAAAATGAGTTGAGGCGAGTAATGGCATAACAGAGAAATGAATGTCGTTTTGCATGAGTAGATGAGAAGGGGTTATTTTTGTAGCTGTATACCTATAAAAAGCATCCTCATTCTCTTTAGACAGAAAGTTTTCATCCCTACCGATCCTAGAGGAAGAGGCCTTAGAGCGGGATCGCTTTCTGCATTAGCCATAACTCAAACTAGATCTCGAGAGGGTTTGGAAATGGATGAGAAGGTGATGAATAACTTCTCCAAAGACCCTTCTATTTAAAGAAAAATGACCCATCATACAGTATGAAATATGGATCGTATGTACGATTAAAAATTTGTACGGGATGAAATTTATTTCGTACATATGAACAAAAATGTCCAAAAAAGAAATGGCTTTTCATAAAACGCCATTTCTAAGGCATCCTTCGTACAGGCTTTTTGACCATTTGATCGTACAAACGAACATGTGTTTGTCTGGGATGATTAAAATATTAAAGATCATTTAATGATGGTTAGGTTCATCCCCCACTTGAAACTGACACCTGGATCGTATAGACGAAATGCATGTTCGTACGTACGATCAGTAATAATAACTAACATCAACTGTAAAACCATCCCATTTGTACAGTATGAAATTGCACTCATTGTATAATACGATGACATCATCATACAGTATGAACCACTTTGAAAACTCTATTTTGACACCTCAACTTAGAAAATTATCATGCTCAAGCTACAGAATTCGTATAGTACAAAAATAATTTTGTATAGTACGAAAATAACACTTAAAATAAAATATAATAAACTGACAAACTTTTCAAAGCCAATCATTTTAAAACTAATGACATGTAAAATTATCAAAAACAACACCTATGATATATCACTAAATAGAAAACAAACAAAAAAAAATAAAGCAAAAACAAAACCATACAAACTATGATCAACAAATACTGAATATAAACAATAACAAATCAAGTTTTGCAAAATTTCAATTTATGTATTAAGATCTATCACACCTAGCCTTGTTCTTAAAATACTAAAAGTGTCAAAAGCTAGTGGTTTTGTAAAAATGTATGCAAGTTGATTTTCAGAAGTAATGTGATGCAGTTCAATTTCTCCTTTGGCTATATGATCTCTAATGAAGTGATACCTTATGTCTATATGCTTGGTTCTAGAATGTTGAATAGGATTCTTTGAAATGCATATGGCAATAGTATTATCACAAAAAATTAGAACTGTGCCAATGAAAAATCCTAAGTCAATCAATTATTATGTTAACCAAAGAACTTGTGCCATACAACTACTTAAGGTAATGTATTATGCTTAAATAGTAGAAAGGGTTACTAAATTCTATTTTATACTGGACCAAGAAACTAAAGAATCTCTAATAAATAGACATATTCCAGAAGTACTTTTCCGATCTACCCTGCATCCTACAAAATCTGAATCAGAATATCAATTTATCTCAAAAGAAGAGCTGTGTTTAGGATACCAAATTCCTAAGTTTTGAGTTCCCAAAATATATATCAATATTCTTTTAACTATTGTCAAATGTGATTCATTTGGATCATATTAAAATCTAGCACACAAATAAATACTAAACATTATATCGGATCTGCTAGCCATCAAATAAAGCAATGATCCAATGATTCCTCTAAATTTCTTTTGATCAACAGATTTTCTCTTAGGGTTGATCTAAATAAGATATCATCAATATATATTTGAACAATGAATATGTCATCTCCTATCTTTTTCAAAAAGAGAGTGGTGCCAACACTTCCTTTCATAAAAGACTTTTCTAATAGGAAAGTGCTTAATCTCTCATACTAAGCCCTAGATGCATGTTTCAGTTCATACAATACCTTTTTTAACTTAAAAATATGATTAGGGAATTTAAAATTTTTAATTACTCAATATAAACATCCTCTTGTATCACCCCATTCAGAAAGACACTTTTAACATTCATTTGATACAATTTAAAACCTTTAAAATAGGCAAAACCTAGCAAAACTCTAATTACTTCAAGTCTGGCTACAGGGGCAAAAGTTTCTTCAAAATCAATCTCTTATATTTGATTATACCCCTTGGCCACCAATTTAGCCTTATTTCTAATCATAACTCCTGAATCATTCATTTTATTTTTGAACACCCACTTAGTTCCAACAACACTTTAATCCTTTGGCCTTTCAATTGATTCCCAAACATCATTTCTTACAAATTGATTCAGTTCTTCTTGCAATGCCAAAATCTAAAATTCATCCCAAAGTGCTTGATTTATATTAGTGGGTTCAACCATCGATATAAAAGCAGAATGATTCACTTCTTTGCTAATTACATGTCTAGTCCTAACACCCTCACTAGGTTCACCTAAAATCAATTCCTTAAGGT
This sequence comes from Dendrobium chrysotoxum, assembly GCA_019925795.1. Classification (NCBI taxonomy): domain Eukaryota; kingdom Viridiplantae; phylum Streptophyta; class Magnoliopsida; order Asparagales; family Orchidaceae; genus Dendrobium; species Dendrobium chrysotoxum. The sequence goes on from JAGFBR010000744.1 coordinate 216,038, forward strand.
GACTCTTAGAAATTCTCCATTCTCTAGGAAAAGGGTTTTCTTTTTCTATATTCTCCTCCAAATTTGTCCTTTTAATTTCTCAGGAGATACTTTTAATATTTTCAATATGATCTTCCTCCAACCTTGGCTCTTCCGAAATGATAGATTCATCAAAAACTATGTGTGGTCTCCTCAACTACCAAAGTTCTCTTGTTAAACACCCTATACGATTTTCCAACACTATAATATCTAAGAAAAATTCCTTCATCAGATTTTGGAACAATTTTTTCTAAAGGAGTTTTACCATTATTATAAATGAACACCTTGTATCCAAAAATATACAAATATGAAAGATTAGGTGTTCTCCCCTTAAAAATTTTATAGGGTGTTTTATTCAACTTGGATCTAATGTTCACCCTATTTAGAACATAACAAGCTGTGCTAACCGCTTCAACCCAAAAATATTTTGGAAGTGAGTATTCTGCCAACATTGCTCTAGCGCTTCTATCAATATATTGGTTCTTCCTTTTGACTATCCCATTCTGCTGAGCAGTCCTAGGTGCTAAAAAATTGTGATCAATTCCTTTCTCTTTAAAAAAATCTTTAAACTTTTTATTTTCAAATTCTCCTCCATGATCACTTTGTATTAAAATAATTTCATACCCTAACTTTCTTTGAATCCAAGTATAAATAGCTTTAAATTCATCAAATGATTCACTCTTATGTGATAAAAATTTAACAAAAGTGAATCTAGAAAAGTCATCCATTATCACAAATCCAAAAATTTTACCTCCTAGACTTACCATGCTAATCGGTCCAAAAAGATCCATATGAATGATTTCTAATGGTTTACTAGTTCTAAGATCCTTAATGGAATGAAAGGAGGACTTCACCTATTTACCTAATTGACATGCATCACATAGGTGATCCTTAGAAAAGTCTAATTTAGGTATTCCTTTAACCAGTTCTTTTTAGGTAATTTTCCTTAAATTTTTCATGCTTGCGTGACAAAGCCTCCTATGTCATAACCATGATTCATCAGTTATTATTTTGAGACAAAAAGCATTAGAAAGTATAATAACATTCAAATCAAGCATGTACACATTATTTATTATATCAATTCCATTTTGACTTATTATACCGCTAGTGGGAAAATATTTTACACTATACCCCTTATCACATAACTGACTAATACTCAATAGGTTATGCTTTAAGCCATATACTAATAAGACATTTTTAATAAAAAAATTATTAAAGTTTCCAATCATACCTGTACCTACCACATTCCTGGTGGTATTATCTCCAGATATAACCTTGCCTCCATTCCTGGCTTCCAGCGATATGAATTGAGTTATATCTCCAGTCATATGCTTTGAACATCTGCTATCCAGGTACCAAATACTCTCATAAGGTCTTGTATGAGAGTGTTTCTACAAAATGATCAAACATTAAACTTGGGAACCCAAGTAAGTTTGGGTTATCCTCTTGGCAATGATAAATTAGATGCATGTTTGATATGCTATAAATTATATATCTTAGGTCTCCACACTAAATGTGTTCTACTATAAATAGTACAAGTGTGGGAAATGTGCCTAATCATGCCACATGAAAAACATTTCACTCCAGGAAAAAGTTTTATTAATTTGCGTGAGTTATAATTTCTTTTCCTAAGGTTTGAACTTGTTTGATTTTGTTTAAACTCATAAAATTTTTTAAGTGTGGGAGTTGTTCTATTTTCCTTGATCGCTTTCAATTCAACTTTTAGACATGAGTTTGCATTTTCTAGAATTGAAATGTCAATTTTCAAATATATCTCCCTACGTTCAGTTTCAATCATAAAAATTTTGAAATCATTTTTAAGTTCAGTGTGTAATGATTTTAATAATTTATGCTTTTTGTTCAAATTATCAAATTCATCAAATAAGCTTATGCGGTTGTTATCAAAGTTAGTGTGATCTTTCCTAAGGATTTCATGCTCTTTTTGCAAATTTAAAAATTTAAGATTAAAGTTAGCATGTAGTTTCTTAAGATTTCTATATATTGTATGAATTCTATCAGAAACTTCAAATAGGTCTTCATAGGCTAGGTCACATACCTCATCTTAATCTGACTAATCAAGATTATCTTCCATCAAGCAAAAATTTGTGACTTTCTCTTCTGCTATTATTTCTGATGAGTCTGATGCTAAATCTGCCCAAAAAGCTTTCTGTAACTTCTTCTTGCCCTTCCTAGCATTGGTTTTCTCCTCAACCCTCTCCTTGCTAGGATTAGCTTTGAGATTTGGACAGTCAGGTTTGATGTGTCCAGGCTTTCTACATGCATAACAAATTATATCATTAGAAAACTTTACATTTTTATGGAACTTACCCTTATTCCACTGCTGATGTCTTTGTTACTTTCTTCTTAGGAAACTTTTGAATTGCCTCATCATGAGTGCAATATCTTCTTCATCCTCAAGCTGTGACGGATCACTTCCTGAATCATCCACCTTCAAAGCTATATTCTTCTCCTTCCGCTTGCACCTGCATCAATCTATCTTTGAGTCACTCCTTATTCATAAGTAATTAGTGATCCAAGAAGATTGTCAATATAATAGATATTTAACTCTTTCGACTTTGTTATAGCAGTTATCTTTGCATCATACGCAATAGGCAAATAATGAAGAATTTTATTAACTTTTTCAGCATTCGTTAATTCTCTACCTAAAGCATACAATGAGGTGACTATCTGTGCGAAATGAGTATACATGTCAGTGATTGATTCATTTGGTTTAATGCGAAATAGTTCATAATCATGTAGTAGAATATTCAATCTAGATTGTTTCACCTCATTAATTCATTCTTAAGTGATGCAAAGTCTATCCCATATGTCTTTTCTAGATTTACAACTTTAAACACGCATGTAGTCCTCAGATTTAAGGGCACAGAAAAAACTGTTTAAGCATTAACATTTAACTAAGCTAAGTCTTTTTCCTCTACTATCCAGTCAGTGAATGGTGCTTCAATCCTAATTTCATCAATAATTCTAGTAGGACTAGTGTAACCTTCCTGAACTAAAATCTATATGTAATAGTCTAGTGATTAGAAAAAAGTAGACATGCGGGTTTTCCAGAAATCAAAAGGGATGTTTTCAAATAATGGTGGTATAGTGATCGAATATCCTTCTACTATGTTACGGTTTCCAAAATTAGCCATAATCATTTTCCAAAAAGTAATCTAAACTGTAATTTTTGAAATAGGCTCTGATACCACTTAAAAGTCGAATAGGTTATTAATCCTATTGCAATTTACCCAAGGCTAACTAAGAGTGGGGTGAATTGGTAATTTTAAAAAAAGTCTCTTGAAAAGTTGAACACCTTTTGTAGAAAATTTAATTTAAATTTGTATTTAGGTAAAATTAAATTTTCAGAAGAAAATTACATTTCAACCACAGTAAATAAAAATTACAGAAAGTAAATACGGTAGAAGTAAAAATAAAAGGCACCAAATTTTATAGTGGTTCAGTCCAACAAGACCTACGTCCACTCCCTAAAGACTCCTTCTCCAGGTATTGCACTAAATAATAGTGACTCTCCTTTTACCCCCACAATAAGGCGGAGAAGCCCTTACAAAATCACTCTTCCAACAACCCGGTATGGCAGAGAACTGTTCATCCTTTCACACTATCCTAGTGTCAGCAGAGTATCATCTTCATCCTTTCATACCCTCCTATTGTAAGCAGAGTACCTTCATCCTTTCACACTCTCTTAATATCGGTAGAGAACCAATTCGTCCTTTCTCACCCTCCTAGTGATGGCAGAGAATGAATCATCCTTTCACACCCTCCTGGTGCTGGCAAAGAATCGGACCTTCCCTTAAAAATCTTCTCTCAAAAAGCCTTCAAGAAAATAGGGAAGAACTATGAAGAATAAGTAGGAGATCCTCACCAATCGGCACCTTTGTGAATCCCCTCACAAATCTCTCCCATAAGATCTCTCACTTTTTCGCTCTCAAATCACTCTCCCAAACACACTCCTAAGGCACACTCAAGAGAATTTTTGAAGCAAAAAGATTAATGGCAGTCAATTTTTAGGACCCTTATATGCAAAGGACAAGAAAAATCATCCAAAAACTAAAAATTTCAAGTTTGACAAACTTGCATCGTACAGTACGATCATACTTCATATGTATGAACTATTCAAAAAGTGTTGTATAATGCTGTATGAATCCCATTTCATACTCTGATCGACATCTGTATGAACCCATATCGTATAGTATGATCAGTTCAAAAAATGAGACTTTCGTCTATACGAACATGTACAGACCTCATTTCATACTCTAATCGACGTCTGTATGAACCCATATCGTACATTATGATCAGTTCAAAAATTCACCCTTTCATCTGTACGATCATATACAAACCTCATTTTGTACTCTGATCGGCATCTATACGAACCCATATCGTACAGTATGATTAGTTCAAATTTTTTATGTATTCGTACGGGAGGAACTGGATAAATCTGATTTCATACTCTGATTGGCATCCAGGACAAATACATTTCATATAATACAATTTGAACTTAGAAAATTTTATCAGACTTGAGTCAATCAGATAAGTTTTGAAGGAACACTCATAACAAATCATCCTGTACGATCCTAAAATTGTACAATACGATTAGTTTAAAAAATGCAAGTTTTGTCTCACTCCCCCAGTGTGTGAGTGCACAGTTATCCAATTACAATCACACTCTCTCAAACTCAAGAAAAATAAAAAATACAGACTCCAATTATAACAGCCCCTAATCTAATTTATTTTGAAGTCTTGAGCAGTCTAGAGTATGATTTTCCTAAAATTTTAGTAAACACAAACAACACAAACTAAATATATCCAATATATGTTAGGAGAAAATAATAATCAACACAATAATAATTTGGTATCATCAAAAATTCATATGATATACAAAAATAGATTTGAAATCTAAAAATGCAACAATTATAGGATTCACCATACACATCCAATAGGGATGGAAACTTGAATTTAGAAAATTTATTGATATTATATACACTTCAGATTCTTTTTTTTTTTTTTTTTGAGGAATGCTAGAAGCAAATTATTATTAAGATCAGAGAAAAGAAAAACTAAGAGGCAGTGGCACTAAGCCAATCCTCTTGAAGCAAAGAAACAAAGGAAGGCGGCACTTCAAACCTAACCAAAACCTCCCAAAAGAAATCAGAAGAACGAGCATAGTTAGCACAAAAATCAGCTAACTTATTACTCTTCCTATTCACATAATGAAAAATAACCTGATTAAACCCCTCAAGAAAAGAAAAATCCTGGTTCTTAGAATGACCCTCAAAGACAGGCTTATTATAAAAACTCTTTTGAACCAAATCCAATACGTTCTTATTGTCTCCTTCGATGATGATCCCTTTGAAATCATACATCCAATCTTGAATCAATCTATTAGCCGATAAGATCGAACCTAGCTCAAGTTGCGAAGAGTCCTAATGCGTGCATTTGATCCCAAAGGCGCTTAAGAATCATCCAAGGTAGTCCCTGAAAACACCTCCAATACCGCCACTGTAATTACTTCTAAGAGATGCATCAACATTGAGCTTAATCCATTCGGGAGGAGGAGGATGCCAAAAAGAAGACAGCTCAAGGAGCTGGTTGGAATCCCAGTAGTCCGAACTTCTTTTGAAGGATGCTGTAGCAAAGAAAACCGCATTAGTCGCCACCATTGTGATGCTATCTTCAGTCTCTCCATGAGCAGCTTTATTTCTGCTCTTCCAACTCAAGTACACTGCCGAGCAATGAATATTGCGAAGGAATGGACCATTGCAAGCCATCCACTTCAAACCCAACATACAGTCTTCAAACGATGAAAATACCGAAATGCAAATCCCCCAGCTCCTCATCATATCAAAAACCTGCATCAACTTGACACATCAAACTGCAACATGATTCACACTCTCCACCATTTGACAACCTCTAGGACACATTGCATTGTTAACCAACCTTCTATACATCAACAACTCATTTGTAGGAATGGAATTAATGGTTAGGCGCCACCAAAATAACTCAACCCAAGGCCTAAGCTTCAGCTGTCTCCTCCAACCTTCAAATATTTCTTCATTACCATAACCACTAAGCTTTTGGGAAATAAGAGCAGATAAAGACTTACCAGCACACTTGTACGTGAGGTCCAATTGATCACCATCCCGTTCAGGAAAGATGGGAACAAGTTTGATAAGATCAACCAAATTCTGTCTGAAAACCTGCATCAGTCTAGAATCATTCCATATCCCATTAACAATAAAATGGTCCAGCCTATGCATACGCTCCTCCATACTAACAACCGAGATAGGTCATTTAGCAATTGGTTTATCTAAAATCCAAGTATCATTCCAGGTATCAATTGATTCACCCGAAGACACACTCCATCTCAAAACATGTTGCAAGGATTTAAACCCATGTAAAATGATGTTAATCGTTGGAGAGCAAAACCTTTTTCCACAAATTTTATTTAAATCCTTCCTATACTTTTCACGTAACAACCTATACAAGAAAGAATTAGAATGTGAAATAAGATTCCAAGCAAACTTAGCTCGTAGAGGACCCAATTTTGCAACAATAGAAGGAACTCCTTGGCCCCCTAAACACCTCGGCTTGCAGAGAATGTCCCATGAAACATAGTGAAGGCCTTTGCTCCCATCTTGCTTATTCCATAAAAAATCCCTACACATTCTATCCAAAGCATAAAGAATAGCCATTGGAACCAGAGAATGCGTCGAGAGAAAAATAGACAATGAAGAGAACACCGTTTTAGCAAGAAGAATTTTCCCTGCAAGAGAAATAAAATGATTTCCCCAAACATTTAAAACACTAGAAGCTCTTTCCAAAAGATTACTATAATTAGCCACTTTCATCCTTCTCAAACTCATCTTTATCCCAAGGTACATCAATTCTTTTACTATTTTGAACCCCAAGATCTTGGCCAAAGACTTCCTTCTGCAGTTCCTAACCGACCTTCCAAATAAGATAGAAGACTTTTGGATATTGATTTTATGACCCGTCCACCCGCAGTAATCCAACAAGATCTTCCTAGCTCTCTTCACTTTTTTAGAATTTTCCTCCAAAAATAAAAGAATATCATCTGCATATAGAAGATGAGAAACCTTCTCAGCACTGGTAGCCACCTTAATGCCCAAACCTTTCCCTCTCTGAGAAACAGCATCAGACAGAAGTTGGGAGCAAAGAATAAATAGGTACGAAGACAAGGGGCAACCTTGTCTAAAACCACTCCTAGCTTCAATCCAAGAAGAACCAAAACCATTAATCAAAATGGAGAATCTAGGTTCAGTAACACACTGAATAAGGAGGTCAACAAACCTGGCTGGAAAACCAACCTTTACCATCACTTGCTCAAGAGTAGACCATCCCATACTATCGTAGGCTTGCTCCATATCAACCTTTATAGCCATCAAGCCTTTCTTAGATTTAGAATATCTAAACTTGTTAAACACCTCTTGAGCTAAAAGGATATGGTCTGAGATAGATCGGCCTTTAACAAAGGCCACTTAGTCCTCAGAAATTAACTTTGGCAAGATCCCAATCAATCTGCTTAACAACAGCTTAACAACAATCTTATAGATCGTTAAACAGAGGCTGATAGGTCTATAATTAGAAGGAGACATAGGATTTTCAACCTTCGGGATAAGGACCACCAACATCCTCTTCCAGCTAGGATCCATAGTGCCCGTCCTGAAGAAGTCTTCAATGGCCACCCAAACATCCTTTCTAATAATACTCCAATAGGTTTTAACAAAGGAATATGAAATGCCGTTAATGCCTGGAGCAATATTAGACTCCAATTTATCCACTATCGCATCTAGCTCTTCAATCTTGAAATCTGCTAGCAAATGCTTCCTGTCGGTATCATCCATCACATGATCGAAAATCGACCAACCCCTCAAGTTGCATCTTTTAACCTTCCATTTGTTCACAAAGTAGTCATGGAACACAGCCTCAATTCAATCTTTATCTTCCAGCAAATCACCTTTACAATCTTTCACTTGGTGAATCAATTTTGCATTACTCCTCCCTGATGCAAAAGCCTGAAAGAATTTAGAATTTGAGTCACCATCAGTAAGCCACCTTGCTTTCGCTCGTTGTCTCCACCACGTGTTAAGCCTGGCTAGCATGGCATTCAACTCATTAACTTTGGATTTAAGCAAAAGCAACCTATCTTCCGTGAGCCATCCATCCTCAGCTTCTTCATTTTGGAGAACCAAAATTTCCTTCATAAGCTCCTCTTTCAAAAACACCAAATTCTTATTCTTTGCTTTGCTCCAGAAATACAGGGCTTTCAATGCTCTTTTAAATCTCACATTAAGGACCAAAGAATTATCACCATTCACCTTCTTGCCCAAAGCTTTAGCCACAACTCCCATTGAAGCCGGGTAAGAAGACCACACCTCCTCAAACTTAATTAATTGATTACTCCGAAAACCAGAAGATATAATTTTCAGCATAACTGGGCAGTGATCTGATGCTATACGAGTAAGATGCCTAACTGCCGACATTTGAATGACGTTCAAAGCCATTGTATTTAAAATGCACCTGTCCAATCTTTCGAGAATCCTAGCACCACCTTTCTTGTTGTTACACCATGTAAACTTTGGACCAATGACCCTCACATCTTGAAGGTCATGGTTGCTCATGAAACACCTCATCTCTTGAGCACCCTGGGATAAAACAAATCTATTCCCACCTTTTTTCTCCTCTTGAGATAAAAAATAATTGAAATCACCTCCTAAAACAGTAGGAAGCTTACTGAAATCAATCCCTTCAAGCAAACTCCACAAGGCTGTTCTCTTAACCTAGTCATTACCTCCATAAACTGCAGCTATGATCTAATTCCCTCTATTGACCACACTAAATTCTCCAACAACTACTTGGGACGAAGACCTCAAAACTGAAAACGAAGCTTTATCTTTTCTCCAGCACACAAATATTCCACCTGACAACCCATCAGCTGGAAGCAAGAAGTAATCCTAATTGATCCCAATAAGCTTATCACATTCAAATCTATCAAAAGAAGATATTTTAATCTCTAATAGACCCACAAACAACACCTCATGCTCCTTCACAACTTCCTTCAAGTAGTGCGAGGCTACTCTCTTCGTAGCCCCCCTACAATTCCAAAATACAATTGATGACATTTACTGAAAAGAATTGGGATTACTCCCTTTCCTTTCCTTAGACATACCACTTCCCTTTCTACCATGGCTTAAAATATTATCCTTCCCCAAGGATCTTAATTCCTTTTGAAGTTTAAAATCTGATTTATGATAGGAACTACTTGAGTTTGCAAGTAATCCCGAAGGACTTACTTGAGTTTGCAAGCAATCCTTTCCCACTTTGTCATTTAATTGAAGCATTAAACTATTCTCAATACTTTCCACATTATGAGAACTTAGGATGGAAACCTTACCACTGTCAGTAGCTATGACTTGAAAATCATCACCAGCCTCAACCCGAGCGAACTTCAAAGAGTTCACAGACTGCAATAATTTAGCAGATCCTTCCTGACCTCCCTTATCAGCAACAACAGAAGCATCTTCAAAAATTTGAGGCTGAATCACATCAACTCCTCCTTCCTGAACAACACTGCAAGCTTTATTTTCAACTTTCACTTGCTCTTTCACATTAAAGCCTTTTTTAAAAACCTGATTCTGAACCATCACAGCTTCAACCAACAACTCCTCCTCCCCATCACGACATAAAGATTGGAATTTATTGTTCAAAGACAGCTTACCAGGAACAACAGAAGAAACATGATCGTTAACCACACACAAATCAGCTGCCCTCCCTCTAGACTCAACCAATTCACCTTCTTCAAGCTGCACCCCAATCTGCACAGCAACTTCTTCTAATTTCCTTACAATTTCCTTAACCCGAAGACCTGCTGTAGCACCTTGATTATTGAAAACAGGCCCAGCTACCTTCTTCTGAAGGATACCCCTCTTGTTTCTTCTATTTCTAACATGGATCCATGGCCCATAGGATTCAATTACCCCCTTCTCTTGTCCCTCTTTAATTGTCACACTAGCAAGTGGACTACTAGAATCATTCCCTATCTTCACATCCTTCTCCTTCAATTTTTTACAAAAGCTGCTCTCATGACCCAACATACCACATTCATAACAAAAAGAGGAAATCCTCTCATATTCCACTTTTTGGAAAAACCTCCCCGCCAAACCTTCCACCCATACACCCAAAGGAAGTGGCTTATCTAGTTCAACACGAACACACTCTTGCAAACTCCCTTCGACCCCATTGAAACATATTTCCATCCAACATCAACGGGACACCCACCATAGATGCTATCAAAGCTACATTATCCTCATCCCAACAATGAAGAGGCAAGTGAGGCATTCGAATCCAAATGGGAGAAGTCAAACCCTTCAAAGAGCTAGGAGAGAATTCGGTAGACCATCTCTCCATTCCTACAATATGGTTATTAACAAACCAAGGGCCACCAGCCATAACCCCTTCCATACTATCCAAGGCCTTGAAGGAGAACAAATACCAACCATTTCCTAAGGTCGTGAAATGAAATTGTCCAAAACTAGCCCACTGCCTTCTCAGCTCCCAAGCAACAACATGAGATGGAAGTTCTCTACCAAAGACCTTAGTTACTAGAGAAAATTCTAACTTCTTGACGTTAGACAACTCCGAAGATTCAAGTAATCTAGCAGCTCCCCCATCTTCTGACAATACTACCTTATCCTTATTAAAATTAACCTTAATATAAGGATTCTTCTTCCAAGGATTCACCAAATTACTGAATTTGACAGAGCTCTCAGGCACAAACTCAGACACAAGATCGGCGTTACTCTCATTACAAACAACAGATGGCTGAGAAAAACCACCCTGATTATCACTGGATATATGCATATTTTTGTTAACCAAATTAGGGGAACTCGCATTTATCTTACTGCCAAGGACAGGGATAGCAATTGAGTTGCCAAATCTATTAACGAAAATATTCATACTAGAAGAAAAAGCATCAGGGTCCGAAATTCTCACCGGAGAACTGCTAGAAGCTTTTGAAACCGGAGGAGTTAAGCAATCTTCGTTCAATAAAATACCTTTACCCTTACCCTCGACCTGTTTAGTAGAATTCAAGCGTGAATCGACGTTCTCAGAAATGATTAACTCATCTTTCAAACGCCTTCGACGAACATCCTCTGGATCAACCTTCAGTCCACCAGAGTCCGAACAACAAACTCCCTAATTCAATGTTCTTTGGACGATCACTCTCTCCAAGCAAGGATCAGTCAGACTGAAATCTGAGGTCGACGGCGGCCATCTGCCGCCATGGATGGCCCCCAGCCGGATCGACGAAAAAACCGGGAAGGAGAATTTTTGAAAAAAAAATGAAAGTATTCTCTCTCTAAAAACGTGGAGCTTCTCTCTCTGCAAAAAATCAACTTTTAATACCAAAAATTCTCCTTACTACTTTATACACTTCAGATTCAATTTACCCTCATTTGATATTAATTGATCTCACAACAATATCAATTAATTAACGCTTCATTAAGAGTTAATTCTTTCAAAAATTAATAATAAAGCAAATAAAATCCATTAAAATTTCAAACTTCTTTCAATCAATTTTAATCAACACCTACAATCACTAAAATTAAGCCAAAATTAATTTTCATTTAAATTTAATTAATAATTAATTAACCCTTAATTAAATATTAATTAAATCAATTAGTTAAAAATAAAATAAAATTCAAAATTATAAAATCATAGATAATTAATTCAAATTTAAATGAATTTTTTTAATTAAAATTTGATTTTAATTTATTAAAAAATTAATTTCATAATATAATAAATTCAACATAATAAAAATAATTTAAAAATATATAAAAATTAAAAAAATTAGAGATTAATTATTTAAATTTAAATAAACCTTTTGAATAAATTATAATCATAATTCATTAATAATTAATTTAAAATTAATTTAAAATTTAATAATTAATTAAAATTCCAAATAATTCAATAAAAATAAAAAAATTCAACAAAATTCTTAAAACCTAAAAAAAATTTAATTCAATAATTTATTTGATTAAAATTTATTTTTAAGTAAATAAATTTGATAATTAATTTCAATTAAATAATTAAGCTTTTATGCTTAGTGCTTACTTCGGTTTGGAGGACACTTAGCATTACATTCAAAGCCTTTAAAACATCCTAAATCACCCATGGTCCCTTTATATGGTGCTTGATTTCTTTTAGGAGGGCATTCACATATTTGATTAAGAGATTCAATAAATCTTAAATAATCAAATTAAGGGTTTATGCACCATGCTAGCCTCCATTCATGGAAGGCATGGGAGTATTCATTTTCATAACCCTTAATCAAACACTAATAATACACTAACCCTATACATCATGCTTACTTCCACTTGGAGGGCATGTGTATTAGATTAAAGGGTCCATTCTCTATCCCTAATAAACTATTAATAATTCATCAAAGCTTTATGTGGTAATCTATCATATACAAGGGATGATTGCATTTCATTTATAAGCCTTAGGATTTATACATTAGTAGACCTCACACTTTAGGGTTATTAAAATACAAAATTATTTATAATTAAATAAACAACTATGAAAATTTAAAACTCAAATAATAAAATCCAAACATATACAACTTACACTACAGGAAAATCACCCATTACCGACAAAATTTTCTAGCAACTGTTCGATGGTCAATTTTTTGCCGGCTTTCCGACGAAAGACAATGAGTCAGCTTTTCTGACGGAAGTTTCCAGCGGTTTCTTCCGGCTTATTTTTCTATAGCTTTTCCGGTGGCTTTTCTAGATTTCCAGTGGATTTAAAATAATTTAACCAAAATGATTAAAATTTTAACTATTTAAATCATTTATTAAATGATTTAGCAAAAAAGACTAAATTTAAAATTATTATTTAAATTTTAATTTATTTTATAATTTTATTTTTAGTGATTTGTAATTTTAATAAATTATTAAGTTAATAATTCATTTTAATTAAATTTTAATTATAATATTTTAATTTAATTAATTTCAATTTTAAATTAATTAGAAATTGTTAATTTTTATTTTTAAAATTAATTATTAAATTTAATTTACATAATTAAATTAATTAGTAAATATAATTTAAGTTTTTAAATTGATTATTAATTTTACCAAATTATATAGTTTAAATATAAAAAAGTGAGCAGCATTGCATATTTTACTTCGCAGTATTGTGGTTTGTGTATTTGAAATAGGTTTGATGAATCTAAGTTCGAATCCCGCAGGCAGCGCAGAGGTGGGCACCGCTTGGGTGGGCGGTCAGCGGGCAGCTCGGTGGGAAGGAGTCCGGGCTGGCGGGCAGCACGCTTGGTTAGCTGGGAGGCTTGTGCAGGCTGTCAATGGGTAGTCAGGTTGCTCGGGGGAAGGCATCAAGCAGCGCGGGAAGGCGTCTGGGTGGGCAGGCAGGGCAATTGGAGAGCCAGGCAACTAGCTAGGGGAAGACAATAAGGGCGAGCAGCTTAGGCGGTCGGGCAGCTAGGGCCGTCGGAAAGCCGCCAAATTTTTTACCGCTGGAAAAAATTTTTCTATGCATGTTTTACCACCAAAAATTTTTTCGCTGGAAAATCACCGGTAATTTCAAAAGCCGCCAAAAAATGATCATTTTTCGCCAGAAAATATCACCAACAATAGGTGATTTTGCTGTAGTCTTAAACAATGTTGTTGCTAGGTCCCAAGTCCTAGATGAGAAAAGTAGATGGTTACGTTAGGTAGTCGACAGCCACCATAAAACTTGTCGAATGATCATGACATGAATCCTAGTGGGACAAAGGCTTATTGTTGTTGTATACAGCTTAAACTTCAACTAAATTCCCTTTTGGCCTTTAGTGAATAAACATTTCAAATACATGCAACTTAAACATTAAACTCCTATAAGACATAGCAAAGTTATATAGCCTTTTTCACACTGATGGTTTGTAAGAACAATCAACTCTAGCCTAAGTTAGGTCGGTTGTGTGGATTGATTTCCAGGTGCTTTGAATGGAGAGCACCCTATGTTTGTTTATTTATATTTCTGCACTCTAGAATGTCATACATTTTAATTTATGTTGGTGCAATTAGGCTTTTTAAGGACTACATTAGAAGCATTAGGATATTACATAACTGCTATACATTTATATTTATAAATACTAAAACATTCTTTTCATATCTTTACTCTTTCGTAAGAGTCAAAGTAGAATGTATCTAAGAAATGTGATGCACATGTATCAGTTTATTTAAAAGTATATTTGCATATAGATCGAGTTATGCAGCATCATGAGTTGTAAAAGAGTTAAATACACATGCTTATACATAAAGGTGGGGCTCTACAAGATGATGTCCTCTCCTTTAGAGGACAGTCTCTTTTGGAATTCTACATAAGACCTGAAACTCAAGCAGACGTATCTGATTCCATATATATGGTAGGCTTAGAACCTAGATTTTTGATGATGGAGATTGGCCACCTTTCTTTTCTACAGAGTTAGAGTCTATTGTAAGTCTTTCAATTATAATTAAATAAATTTCTTATATACATGGTGTTCTCTCTTTATTAGATTGCATACATGTATTACATCATATGGGTGGTAGATGGCATTAGTGGGGAGCAGTTTTCCTAGGTGTATAGTTTTTGGACTTTGTAGGAACACGTATATTAAATCTAAGAAGATGTAGTATTGGGTAGTGTATATCCGATCACCTTTTCCTAATCATGCATACATGTACACATTTTATTTCTACAATGTATATGAACCCAACACATAAGCCTACGAGGTTGTGGGGTCCTCTTGTGCCCAAAGGATGTTGCACTATTTCTATTGGTATGCAGTGGTTAGAAAATTTAGTTAGGTTAATTAAATAATATAAAATGTAAAGTTCTTAGCGAGTCATCTCGTTAGTGTCATTTAAATATAAAGTAAAAAATTATCCATCTCGAACCACTGATTCAGTCCTTTAATCTCCTATGATAGAGCTAATCTTATCATACAATACATCTAGGATGATTGCGTGTGTATTGGGTTATTAGCTGGCTACTCATTCCAAGTAAGCATAAGCCCAGAGGTATTTGCACATCTCCTAACCTAATAAATAATAAATTAAAAGTTCGAATGTGGGTTGTTAGACCAACTTGAACTACAAGAGTACACCAAAAGGGGGGTTAATTGGTGATTAAAAAAATTCTCATTTGAAAGATTATAATTTCTTAAAAAAAACTTATGGACTAGCAAAGAAAAAATATTTGTGATTTGATTTTTGTAAACAACAAACTTGTAATGAGAAATATTTTTAACCCTTTTTTTATTTTCAAGCAAAATCAAAATATAATTCTAATTCAAACAAAAACTTACAAGTCACAAATTTTAAAGTAAATAAAATGCAAGAAATAAAAGTGCAAAAAAGTAAAAGCAAAACAAGAATGAACACACACTATAGATTTATAGTGGTTTGGTCAACCTTGACCTACGTCCCCTCCCCAGAGTCCTCCACTCCTATAATTGTACTAAAAATTTAGTGACTCTCCTCTTTCCCCCCACAGTAAAGTAGAGAAGCCCTTATAAATCACTCCCACTTCCTTGGTGCGGTAGAGTAGCTGAATCCCTTTCAACTTCTGAGTGCGATAAAGTAGTTGAAACTCTTTCACCTCCTCGATGCACGGAGCGGCTGTATCCTTCCCATAAAGGGACATTTCTCAGAGTTTCCCTCAACAAAGACATTGACCTTGGAGGAAGAATGTGCATGATCACAAAGCAACCATGTATCGAAACCCCTCTCACACACTCTCTTGTCCCACGTGACTTTTCTCCATCTAGATCTCACCACTCTCTCCCCAAAGCAATTCTCCCTCTTCAAACCCTTTCTTATAGAAGCTCCCCCTCAAAAAAATTGGTAAAAGACCCCCTCAAAAAATTTAAGAGGAGTATTTAAAGAAGGGCTCAAAAAACCCTAAAAGTTCAATTTCGCCGTCACTGATCATATTGTATGATTAATTCAACAAGCCCTAATAATGATGTATGATGAGGGATACACAATACGATTAGTTCAAATAATTTGATCTGATAGTCCTATAAAGGCAACTTGCTTATATATGATTATATTATAAGTTTAAAATCTAATCTCCATTTAATCAGATCAAATTAAAGGGATGATTGGTATTTTCAAAACATCTCCACTTGCTTATATATGATTCTATTATAAGTTCCTATAGAGGCAACTTGCTTATACATAATTGTATTATAAGTATAAAATATAATCTCCACTTTAATCAAAATTTTTCTCTTCAGAGATGTAATTAACTGTAGGGGCTTGCCTCTATAAGAACCCAAGATCCTAGAATAAAATAAACCCTGTCTTAATTTACTAAGAGAGGGGAAAAATCTTTAGACATCGACTAAAGCTTATATTGGATTAATTTCATACTTAAAATGATAGATGAATGTGAATTTTATCCTTCGAGGTAATTTTTACCTTCCCTATGCCGAGTTTGAATAAAAAAATAAATTATTTCTTTTCTCAAATTGATAATATATTGTTATTTTATTCTTCGGGAAAATTAATAGTAAATATGCAGATTTATCTGAAGAAATATTAAATCAAATTGAGTGGCACATTCAACATTTAATTTATCCGTAGCTCTTCTCTTAATAGATTTTAATTTTGCCTTACTACATTTTGATAGGGTATTGTTTGGAGGTAGATGCATTTAACAGAGACAACTCTTTTAAGTATAATATTAGCTTGGTAGGAGACTTCCACCTAACACTAGAAACTCCTTCATTGCTTTAACATCTTCACTATCTTCTTGGAGACCGCAGTCTAGCTTTTTTTTTTTTTTTTTTTAGTTGGGGGTACAAAAGAGGACATAACCATCCGTATTGATTCTCTATTGGGATGAACTAGCATTAGCCATCCTATTGAATATTGCTATGTCTTCAAGGATTGGCTAGAAAGAAAATACAATAAGGGAGAATTCACATTATCAGATAATATGCTAGTTCAGATTTACCCTTCTTGAATTTATTTAGGTGGCTTTCAAATTTTGATAAATTCAACTTCTTAAACTTTGCCACCCTATCCAATAGATCCTAAAATGTGATGATGAAAGCCATGTACAAGAATGGTAGCATCTTGTTATCGATGTTTTTCATTAGTAGTTGAACAACATACTCCTCCTCTAACTGTTTCTCCCATTTCATGCTTAAATTATGCTAGCGAGTTATGTATTTTGTCACTAACTCATTTCTCTTTTGCTTCTCTAAGGCGAGGTCAATGATAGTTATCTTTTTAGTTGTGTTGGCAAATCTCTTTACGAACAAAGTTTCTAATTCTACGAAAATCTTTATAGAATCATTTGGCAGTTCAGTGTACTATTTGAAAGTAGTTAAAGTTAAACTAACGATGGATTATTAGAAGAGTAAGGCATCAATACCCCCTTTATTGCCATAAGTGGCTTTGAATTATATCAGGAGCTGCTTGGGATTGCTATTACCAATAAAGGTGTTGAACTTCATGACATAATATCCTTTCACATATAGCACTTAGTCATATTCTGCTAGGTAGGGTTGACCTTGCCTATTAACTTCTCTCCTTAATTAATAGCTATGATAGCCTTGATCTTCTTAAGGATTATACCCTCTAGTTATACAACAGTCATAGGCTTAGAGGTACTTGCTACATTCTATGGAGTGGGCTAGTGAACTAGGTTATTAACCTCATTAACACCTTCTGGTGTACCTCATACCCCTGAAATTATGGTTTTAAAAATCAGACCATACCGATCAGTTCGATCGGTTCAACTGTGAACCGGTCAGATGGTCGATCTAGTCTAATTTTAAAACTAACTTTGCTTCAAATCTGGATGAACCAACAAGAACCATCAATTCAACTAGTGAACTGTTGAACCGGTCCACATTTTCTAAAATTGCGAGTTCAATAATTTTATTTAAATAATTAATAATTTAATTTAATATTAAATATAATATTAAACTTAATAAATTAATATAAATATTATATATTAAAACTCTTAAATGAGTATGCAATACATATGATTAAGAATAACTTCAAACATTCTCACATGACTCCACCACTCCATATGAGCTCCTATCATGGCAAAAAGCAAAACATTATATAAACTATACAAAACAATACTTCACAAGTGATATGGGACTAAACCATACAAAGTAAAAACTAAAAAGCTCTCTTTAGTTTCATGTTTACAATACATATCTTTTTTTTTAAATAGTTTTTTAATTAATTTATATAATATGAATAATATTTATTTTTGAATTTGATAATATTTAAATTAAATTATTTAAATTTTTATATATTTAATTATATATTAAAAATAATTAATTTTATATATTTAATTATACATATGAATGATTGATACATATAATTTTATAATGTGAATTTGTTATAAAATTTATATTTAAAATTTATATCTAACTATGTAATATAAATTAGAAATAATTTATGTTAAATTATATGTTACATGTAAATTAAATTTAGATTAAAAATCAAATTTGAAAATGGAAAATATTTAAATTTAAAATTATCATATTATTATAAGTGTAAATTCTTAAAATTATGAGGTTTGGAATTTTTATATCTTATGTGAGATTTAAAACAATAAATTTTTAAGTAATTATGAAGTTTTATATTTCATAATTTTTTATTTTGTTTAATTTTTTGTCTCATATTTGAAATGGTAACATCATTATTATGTTAATTTTATTAAATTTTAATAATATTATTATTTATTATGTCATCCGGTTCTACCTCAATTCAATCGATCGAACTGTGAATCTCTCCTTCCAGTTCATTTTCTGGTCCAATTTTCACAACCTTGCCTGAAACCTTGAATGCTAGACAAGCTAGCAGATTAGCGAGACTACTAATTGATGCTTGATGATTGGTCTACTGGATGGGTGTAGGATTGGCAATAATGTTTCTTTGCATCATTACAGTCATCTATGCCATCATTTCATTTATTTTATCAATTCACTAAGCTATTTTTCTATCCTTTACCTTCATCTAATGCCATATTTATCTTTGTGCTTATGCCGATGTAGTAGCATCAGCAAAGAAGAAATTTTCTTCAAATTCTTTCTCTTCTTCATTTTTTGAGAGGTTGACATCCCTACCGGTAGTGGATTCAGCCCCATATTGGTACTTGTATAAGTGGTGGCTCATCATCATCATGCTCCACCATGTAGACCATCTCAACCTCCATGGTCTCTTCATCATTTTCTTCTTCTTGTATCCGAATTTCCAAGCAATAGTGCCACTGAATTTTCAATTCATTGTCATCATGAAATATTCAACGATCCACAGACTACGATCGAAGTCAACGAGTGATGGGATCCCCTAAAGGATTTTCTAAGGTGTTGACCATCAAACCGACTGTCATTGTAGACCTTCTTTGGGACCCACTTCTGACAATTTTTGTTGGCCGGGGCAGATCTCTGGGAGGCTACACCATATGTCATGCTCGAGTGCATTCTTTTATATACTATTCTCTCTTTACGAGGCCTTAGCCTCTAGATTTTCTTTCTTTTCCACCGGGACCTCTCAAAAATGGATAACTAAACACATAGTTCAGGTGTCACACCCTGGTGCTCACCATATAGAGCTTTCTTTTATTCCTTTTTAATGATAATAATATATGGGTAGCCTTTCTTTTCTTGACCCTATCATGGGTGACTTTTGGAACCTCTTCTTCATCAGTCCCTTCTCCTCACCACCTTCAATACTTTGTGTACTTTGAAAAATAGTATTTCAGGTTCCCTCCTATGGGGAATTGGAGTTTCATGATGTTGCTCCTAGAGGGACTGCTTTAGCTTGCTAGTAGAGCTATTCCTCTTCACCTATTTCAAATTTGAAAATTTTTTTGGGTAGGAATGCTCACTTCTGGCTCTTGGGCAGGCAGTATAGAAGGATGGAACTGTAGTGGTTGTTAATCTCGTAGCTCTACATTCTTCTTCCTTCTCTACCTCCTTGTTAATTTTTCTCTATATGAGGAAGCTTTAGTATTAAGCCTTCCAAGTGTGACAGTCTTTCTTGGAAAGGCGGTGGTGTTAGCAATAACCATGGAGATTCTTCCCCCAGCTACAACCCTCTTTGTGTCTACAGTTGCTGGCTGGGATAGCCATTCAAAGACAAAAATCCTCTTATTATTAATAATTCATGGCTCTGGCAGATATGTGTGACATGTAGTGGTTTTAGCAAAATGAGGCCTTTTGGCAAGCCCTTCAGTTTCCATATCGTACATAAGAATAACAACAACTTTTATAGTAGCTACAAAGAATTTTAATCCATCAAACTGGATGGTAGTTCAAGCATTTTTGGTGTTAATAATAGTGTTAGCTAACTGAATGCTAGCTCCTCATCCCATATGGATAGTAAATGGGTTACTTTGCAGTTCTATTCTTTACAAATGAAAGGCAATAATTAATAATCAAAATTTGATATATCACCCCGCACCTTCAAAATTTAGAGACTACACATAATAAAATAATATATATAAATAATTTAAATAAATTAAGATTTTTTTTAGTGAATTTTTAATGATTTTATCAAAGAATCATTTTAGAATATTTAGAATTTTAACCCATATTATTTTGCTGCTACTATGGCATTCAAATGACTAGCTAAAAATGGAAAGAGAAATCATCCCTAGTGGAGTTGTTAGAATTCTATCAGCTCCAAAAATTTGTGCCCTGGCCTCTCCGTGACCCATTTTCTTTTTCAAGTTGGCAAAGAGAGTTACCCATAGATTTTACCCTCATTTTGTGAGTACTTTATGATATGAGTTCATGTTTCCTATAGACATAAGCCCTTATAGGTAATTACCGCTTCCGTCAATGAGAGAGAACTTTAATTAAGGCTAGTCATCAAGCAGACACATAGTATATGGCATATAGTAGCAGTAAAATTTAATATTTGAAAATTGAAATATTATCACTATATACTTAAAGTGGATTGGGGGGGGGGGGGGGGGGGGTTGATAATGAACCCGAGCAAAATCCCATAGTTTTGTTGTCTCGAGTCATTATGTGTGATGCCTCGGAATCTAAATTTGAAAGAATTATTCATTTATCTTTTAATAAATAACAGTCAGAGCTATCTAATATCATTTATCAGTAATAAATAGCAAAATAGATTCTATAATTCAAAACATCAATGTACACATCTGTATTCATTCCCAAAAATTATATACACTACTCAAGATCTTTACAATCATCACATATATATCTTATATGAGTACAAAAGAATAACTAAAATAAAAAGAAATAAAATATGAAGAATCCTAACCAACCTCACACTCCTACTCTCCTACCCTGACCTAAAATTATTTAACCACATATAATTAGCTTAAAAAGCCCAGCAGGTCATCAAAACCTACAACTGAATTCAAAGCATGATAAAAGAGCAATATATATGTCAACAATCAAATAATAACAGTAGCATCCATATGATCATTAAATTAGTACAGAAATAAAAAAACTTAAATGTAGAAGTAATAGAATCTATAAATAGTAAAATACTATAATACGAAAGCTAGTGAAGAAAAAAATCAATATGAGTATCAAATCTATAAAGTAATCATCATATCCGTAATACCAGTCAATATAGAAATCATATGAAGCATCAAATCAAAACATTGGTAAAGACTGTTAAAATTATGTCAATATAGTAAAATCATATAAGAATATATATATGTTATACAGGCATTCTATATCACATGCTCAGAATATCATATGCTTAGTATTAGTATAGTAAATTAATAGTATCAAATAGTATCAATATCAATGTTAGTAATAGTTCAGTGGCAAGAGTAGTAGAATAATGCAATAATAGTAAATCTGTACAATACTAATAAATTCATATAATAATAATAATATCTCAAAATATACATTTCAGTAGTTACACTAAATAAGTAAGAAGTCTTAGCTATCGCTATGTTTTTCAGTATTAGTGTCATTATTAGTAAACCGTTGGCTTAGTAAATAGAGTTATTAGTCTTTGCCCGTTGGTATAATAATAATCTCCTTATAACTCCCAATTAGTGTATCACATGAATTAGTAGAGGATAAAACCAAACCACAGTATTTAAAGAAAAATTTGTCAGCCCACCATCCTGTATAGGTCAATCAGTCTCCAACCAACGGGTCAACTAGTCTTTACTTATTTATTTCACACACGTACATTATTATTATAATACTATAATAATAATAACAACCAATTATTACTCAAGCACATATCCACATCCATTTTTAATGCATTGTAGTAAATAATGCATAATTGAGCTTAATTAAAAAGATGCCAAAATGTCATAACAGTAGACAATAAAGAATCTTATTAGGCAAAAATACACATTTTCAAAAAATTACCAAAATGCAAGGAATTATATAAAATGATATTTTAAGACTCTTATTGTACTACAATACTATTTTTAGATGTCAAAATAAATTTTTAGGTAGACAAAAATGACTGTATTTTCAAAATCACCAAGTGAAAAATCTCAAATAAATATTCAAAACATTCATAATCTCAATCTCTATAACATACCAAAAGTTACACGGTGAAAGTTTTGCCAATATAAAGTTATTCATATTTTTTTATAATAAAAATATAAATTTGATCAAAAAATTATAAAAAATATAAAATCTTTGAAATCAGAAATAGGGTAAAGGTTTCTTATAGCGAGTCGAGCAAATATCTCAACTGGCTTGACTTACAAAAATTACTTTGCAACCTCCAAATCTTAATTTTATTTTTCTCTCTCCTACCTTTTTCTCTAAAATCCCTTAAACCATCTCTCTATTGCCAAATTAAAGGGGAGAAAATGGATTTAGATAAAAATATTAATGCTTTTAGATATTTTAATATAATATTAATATAATAATTAATTTAATTAATTCTTTAGTATAAAATTCAAATAATTATTTTAGGACTTCAAAAATTATAGCAAAATATTTATAAAATAAATCATTTTATTTAAAAAATATCAATAAAATTGATTTATAAAATGAACACATGACGGTCCTAAAATCCTCACTTGTACCGACAGGTATCAATTTCTTAAAAAATTTCACCAGTGCCCAAAAATTACAAAAAAATTCATGCAAGTAAAATACTATAATAACAATACTATGGCAAACACGGATTATAATTTAGAGTTATAATAAATCCAAAAAAATTGACAAAGTCAAAATACTGGTTATTACATCATGGTCCCTAGTCTACTTAGTCATAGGAGATAATCGACATAACCTAACCAAAGGATTCTTATCGGCAGCTATGGGCTGCTTCATCAAAGGGTACTTTGTAGACTTAATATACATATTTTCTTTAAGTGATAAATATGAAGCCACCTTACCTAATAGAGGGCTTTGTGCCCTATCAATTATATCATATTAATTCATTACCCAATAATTTAAAGCCATTGTAGAACATACGGGCTCTGACCATGACTGTAATTTAATGGTGTCATTCAACGACAAAACCACCAAATTATAGGGTCCTAGCCATAACCATTTACTTGTGGTGCCCTTTGGCAGTGAAACCACCAATTAGAGGATAAGTGCTATGAATATACTAGAAAGAGATGATTTAGGAATTAATCCTACTAATATTCTTGACTATACATTCGCTCTTTATGAGCTGAAGTGATTCTTCAACTTATCCCCCTTGACAAACTACTATGGAGGGTAGAGGGGCATTTTACTTTGAGTGTTTGATAATTAATTTCAATTTTAAATATATTAATATCATTGATAAATGTTGAGTTTGGATCTTTGATAGGTCTTTGAGTGTTAACCCCTTCGGTTGAGATTTATATTCAACACAGCCGTCATCAGGGATTATAGATAATTTTACTTTATTGTTAAAATCTTATCGACACTTTCTACTTACTGATGAAGGATCGGGTCAATATAGATTTTATATTTTTGGTGATAGATCTTTATTATAATAGACCTTAATGGCCTAATATAAATATATAAAATAAATGCTCTGGTCGACGTCATGACTGTGTATTTATTCAATAATTTAAGACATGTTGACTCTATCTATTTATCGATAGAGGATCAGAATCATTGTTGTCTTCATGCATTTATTAATGAGTTTTTTTTATAAACCTTGATGGACTAATATGAATATATGCAAATATCTCGGTCGGTGCTACGACCGTGTATTTATTAGATAATTCAAGCCATATTCACTCTATCTTTCATCCCAGTCATAACCGTTTGCCTGTGGTGCTACGGTTGTGAATTATATGTGTGTGTGTGTGTGTATATATATATATATATATATATATAGTTTGTTTTGGGTTTTGGATGTTGAGGGGTTAAAGGGAATTTGGGCTTTGGGTATTTTGGACTATTTTGGCTATTTAGTAGGCTGTATTTGGTTGTAAGGAAGACTATTGGGCTTTTGAAGTGGATTGAGTTGTTATTTGGGTATGAGATGAGTTAGGCTATAAGAAAAGTGGTAGGAAGATGTGTTAGTGGGTTGAGTTGTGAGGGAATTCAGTGATTTTTGTAGTGGGGTGAGAAGGCTGCTGATGGAGGGAATTCAAATATGAGAGGAGCTCGGTGGAGGGACATGGTTCAAGCTAGGTTGGGTTGAGGGAGGAACGACATAGTGATGCTGGAATCAGGCAATTTTTGTTGAGGGGGAAAGGGTCAGCTAATTAGAAGCCAGTTTGGAGAGCTGTGGCTGTCAGCACAGGCATTGGATCGAGATTATAGCTAGATCTGTGTGGCTTTCAGATGGGTTTAGCATGCCCGACATGAAGGATCAAAGAAATGGGGATCGAGATTAGGCTGTTTGAGGTTGGATCATGGGCTTGGCCATGAGTTGGGAGGTGGAAGTTAGGTTATAGTTGGATGATTTGGAGGATTGAGCAGTGAGGAGGCTGGGCTGGGTCAAAAGCTGTGATTGACATGAGCGAGTTCGAGATCATGAATTCAATGAGTTCGATCAATGTAGATGGATAGTAGGGTGTCTTCTCATACGAATGGGGTCAGTCAGACGTCAGATTCTGGATCACCTTCAGTAGAGATTGGGTCGAGTGGATATTTGAACATGAAGTTTAAGAATGACTATAATGGCGGGATTAGCATCGAGTGCTGTCGAAGGCAAGCTCGGAACTAGGTTGGCTGGATTAGGTGTAGGAGGAAGGATCATTCATTCAAGCATTGAAGAATAAAATAAATGCTATTATTCCTTCTCATTTTAATAATGAGAGTGGGAGCTATCTATAAAGCAAGCGAATCGCAAGAGGTGATGTAAACGACATCGTCAGTATCGAAAATAGAGATTTAAGCAAGATTTTGGCAGAATTTTGGGAAGGATATAAACATGATTTTGGGGATTTGAGACGTTATAAAATTCCTCAATTTTTGTGCATCGATTTGTGTGCCAACATCTCATAATCTGAGCCATCGCCGCCTCAAAAATAGGTGTCGTAGCCTCAAGATCCTTGCCAATTTTTCCATGCGAGGCTCGTTGGACAAAATTATAGTCATTTTTAGGTGATTTAGACATTTTGAAAGTACTGCGAAGTCCATTTTACGATCAGGCGTTGTTTGGGAAGTGTCGCACAATATTTTTGGGCATCAGTAGCCAATTTTGATCATTTTCATCTGATTTGACTATGAGGAGCTTTCTCTTAGGTAAATTCAATGCTCTGATCACAACAACACTATCCATTTGACAATCGAAGGTCATTTGACTACTTAAGTGACATGTCGTACCCGTTAATAGTTGCTTGAGTTGCCAATTTTGCCTCTTTTTATATGTTTCTTGGTATATTGGTCAATAATATATATATATATATATATATATATATATCTGTGTAATTAATAGTTTTACCATGTTTAAGATTTTTGAAACATTTCTCAAAATAAGTACTTATTGTGGATACTTTATTTATTGGATGATCAGATGGAAGCTTTTGTTTAACAAAAAAGATGGGATTTTTGGAATTATTCTCATCTATGCTCCATGTGAAAACTATTAAGTCATATATTTTAATGTAATTTTTTGATTAATGGGTGATCTTCCTTGGTCCTAAAATTCTTTCTAGGATATAATAAATGAACCATTATTTAAATAGAAAAGAACATATAGAGATTGATATTAATAATCTTTTAGTTGATCCTGGACTTCAACATATAATTTGGATTTAAGATGTAAACGATTGAGATAAATTTTGAAGAGTGCATCTATTAAAGGGACCCCATCAACCAAGAAGTCATTAATTCTCCCAATTATTATTTGTAAATATTGCATGTCTATTTAATCTAAAATGGTTTATGAATATACTGATTGGTTAGAGTACAATGTGTAGAAAAATGATATTTTTTATCTTTATTGCTTCCTATTCAAGCCCCATGAGCAAATTATTAAAGGCCAAGCTGGTGGAGATGCATTTATTGGGAAAGGGTTCAGAAATTAGAAGAAAAAACCCTATTAAGTCACATTGGAGAGTATAGTAGTGTACATAATAAGGGCAAGAAAGAAATGTGAAGATTTAATGAAAAATAAAAAACACAATCTTTATATATTATGGTTGAGCAAAAATGAGAGGAACAAAAAAGGTTATAAGATCATGTTGACTGCAGTAGTGGAATGTGTTCGATTTCTCTTATGTCAATGATTATCATTATGTGGGCATGATAAGTCATCTGGGTTAGATAATTGAGAAAATTATTTGGAATTATTCGATTTTCTTATTGATCATAATGAATAAATTAAGACAATTAAATATATATATATACAAGCTCAAATTTAAGTTAACTTCACCAAAAGTCCAGAAAGAAATTTATTGTACCATAGCTGCTGAAATCTTAATATCTATCATGAAAAATATTAGTGACTCATACTTCTTAATTATTGTTGATGAATCATGTGATGTTTCTCTATTGAAACAACTAGCTATTGTTGTGATATATATATATATATATATATATATATATATATATATATATATATATATATATAAGTTAGGACAAATTAAGTTAGGACAAATTATTGAAAGATTTATATGCACTAAACATGTTGCATTGGCTAATGTAGTTGTGTCAAAGGCAACTATTGGAAATATACTTACGAAACACTCATTGGGCATATATAGAATACGTGATCAAGGATATGATGGGGCCTCTAATATGCGAGGGGAGTTTTATGATTTAAAAATATTAATACTTAATAATAATCCTCATGCATTCTATATTTATTTTTTCATTCATCAACACCAACTGTGCTTAGTGGCTATAACAAAAAATCATTGGCAAGTGAAGTATCTTCTTAAGATTACTTCAAGAATTGTCAATACTGTAAGAGCTTCATGTAAGATGAGTAATACTCTTAGAGCCATTAAACTTGACAAAATAATTTTTCATCTAACTAAAGGAAAGTTGAACAGTGGTCGAGATTTGAATCAAGAGATTGGTTTACAACGAGCTTGTGACACTGGTTGGGTTCGCATTTTCATACCTTAATTAATTTGATGAAAATGTATGCTTTAACAATCAAAATGCTTGAAATTATAAAGGAAGATGAGGTACATGATCAACAATCTGTTGAAGTTGGTGTTCTAATAGATATTATAAAATCTTTTGATTTTATCCTTGCAATACACTTAAATGATTGATATTTAAGGTGTTACAAATGAATTTTCACAAGCCTTGCAGATAAAAGATCAAGATATCGTGAAAGTAATAAAATTTGTGAAAGTCATCATACAATAGTTACAGATGATGAGGAATAATTAATGGGATTCTTTATTAGATGAAATATCACATTTTTTGTAATATTTTTGAAGTTGATGTTTCTAGTATGAGTTCTACATTCAAGGCTCGCCGACGATCAGGACACATAAATGAGGAAATAATAAATTTGTATCATTATAGTGTGGTTTTTTTTATATTGTTATTATTGCGCAACTTTAAAAGCTAAATAATAGATTCTCTAAGTCCAAGTAACTCATTTTCTGCTTATAATAAAGACAAATAAATCCGGCTTACAGAGTTATATTCAACATATTTTCTTTTGTTGAACTTGTGGCTCTAGAGCATCAGCTATCCAAATACATTCTCAATATGCGTACAAGCGAGGAGTTTTCATCTTTGAATAGCATTATTAATCTTGCAAAATAATTTGTTAAGGTTAAGAAAGATTCTATATATCCCTTAGTTTATAGGTTTATTGTTTTGGCATTAACTTTGTCAGTTGCCACTGCTCTAGTAGAGAGAACATTTTTACAATAAAAATTGTTAAACATTGATTATGTAGTAAAATGGGTTATGACTAGCTAAGCGATTATCTAGTTCCATACATTAAGAACGAAGTCCAGGGAATGAGGTGCTAATGAGACTCATTTTCTCTTGCAAAACCCCAGCATTCTTCATCATTCTCTCCCCCCGAAATCTAGGGAAATGAAATCCCTCCCGGTCGCTCATCCTTACATAATCCAACTCTCATGAAATCTGTTGTGCTCATCCTTATTCCTCACGAAATCTAATCTTCAGGGGTGCGTGCTTTCTCTCTCGCGAAATCCAGTTGGCAGGTCACCAAGTCAGCGGGTGGAGGGGATTTGTGGATCCTTTAAGGAGTCATCGGACATTCTATCCGATTCAGGTTCATCTGCTATGTTCTTATTTCACTAATCTGATTCTATTAAAGAATGATCATTCGATTTCTACACTAAAATATTTGATTTGTCTTTTATTTCTTTTAATCCAAA
Source organism: Dendrobium chrysotoxum (assembly GCA_019925795.1). Classification (NCBI taxonomy): domain Eukaryota; kingdom Viridiplantae; phylum Streptophyta; class Magnoliopsida; order Asparagales; family Orchidaceae; genus Dendrobium; species Dendrobium chrysotoxum. The sequence goes on from JAGFBR010000744.1 coordinate 244,853, forward strand.
ATTTCTGATTTCTTTGAGAGTTTTTTTTTTATGTTCGTATGGATTTTATCTGTTTCTTTGGGAAGGCGATTTGATTTGGATGGTCCAGGTTATTCTTTTAGCTTTGTGACAAGTCAGGATTGGTATGATACGTATGATTGCTCATTGAATAGTAATGTTGAATATTGCACATCATATCAAACATCACAAAAAATATTCAAAATACGCTGCTTTTACTTTACACTGCATATATATCACAAAATAAGAAAAATAGTTCCCCTGTATTTACTTTACAGACAACCAAACAGCTCCAAAATATGATAAATACACTGCATTTATTTTATACTATATTTCTTTTTCAGGCAACCAAACAACCTCTTAGATTAAGCTCCATGAGTTTCTCTACTAAAAATTTTTCACATAAAAAATTTTGTAACACTTTTTGTTTATTTGATTGCTTACATATTTAAGATAAAGAAACTACATAATTAAAGATCAATTCTCACTATAACAAAAGCTTTATCACAAATTATTAAACTCATATATATATATATTCATTTCCTATCCTAACAGCATTCAAATAATAAAAAAACAACAAATCTTTTTTGAATGAAATAAATATCAAATAAAAATTTAATTAAAAATAATTTAAATTTAATTTAAAGTTTAATCATATTTTTAAAATATTTACCAATTAAATTATAATATACAGCATCACTCAAACTTTATATTCTCGATTTTTATTCGTGCGTATACAGCACACCTTAATTTATTACTTGAAATTTTAGATTTTAAGCAAAAAGTTTTGAATTTGTAATTTTGCATAAACAATATTTATAAATTTAAATTTAATCACTCAAAGTAAAAAACATAAATTGTTTTTGTTTCTATGCTTTCAGGCCGTACGTTTGGCTGAAACCCGAAGGCTCTGGAATTTGGCCATCTGGGATTAGCACGTGAGCTTACCCCGTTAATCTCCTCCGCGGCTTACCAGATGCAAAATTCCGACCAGTCGATATCAGAGCCGCGGCTCAGGGGCATCGCCTATAAAATTCAGCATCGTTCGTCTTGGCTGCTTCTTACAAATAGATAAGAAAGAAATCGGAGGGCAATGTCTTGCACTCATGATCACAGCTGCGAAGACCACAACTGCGCTGCGGATTGGTCGCTTTACAAACATATAAACCTAGACCAGGTCTAGATTCTTCATCTGTTCTTCCTACTTTCCTTTTTTTTATTTGATTCTGACGTATGTTTGGTTGGGGATGAGTATTTTTGGATTCAGCTTTCTGATGGTCTACGTGCAAGTTCATATCCTCTATGTCTATTCAGTTTTGGTTGATCCAAGTGATTCATTTATAAGTGTCTGTTTTGGTTTTCTAAAGATGGTCACAGTGAAGCCATCTTCTGAGAATATGGTTTTCTTTATGATTGCGTTGTTACGTTCATTAAGATTTTGTGAAGGATATTTAGGGACTGTTTGACTACAAGTTGGATTTGATTAAGTAGGATAAAGTAAATATTGTCAATTCAAATGTAGTAAATTGTCTGGTATGATAACTGCTAAATGTGGTTAAATACTAATAAATTGTTTGGCTGCTATTCTTAACATTTAGGATTTAAATGAAGCAGAAGAAGAGGCAAAAATGAAGATAAGCTGTGTAAATTTCTTAAATTCTCTACCTTCTTATGGATTTATTTAATCTGGGAGATAAGAAGGGAGTAAGATATAGATGGCTTCAAAAATTGTTTGGTAAGATTTGGGAACGGAATCTTGGTTAAATCATTTAATCAAGTGACCACGGGGTATATGTATGTGATTTTTAACGTTAGATTTTTCAGGAAGTGGTAGCTAAAATGTTCTTTGTGGAAAATTGGTAGGTTGTGCAAATATTATAACATTTATTTATTGTAATGTAAGGGGCATGATTGGGGTTCGATGGAGTGATACAGAACTTATATTAAAAGTATGTTATACTGGGTATTAAAACTAATGTTGAAAAGGTAAACACATTTTTAGTCAAGAAGTAGATTTACCGTATGAGTAAAGAAAATAGTGACATTTGAAGACATGCAACACGGACATAATGAAAAATAGATAAAAAAAGATGCATAAATTTTTAGTGATTTGACTTGCCATTAAAGCTACACCTGCTCTCTGATTCCTCTTTTGGAATTTAATTAACTAAAACTGGATTTTAAGTATGCCATGGGAAACGCTCTCATTCAGTTAGTTAAGACCTCCACTAACTATTTATTCTAGGACAACGCATGAAGTGCAATACCCTCACACACCTTTCAGCTTTAAGAGAAGAATCCATGATATTTTTTCTAGGATAATGTTCAACTTCGCAACTTATCATTTTGAAGGCTTAGGAAGAACCTTCAAAAGAGAAGCATATGGAGAAAGAAATTGCTAGACTAACTTGGTTACGAACTTAATAGAAGTACGATTATTAAAAAGGAGAGTACTAAAAACTAGTTTCCAAGCTTAAAAGACTTCCACTTTAATAAAAATCATTAGAATCATATATGAAAATGTATGAGCAAAAATTAAAACAACCTTAGAAAACTCTCCAAGAGATGAGCTAGAAGCTCTTGAGCACTTTGAAAAAGATTCACAAGGATGGAACTATGAAATTCTAAAAAAGCTTAACAAGAGGATAGTGCATTCAAGTGCTTAATGAAAGCTTGGATTCCAATTTAGCAAAACTGTTAAGTGTCCTAGCCATAGAAGGATATTTATAGGGCAAGAATTTATGTATGGATGGCCAAAAAGTAGGGAACCCTTAGAATCTCAGATTTTTAGAATTGGTTCTGAAAAAAAAAAAGCTTTTTTTTCTATATCTTAGGTAAGCAAGGGGGTCAATGAGAGTGTTTGAAATACCGACATGGCTTGATTCTTTTTTGAAGAGTTGCATGAAATAAGGTTATGCAGGTTTCCATACATTTTGGTGGTTTAAGGTGAATAATTTTGTAGGCCAAGTAACTAATTTAGGAGCATTAACAAGTATTCCCAAGCAGATCAGGTAGCTTTGACCAGTCAACATGGCATAAACTTGGTCAAACAATAAATGCAGACACCTAGATGCTAGTGTGTCTAAAATAGGATTTTGAACCAATGTACATTTAAATGTGTTGAATGGCCTAAGGGCCTAATGGGGCCGACGGACCTTGTTGGGCCAACGAAAAAGCCTACGAAGGAAAGAAGAGGCTATGAATACCTAGGTGGATCCATTTGTAATAAAGGAAGGAAGAAGGCATGTGATTGCTTACTTAATTTTTGTGTTTTTGAATTATTGTATTTTGTTATTTTCATTCATTTTTTATGTAATTTTGTGTATAAATGCCCATTGAAGGAGTACACAAGTTGAGCTTTCAAACAACATCTCTTTTCTTACATGGCATTAGAGAAAGGTTAAGGTCCCCTTTTCATAATTCATTCTCTTCATTATATTTGATTACTTTGACTGCCCTTAAATCAATTATCATGAATAGTGAAAATCAAACTAATGGAGAATTCCAGGGGCTAAGTCTTATATTGCATGAATGGAAGAAACCATTTGAAGTGTTTCTAAATTATTAAGATGTTAACTAAATGAAAGTGAGAGATTTGTCACCTTGTGGATTCTCCTCTGGAGTCAGAAGACCCAAAGTTTGTACTTTGGCATGAAATTGATTCCAAAATCATAATATGATTATATAATATCATAATGTCTGAAATCAATGGGCCATACATATTTCTAGATATTGCAAAAGACATTTGGGATGCTGTCAAATAACTCAAAAGTGAAGGATGTTGCTCTCATTTATGATATCAAAATGAAGTTCTTAACTACCAATCAATGTAATCTCTCTGTCCTTGAATACTTTAATGCTACGAAGGTTTATTCACTTGAACTAGATTATTACCACAATCTCAAAACGACATGGAGTGATGATGTGGTGATTCTTTAGCATTTTGTAGAGAAAAATAGTGTTTGAGTTTCTTGTAGGATTCAATTATATTTTTGACCAAAAGGAAATTTTCTCTCTTATATGTAATGCTTAATAATCTTATATATATGAAATATCTTCTATGAAACCATCAAAATTCAAGGTAAATGACTTGTTGCCATTGATTAGTCTGAAAAGAAGGATAAATGTATTCTCCCAAAGGCAATATATGATGAAACTATTGTAAGGAGAAGGGATACATCAAAGAAAAATACTTAAAATTTTATGAAAAGCTCTAAGGTTATGGTGGAAATAAAGCTACCAAAAAGTGCAGGCTTGTCTTTTGGTATCTAGGTTTAATTTAGAAAAAATTGACAAATTCGGGAATTTCCTCAACTCTCTAGAGAAATCATCTGGATCATGTCTCTTGCTCAAAATGATACAATTTTTAACTCATATTTTTTAATAGCTCAAATAATTCTCCTCAAATTTGGATCCTAGATTCAAGAACTACTAATCATATGACAAACTTTGCCAACCTTTTCCAAATTGATGAATCTTATCCTAGTAACAAAAAAAATACAGTGATTTCTTAAAAACTATTACAGATCGAGGGCATCTTTTAATTTCGCCCACAGTTACCCTCAACAATATACTACATATTTTTCATCTTATAGCAAATCTTGTCATTTCCTAAAATCACCAAAGAACACAATTGCAAAGTAATTACTAATCATTGTGTGTTTTAAGTCCTCACTATATGGAAGCTCATTGGATTAGCTATTAAAAAATGATGAGCTATATTTTCGTAAAGACAATTCATTTGTCATATTTTTATTATTTCATGCTTATTATATTAAATCATTGGGGAGCATTATTGAAAAGTTTTATTGTGAGACTTATAAAATTGCTAAATATCATCATGCTTCTTTTTCTGAAAGTGATTCTAGATCTTTAACTCTTTTTATGATAGTTAGCTCTATATTTAGGGACCCTTTAAAATTCTCAGTATTTTTGAAGCTACAAAATTTGCCATTTTTATTAATAGTTGCACTCAAATGACATCAATATATTTAATCAAACAAAAAACTAATGTTAGCATTGTTCTCCCCACATTTATTGCAGTTATAAAAAATTAATTTAATGTGACAACAATATATTTTAGATAGCTAATACTTGTGATTAATTTTATAAAATATAATCTTTTTTTTCTATAAAGATGTCTCATTCACCAATCCTATTGTCTTGACACCTTTAATAAAATGAGATGGCTAAAAGAAAAAAAAAATCATCACATTGTGGAAGTCACTAGGATTCATCTTTTTCAAAATCAGGTTCCAAAAATATATTGGGGAGAAGGTGATAGATAGGAGGGAGAGCTTTAGAATCTTGAAGTTCTTATATAATGAGAATTTTGGAGCTTGGTGGAAGGTGTGTATAAAATGAAGAAATTGAGTCCTTATTTATAGATTTTTATCTCTATTAGATTGTACAGTACGACATGGATCGTACAATATAAATTATAATGCACTAAATCATTCTAATGTATAGTTTTGACTAGTTAAATCATATAATACGATGTTACTTGTGTAGTATGATCTTTGACTTTTTGATCATTGTAATGGCTTTCTAATGCTTAGTTGACCAAGGCAGTTTGTATAGTATGAAGTTATCTATATTTCATTCTAAATGGTTATTTTTGTAATTAGTGATCATAATATCATACAATTTCACTAGTACAATCAGAATCATACAATACAAAATGATCTATATTCATTAGTTAATCTTTCCTCATTTTTTGGTGATCAAATCACATGAAATCAAACACAAAACAATAATAGTAATTACATATAAACATGAATGCATAACACACATTAACTTGATTCATCATAATGGCCTAGGAACCTAGATCTATCATTCTTAACCTAGTTTTGAGCGCACTAAACTTCTCATAGACAAGTGACTTATAAAAATATCTACCAATTGATTTTTTATATTTATAAATTGAATATCAACATCTCCTTTAGATACGTAATCTCTAGAAAAATGATGTCTAATGTCAATGTGTTTTATGTGCAAATATTGAATTGGATTTTTTGTGATATAAATAGCACTAGTATTATCACACATAATTGAGATGATGCCTACATGCAAATTGAAATCAAGAAGTTGTTATTTCAATCATAAGACCTGAGCAACACAACTTCCTATAGTACTACATTCTACTTATGCAGTGGATAGTGCTACGAAATTTTATTTTTTACTTAACCAAAAATTAGTGAATTTCTAACAAACTAACAGATTTCTGATGTACTTTTCCTATCAATCTTACATCTTTCAAAGTTGGGGTTTGAATATCCTACTAACTCAAATGACATTCTATCATTAGGATACTAGATCCCTAAACTAGGTATACCTATGAGATATCGATGAATTCTTTTTTTATTATTGTTAGGCTTAATTCTTTAGGATTAGCTTGAAATTGTGCATATAGTATACGCAAAACATAATGTTAGGTCTTCTAACAATTAGCTATAGCAATTTTATAATCCCTCTATACTTTTTTGGATCTATTGGCTTGCCATTGGTGTCCTTATCCAATTGTATAGTTGGGCTCATGGGGTATTCATGCTTTTAAATCCTTCCATATTGAACTTTTTTATTAATTTCTTGATGTATTTTGGCTTAGAAAATTATCATATTTATTTATTTTATATTAAATCATAGGAAATAAGTTAGCTCCCCTATCATACTCATTTCAAATTCATAACTCATAATAAATGACAACTTTTCACGTTATCTCTCATTTGTGGATCATACTAATTTATCATCTACATATCTGTACAATCAGAATATCAAATCCTATCCTTTTGATAAATAAGGTGGTATTAATGGTCTCTTTTATAAATAATATACTTCGTAGAAATACTAAGCATTTCATATCATACCATATAATGACCTTTTTAATTTATAGACATAATTAGGGAAAAAACAATCTCAAAGCTTGATGGTTGTTTAACATAAATTTCTTTTATTACTCCATTTATAAATATACTTTTTACATCCATTTGATATAATTTGAATATTCTAAAACATATAAATTTTAGCAATACCTTCATGGTCTCCACACTTGCCATTGGAGCAAAAGTCTCTTCAATTCTATTCTCTCTCTTTAATTTTACCCTTTCGCTATCAATCTTGTCTTATTTCTTATATTGATTAAGAGTCATTCAACTTGTTCTTTAATACACATTTAGTGCCAATGACACTTTGATCAATAATTCTAGATACAAACGTTTCATTCCTAGCAAATTAATTTAATTCTTCTTGCGTAGCGATAATCCAAAATTCATCTATTAATGCCTCATCTGTGGTAGTGAGTTCAACCATTAAAATAAATATGATATAACTAATCTTTTGCTTAAGGATGCGTCTAGTCCTAACTCGAGCATAAAGTTCTTCTATAATTAAGTCCTCAATGTGACTCATTATATACCTCAAATCTTTAGGTAATGCTTCATGGTTTTGTAGTCTATCTTCTAGGTTTATGTTCTCAACTCCAACTATAACTTACTGCCTTCTTCTATTTCTCTAGGATAGACAACTCTATTAGATTTTATCAAATATGACATGAGATCCTATAAGCTTTTCCTATGGAGGAGCATCCTAGAAATATGTCCTCATATAATTTAGGATCAAACTTTCCTAAATTTAATTTTTTGTTGTTTAATATAAAACATTTACACTCAAATACATCCGGAAGTGGCAGGCTTGGTGGTCTAACTTTTAGTAATTCATAAGGAAGATAAAGAAGAAAAATGATAAGAAAAGATATAGAAGAAAAAGGAAGATTCATTTAGTCATTGCTTATTTCATCCTCTCTAAACGGAGGTATTTATATAGTATAAGGTTATCACAAGCTAATTAATTCCCACTAATTAGTCTACTTCTTAACTAACCAACCAACTAATTACAAGCTTTTCTTACAAATAATTGAATCTCTTAGAGGAAGATGGAAAGAATCACAGAATTCGAGAATAGGGATGGCCCAAGCAGCATTAATCTGTACATTCTTGAAAAGTTTATTTCCAAATGACAGAGTTCCATTTATAATTGTTAAAATCCCAACCGTCTCTTAGCATTTTGATCCCACGGCTAGGATGGGGATTCGTGGGAGGCTCACCTGGATCACACTGAGATCCTTTCATAATTAGGGTGCTGATTTAGGAAGGATCATATTCGGGCAATTATGAATGATTCTGTAATTATTTATTTCTTTTTATGATATGTTGTATAGATCTATAAATAGGGACATGTTTGTACAGTAATAAAAAGCCTTTTCCCTCTAAAATCTCTAAATTTAACATTGTATGAGAGCCTTGAATCAAAGAAGGTAGAGAGGAGCAAACGACGTTTATTGCAATTCAAATAAGAGTCAAGTGGTCCGAACTATTTGTATCATGTCTGCGGCCAGAAGAAGCGAAGCCAAACGTGCCTGTCTACGAAGAGTCGAGTGCAGGAGGTTTTCTCTGCTTGCGAACCGCACGCCTGCGTACGCTCGTGCGTATCGATCGGAAGAGTCGATCAAGAGAGATGAGGTCTCGTGCGCTTGCATGCGTGCTTGAGGGCACTCATGCGTATCTATCGGAAGAGTCGATCGGGAGAATCGAGGGCTCTTGAGTGTCGTCTGAAGGAATGGAAGGAATGTAACGAAGCGTGCATGAGACCGAAATGTGCGTGAGACAGAACGGGATGAATTGTGTGGCTAGAATATCTGACCTGCAGTAGAAACCTACTTATGCATCTTGACCGAACCAAACAGGAGCTGCTATAAGAATTGACCTTCATTGCCCTTGCCAGAATTCGGAGGGTAAAATTTCAGGCAACCTTCATTGCTATCCATGATCTTGCATATAGCCTTCATTGCTATCCCTTGATATCATAATGTCTGAAGTCAATTCTTCTTAGAATTTTGACCAAATTGAGGATTCTATGGTGCACTAAGGAAGAGATCTCCAAAATATGCAACCTTTCTATCGCTTAAATAAGAAAAATTACTTGAAGTGGTCTCAATTTGTGAAGACCTACTTAAAAGAGAAAGAAAAAATACATCACCTCCTTAGACGATGACCAAAAGAAGGAGATCGTAATTTTTGGGCATGTGATGAAACAGACTCCATATGATTATGTCATGGTGTGGAATTCCATGACTCCAAAAATTAGTGATATTTTTATGTTCTTATCTACTTCAAAGGATATATGGGAAGCCGCCAGGCAAACCTTCTCAAAAGCTTGGGATGCTGTCCAAATCTTCGAAATTAAGGTCAAGGTGGGAAGCACAAAATAAGGAAGCAAGACTTATATAATATGCCACTCTCCTTCAAAGCTTATGACAAGAACTTGATCACTACAGATGCATAGAGACCAAGTGCCCAGATGATGCTGCTATCATGAAAAATTTTATCAAAAAAGATAGAGTATATGACTTTCTTGTAGGATTAATGTGGGCTCCGAAAATTCGGCCCCGACCTCCGCCCGCTTGCTTTTTCGGGGGATTTTTAACGTATTAAGTTCCGGGGTAAATTTTGGAAGGCAGATGAGTTTGTAGATAAGACACTACCCAGAGATTTCGCCCTCATTTTACGAGGACTTTATGATCTGAGTTTTAGTTTCCTATAGTTAATTACCTCTCCCAGTAACGAGAGAGAACTTTCGATTAAGGCTAGTCGTCAATCAGATACGTAGGGAATACACATCTGGCATATAGTAGCAGCATGGGCTTAAGAATTTGAGGATTTGAAAAGTTTGGATGTTTGGAAATTTGGGTTGAGATATTTGAGAATTTGATATTTAAAATTTAAAATTTCACCATCTTGCACTTAAAGCAGATGATGGGGGAATGGATGATGGACCCTGTTATGATTTGGGTTCATTTATTTGTTCAAGTAAATTCTAATCCAAGTTATATTTTTGATGATTACAAAAGTTTATTGTTTGTTATTCTTCTCCTAACAATTATTTGAGTTTTTATTGTGTGTACTAAAGTATTTTTCAGGAAATTCACACTCCAGATTGCTGAAGATTTCAAGTTCACTTGCTCACTAAATGAAGTCTGTAAATTTTTAAACTGATCGTGCAGTACGATTTTATATCGTACGGGACGATTGGTATAATTGTACTCCTTATCGAACCCATATGGTGAGAAAATTTTTTCTAAGGCATGTTCGTACAGTACGAATACTATTCGTACATGAGTTTTGGCTGTACGAACTGCTCAAAATTGGGTTCGTCCAAGGGTTCGTACGGGACGAACTGATCGGACGAAGCCCTCTGTTCGATTCGTCCAAGGGTTCGTACAGGACGAACTGATCGGACGAAGCCCTCTGTTCGATTCGTCCAAGGATTCGTACGGGCCGAAATCATCGGACGAAGCGCTCTGTTCGATTCGTCCAAGGGTTAGTACGGGACAATATGTTCGTACGAAGCGCTCTGTTCGAATCGTCTCATTGTTCGTACGGGACTGATTGTTCAATTTTTTGAACTATTCGTATAGTACGATCGTCGATCGTACGGGACGATCGGCACGGATTAAACTTGAAAATTCAATTTTTGGATGATTTTTCTAGTCCCAAGTATATAAATGACTTAAAACTGACTGAAGGAGAGATCCTTCTGCAAAAATTCTTTTGAGAAGTCTAAGGAGAGTGATTGGGAGAGTATTTGAGAGTGAGTATTGAGAGATCTTTCAAGAGAGATTTGTGAGGGGATTCACAAGGTTATCCAATTGTGAGGATTTCTTTTACTTGTTCTTTGAGCATTTTCCTAGTTCCTTGGAGACTTTTGCAAAAGTGTTGTTCGAGAGGATTCCGGTTCTCTGCCGCACTTGGAGGGTGAAAAGGACGACGGTTCTCTGCTGCACCGGGGTTGGTGGAAGAGAGTTTGTAAAGGCTTCTCCGCCTTGCTGTGGAGGCAAAAGGAGAGTCACTTGGTTTAAGTGCAATACCTAGAGGAGTCTCTAGGGAGTGGATGTAGGTCGTGTTTGACCGAACCACTATAAATTCTAGTGTTTTCTGTTCACTGTTTACTTTTCCGCATTTTACATTTCTGTAATTTATTTTCTTTGTAGTTGAATTACTGTGCTTAAGTAAAGAGCAGGTATTAACTCTGTTCATACTGTACGAAGTAATATCGATCATGGCTTTGTATGATTTGCTTTAAAATTTTTCAAAATCCCAATAGTAAATTTTTTAAAAAGGACCAATTCACCCCCCCTCTTGGTTAGCCTAGGAACGTGAGCAATAGGTCTAACAACCTATTCGCACTTTCAAGTGGTATCAGAGCTAATTTCAAAAATAACTGTTTTAAATACTTTTTGAAATTTTGATCATGGCTAATTTTGGAAATAGAAATACTATGGAAGGATACTCGATCACTAGACCACCGTTGTTTGATAATATCTCTTTTGATTTTTGGAAAACTCGCATGTCTACTTTTCTAAAATCACTTGACTATCGCATGTGGATGTTAGTTCAGGATGATTATACTGAACCGACTAGGATTGTAGAAGGGATAAGAGTTCAAACACCTTTTGCAAACTGGACTGTAGAAGAACGTGAATTAGTTCAACTGAATGCTAAATGTTTGAATAGTTTCTTTTGTGCTTTAAAGTCTGAAGATTACATGCGTGTGTCTACCTGTAAATCAGAAAATGAAATTTAGGATAGACTTTGCATCACATATGAAGGCACGAATGAAGTGAAACAAACTAGATTGAACATTCTCTTGCACGATTATGAACTTTTTGCGCATGAAACAGAATGAATCAATCTCTAACATGTACACTCGTTTTACACATATAGCCACTTCATTGCATGCTTTAGGTAGGGAGTTGACAAATGCAGAGAAAGTTAACAAGATATTACGTTGTTTACCTACTGCATATGGTGCAAAGATAACTGCAATAACAGAATCTAAAAATTAGAACGTTTATTCTGTTGACAATCTTCTTGGTTCACTCATTACTTACGAGCAATCAGTGACTCAAAGGCAGATTGATGCAGGTGAGAAGCGAAAGGAGAAGAATATTGCTTTAAAGGTGGACGACTCTGAAAGTGATCAGTCACTACCTGAGGACGAAGAGGATATTGCCCTGATGATGAGGCAATTTAGAAGTTTTCTAAAAAGGAAGCAGAGAAGACGCTAGCATTGGAACAAAGGTAAGTTCCAGAAGAATGTTAAGGCTTCTAATGAAGTCATTTGTTATGAGTGCAGGAAGCCAGGACACATCAAGACAGACTGTCCCAATCTCAAAGGAAATCCTAGCAAGGATAAGGTCGAGGAGAAACCGAATGACAGAAGGGGTAAGAAGAGAATACAACGAGCTTTCTGGGCAGACTCAGCTTCAGATTCGTCAGAAACAGCACCTGAAGAGGAAGTTACAAATTTGTGCTTAATGGCTGACAATCTCGACCATTCGGATGAGGATGAGGTATGTGATTTAAGCTATGAAGAATTATTCGAAGTTTCTGAACGCATACATTCTGCATATAGGAAACTTAAGAAACTGCACGCTAAGTTGAATTTGAAATTTTTAGAGCTGCAGAAAGAAAATGAGATCCTTAGGAAAGATCATGCATTAATTGATAGCAACCACATGACTTTGTTGTATGAGTTTGATGATTTAAACAAACATCATAATCTTTTAAAATCATCTCACGCTGAACTTGAAAATGATTTTAAAACTTTTATAGATGAGTCGGATTCTAGAGAGCATGAGTTGAAGATTGATAATTCGATTCTAGAAAGTGCTAATGCTTATCTTAAAGTTCAGGTAAAAGCACTTAAGGAAAATAGAAATCCACCTAAACTTGAAGAGTTTCATGAAATCTACCACAACATCACTAATTCAAGATCTAAGAAGAAAATTTTCAGGAAGAATAGGTTGGTGAATCCCTTTCCAGGGATAAAGTATTTTTCTTGTGGTAGTTTAGGACATATTTTTCACACCTGTACAATTAAATATAGAACACATTTAGTGTGGAGACCTAAAATGCATAAATCACAGCATATCACACATGCATCTGATTTAAAATTGTCAAGAGGTAAACCCAAACTTGTTTAGGTTCCCAAGACTAACATTTGATCATTTTGTAGGAACGCTCTCACACAAGACCTCGTGAGAGTATTTGGTACCTGGACAGCGGTTGTTCAAAGCATATGACTGGAGATATGAATCAATTTATATCGCTGGAAGTCAGGAATAGAGGCAATGTGACACTTGGAGATAATACCACCAAGAGAGTGGTAGGTACAGGTATAATTGAAAATTCAAAAAATTTTGTGATTGAGAATGTACTGTTGGTTGAAGGTTTGAAATACAATCTGTTGAGTATTAGTCAATTGTGTGACAAGGGCTATCATATAAAATTTTTACCTACAAGTTGTGTTATTAGTCTAAATGGAGCTATTGTTTTGAATAGTGATAGGGTTAACAATGTTTACATGCTAGATTTTAATTCTGTTAAACCTTCTACTGCTTTGTGTTTAAAAACTGTATCTGATGAATCATGGTTGTGGCATAGAAGGCTTTGTCATGCTAGCATAAAAAATCTTAAAAAAATCACTCAAAAGCAACTAGTTAGAGGAGTACCTAAGTTAGAATTCACTAAAGATCATTTGTGTGATGCATGTCAGCTAGGAAAACAGATGAGATCTTCTTTCAATTCGATCAAGGAAATTAGGACTAGCAAACCCTTAGAAATTCTTCACATGGATTTGTTTGGGCCTGTTAGTACTTTAAGTTTAGGAGGAAAAAGATTTGGGTATGTTATTGTGGATGACTATACTATATTCACCTAGATTAGATTTTTGAATCATAAGAGTGAATCATTTGAAGAGTTTAGAGATTTTGCCACTTGGATTCAGAGGAAACTTGATTTTGAAATAGTTAGTATCCAAAGTGATCACGGGGGAGAATTTGAAAATGAAATGTTTAATGATTTTTGCAAATCTCTTGGAATTGAACACAACTTCTCAGCTCCTAGGACACCTCAACAGAATGGAGTTGTAGAAAGAAAGAACAGGACATTAGTTGAAACTGCTACGGCCATATTGGTAGAATATTCACTACCTAAATATTTTTGGGCTGAAGCAGTTAGTATAGCATGTTATGTGTTGAATAGGGTGTACATAAGGTCTAAATTGAATAAGACACTATATGAACTTCTTAAAGGTAGAAGTCCCAACCTCTCGCTTCTACATGTTTTTGGATGTAAAGTGTTCATTCATAATAATGATAAAACTCTTCTAGGAAAATTTGATCCGAAATCAGATGAATGAATCTTTCTAGGATATTCAAGTGTTGGAAAATCCTATAGAGTTTTTAATAAGAGAACATTGGTAGTTGAAGAGACCACACATGTTGTTTTTGATGAATCTTATGATAGTAAAGGGTCTAAGTTGGATGAAGATGAGGTTGAGGTAGTAACTCCAAAACTTGAAAATCATAAAGTTCAAGGATTGAAAAAGAAGAGGAAAACCAATTGCCTAGAGAATGGAAATTTGTAAGGAGTCATCCTAAAGAGTTAATTTTAGGATAATCAAGTGAAAGAGTAAGGACTAGGCATGGTTTGAGGAAAGAAGTAAATCATTCAGCGTTCATTTCAATGATTGAACCCACTAATATAGAACAAACACTTTTGGATGAACTTTGGATTTTGGCTATGCAAGAGTTGAATCAATTCAAGAGAAATGATGTTTGGGAGTTAATTGAAAGGCCTAAAGATTAAAGTGTAGTTGGGACTAAGTGGGTGTTCAAAAACAAAATGAATGATTCAGGAGTAGTTGTGAGAAATAAGGCTAGATTAGTAGCTAAGGGGTATAATCAAATTAAAGGAATTGATTTTGAGGAGACATTTGCCCCTGTAGTAAGACTTGAAGCAATAAGAGTTTTGTTAGCCTTTGCCTATTTTAAAGATTTTAAATTGTATCAGATGGATGTCAAAAGTGCCTTCTTAAATGGGGTGATAGAAGAGGATGTTTATGTTGAGCAACCTCCAGGGTTTGAAAATTCTAAATACCCTAATCATATTTTTAAATTAAAAAATGCATTATATAGACTAAAACAGGCACCTAGAGCATGGTATGAGAGGTTAAACACTTTCTTATTAAACGAATCATTTGTTAAAGAAAGTGTGGACACCACTCTATTTTTGAAAAGAATTGAAAATGAAATACTCATTGTACAAATATATGTGGATGACATCATTTTTGGACAATTAATAAAGCTTTATGTGATGAATTTTCAAAGACAATGAGTAGTGAATTTGAAATGAGTTTAATGGGTGATCTGAGTTATTTTCTTAGTTTTAGCATAAAACAAAATGAGGAAGGTACTTTTCTTTGTCAATCTAAGTATGTTAAGGATATTCTAAAAAAGTATGAAATGGACAATGCTAAATCAGTAAATACACCCATGAGTTCCTCAGTACTATTAGATAAGGATCCTAAGGGAAAATCTGTTGATCAAAAGAAGTTTAGAGGTATAATTGGATCTTTGCTTTATTTAACTGCTAGCAGACCTGACATCATGTTTAGTGTTTGCTTATGTGCTAGATTTCAAGCAGATCCAAAAGAATCACATTTGACAGCAGTGAAAAGGATCTTAAGATATCTTTTGGGAACTCAAAATTTAGGAATTTGGTTTCCTAAGAACAGTTCTTCTTTTGAAATTATTGGATACTCAGATTCTGATTTTGCAGGTTGTAGGGTGGATAGGAAAAGTACTTCTGAGACTTGTCAATTCATTGGTATCTTGGTCCAGTAGAAAATAAAATTCAGTAGCACTTTCTACAGCTGAAACAGAATACATTGCCTTAGGGAGTTGCGTTGCACAAGTGCTTTGGTTAAAACAACAAATAAATGATTTGGGTTTTTCAATTGATACCATACAAATTTTTTGTGATAACACTAGTGTCATTTGTATTTCAAAGAATCTGATACAACATTCGAGAACCAAGTATATTGACATAAGACATTATTTTATAAGAGATCATGTAGCAAAAGGGAAAATTGAACTACATCATGTCCCTACTAAAGATCAGCTTGCAGGTATTTTCACAAAACCCTTAGCCTTCGACACATTTAGCATGTTAAGGACAAGGCTAGGTGTGATTGATCTTAATGCTTGATTGAAAATTCTGCAAATGTAGTTTTATATGTATTTGTTTGTTTGTTCTTTGGATGCGTTTTATTTTCTTGTATTTTATGTTTTATTAGTTTATTGTGTGTTGTCTTTTTAAAGAAAAATCAAATTTTTTTTTTGTTTTGTTGTGTTTTGTTCCTTGACTGAATGAATGTTGAAAGCATGTAAAATTGGAGAGATGAGAGTTTATTTTGTGTCTATTCGTACTGTACGATTACATCATCGTACATGCATTTCGTCCGTACGAATTGGGAGGAATCACGGTTAGAATCAGTTATTATTGATGATCGTACGTACGAATACGTCATTCGTCTGTACGATCCACATGTCGTTTCGCGTGAGGGACGAACCTAATCGTCGCCTGAACGATCTTAAATTTTTTGATCGTCCCGGACGAACACGTCATCGTTTGTACGATCAGGAAGTCAAAAAGCCTGTATGAAAGGACGCTTCGGGACGAGCAGTTTACAAAAAACCGTTTCATTTTGACTGCTTTCGTTCGTCCCGGACGAACTTTTATTCGTCCCGGACGAACTTTTATTCGTCCCGGACGAAAACAATTTCGTATTGTACGAAGTCTATTCGTACTGTACGATTTCAGGCTTTTTTTATATAAAGGAGGGTCATATTCTTTCATGTCACTTTCTATCTAGAACCCTTTAGAGCTTTGAGAAAAGATGTCGGGCAGTGGAAAGAGAGTTTGTGTTGCTAGGGGTCCTGCTTCTAGAAGGAATTGGGATGAGAACTTTCTAAGTGAGGAGAATGAGGAAGCATATCTTAGGTATGCTGCATCTAAGGTCACCTCTTCCCGCATACTATTGCAGGAAAATATTCACTTTGCTGTAATGCCCCTTTTTGACTCAACCCAATTTTCTTTTCTCTTGACTTTAATCTATGCTTTTAACAAGGATTTGTTTCATGTGTTCCTGACCAACATGACCTTTAACCAGGATCACACTCATTTCTTCTTTTGTCCTTAAGCAAAAAGTAGTGATAACCAAGGAGGATCTAGGGGAATATATTCATCTGAGAACTCAAGGGATTATGGCTCATACCTTTTCCACTAGACCTGAAAATGGTTGGTCGGAAATAAACCGAGTTCTTAGAGGTGTAAGCACACCCACACATGTCTCCCGGGTAGATTTTATGAACCAAAATGCACGAATAATTCAGCATGTGCTTAGGGCATCAATCATTCCTAAAGCAGGAGATCGAATTAATATGACCCCACTTCTTTCTTCAACCACTTTTCTTATTATGACTGGCCAACCTATAGATGAAGCACAATTAATCTTAGACTACATCTACTATCTTTCTGATATTGGTTTGGCTAGTGTGAAGAGGAAGAAAAACATTACTTTAGGACATGTGTGTTATATCCTAGAGACGAAATACAACCTAGTTCATCCTTCTGGTCCTTCTGAACTCCCACTGTACTTCACTAATGCTTCCTTTCGAGCTTTATTTAGGAAAGAAGGTACTGCTGACAGTTCAGATGATGAGCCTCTTTTTGCTTCTGCTCCTTCAACTGCACCCTCAACTGCATCTAGACCATCTCAAGATTTTTATCAAAATATGGTCCAACGTTTTGAGAGAATGGATCAAAGATTTGATCACATGGAGGCTCATTTGAAGAGACAGGATGATCAATACAGCGAGGATAGAGTTTGGGTTAGGGATCAGTTTGAATCTGTTAATACTAACATTACAACGCTGAACAGATATTTTGCGCTGTTTGGCAATCAGCCACCTCCTCCAGATCAGGGTCTCTCTGATTTTTAGTATTTCTTCTGTTTGGCTTTGTTGGATGAGATTGTTGTTGTTCTTTGTTATTCTTTCTGTGTTGTTGTTATTGTTGAGTTGAAAGATTAGCAAGTTTAACTTTTTCTATATGCTGCATCAGAAAACTTACTATTATGTTTGTTTTATAAATAGTTGTATGATGTATCTTGAATCATTTTGAAATGAGAAATGTTGTAGTGCTTTTGACCATATCTTTTGTATATTTTAACTGGAAATTTTTTTTTTCTTACACTAACGCACTTGACTGTAGTTGTTCAGATTTTTAAAATGTAAATTGAGAATTTATTACAATAAAAACTTTGTGCATAAAATTAAATTCTCAAAATATTTAGATTTCATTATGATTTGGTGTAGATTAGAAGATCTTAATTTATCTTAATTTAGACTTGTATTACATTACTTAGCCTAAATCATTGTATATTTGATGTCTTAATATTACTTATAATTCCTATATCAAAGTGTTCATTATTGTAAAAGTGATCAAGAGATATTATTGTTGGAAAGAAGCTGATTAAATGAAGACAAAAAGAGCAAAGCTTAAAAAGATGCACAAAGTGTGCCATAAAATAAAAGATGTGCAATGTCGCAAAATTTGAAAAGAGGCACAAAATTAGCCCAAATAATAAAAAGATGCGCAAGGTCGCCAATTGTCCTTTCCTTTAACATTTTCTCCAAATTCACTAATCAATGATTGTCACTTTTGATTTAGAATTTTTGGTAATCTTATTTTATCTTCTGTGCAATTGTTGTGGTTACTTAATCTGTCTAATACATTAATATCATAGATCAACTTTTCTTCTCCTCATTATTTTATGCAATCTATATCTTTTTGAGTCTTTACTTGCTGCATGTGATTTTTAAATTGTAATCAATCCTTCTTTAACATTTTTTCAAATTCACAACTCTTTTGAGTGTCTTCCCTTTTTGTTGTTGTCAAAAGAGGGAGTGTTGTGTTGTTTGTTTGTCTTTGTTTGTTTGATTGTATTCTCATATATGTGTGTGTATTCTCATATTTGCTTGTGCTTGTATATTTGTTTTGCTTGTGTTGCTTGTGCTTGGATATTTGCTTTGCTTGTGTTGCTTGTGCTTGTATATTTACTTTTATCTTTTATAGGTCTTCCCTTCTGTATTCCGTGTTAGATCCTCTAACCTCTTATTCCCTTTGTGTCATTTAGGGTTTAGGGGGGGAGCTTAGAAGATCAATTATTTAGGGGGAGCGTACATTTGTGGAAGAAAGTGAGAGCTTAGGAGACATTTTTTTGTAACCAAACAATAATTATTTTGCCATCATCAAAAAGGGGGAGATTGTTATGATTTGGGTACATTTGTTTATTCAAGTAAATTCTAATCCAAGTTATGTTTTTGATGATTACAAAAGTTTATTGTTTGTTATTCTTCTCCTAACAATTATTTGAGTTTTTGTTGTGTGTACTAAAATATTTTTCAGGAAATTCACACTCCAGATTGCTGAAGATTTCAAGTTTACTTGCTCACTAAATGAAGTCTGTAAATTTTTTTTTTCTTGAGTCTGAGAGAGTGTGATTGTAAGTTGGATAACTGTGCACACACACACAATGGGGGAGTAAAAATCATTAAAATTTTAAACTGATCGTACAGTACGATTTTATATCGTACGGGACGATTGGTTAATTTGTACTCCTTATCGAACCCATATGGTGAGAAAATTTTTTCTAAGGCATGTTCGTACAGTACGAATACTATTCGTACATGAGTTTTGGCTGTACGAACTGCTCAAAATTGGGTTCGTCCAAGGGTTCGTACGGGACGAACTGATCGGACGAAGCGCTCTGTTCGATTCGTCCAAGGGTTCGTGCGGGACGAAATCATCGGATGAAGTGCTCTGTTCGATTCGTCTAAGGGTTCGTACGGGACGGTATGTTCGTACGAAGCACTCTGTTCGGTTCGTCCAATACTTCGTACGGGACGACCTGTTTGTACGAAGCGCTCTGTTCGAATCGTCTCATTTTGCGTAAGGGACGGATTGTTCAATTTTTTGAACTATTCGTATAGTACGATCGTTGATCGTACGGGATGATTGGCACGGATTAAACTTGAAAATTCAGTTTTTGGACGGTTTTTCTTGTCCTAAGTATATAAATGACTTAAAACTGACTGAAGGAGAGATCCTTCTGCGAAAAGTCTTTTGAGAAGTCTAAGGAGAGTGATTGGGAGTGTTTGGGAGTGAGTATTGAGAGATCTTTCAAAAGAGATTTGTGAGGGGATTCACAAGGTTATCCAATTGTGAGGATTTCTTTTACTTGTTCTTCGAGCATCTTTCTAGTTCCTTGGAGACTTTTGGAAGAGTGTTGTTCGAGAGGATTCCGGTTTTCTGCCGCACTTGGAGGGTGAAAAGGATGACGGTTCTCTGCCGCACTTGGAGGGTGAAAAGGACGACGGTTCTCTGCCGCATTGGGATTGGTGGAAGAGAGTTTGTAAAGGCTTCTCCGCCTTGCTGTGGGGGCAAAAGGAGAGTCACTTAGTTTTAGTGCAATACCTAGAGAAAGAGTCTCTAGGGAGTGGATGTAGGTTGTGTTTGACCGAACTATTATAAATTCTGGTGTTTTCTGTTCACTGTTTACTTTTTCGCATTTTACATTTCTGTAGTTTATTTTCTTTGTGGTTGAATTACTGTGCTTAAGTAAAGAGCAGATATTAACTCTGTTCGTACTGTACGAAGTAATATCGATCATGACTTTATACGATTTGTTTTAAAATTTTTCAAAATCCCAAGAGTAAATTTTTTAAAAAGGACTAATTCACCCCCCTCTTGGTTAGCCTAGGGACGTGAGCAATAGGTTTAACAACCTATTCGCACTTTCAGACCCGATCAAGATCCCATGGTTCCATCATCCCGGGCCATCGTGATCCCTGGTTTACTTAGTCAGAGGAGGTAATCGACCTAACTTGACAGAAGGATTCTTGTCGGCAGCCATGGCTTGCTTCGTCTAAGGGTACCTTGTACACCTGGGATGAATGTTTATCTAAGAGGATAAATTTGAATCCACCTTAGCTAATAGAGGGCTTTGTGCCCTATCGATCATATCCTATTGATTCATATCTCAAGGATTTGATGCCACTAAGGAGCGTATTGGCTCTGGCCATAACTGCTATCTCGTGGTGCCATTTGTCGGCAAAACCACTCGGTTCAGACGGCCCTGGGTCATAATCATTTACCTGCAGTGCCATTTGGTGGTGAAACTGCCGGTTAGAGGACGCGTACCACGTCCTTACTGGTAGGAGATTATTTGAGAATGGATCCTAGTAATATTTTGGACTAGGCATTAGCTCTATGTGAGCTGAAGTAGTTTTCATATTTGTCCACCTCGGCAAACTGTTGCGGAGGGTGGATGGATTTCGCTTTAAGTGTTTTATGGTTGGATTTCAGTTTTAAATATTTGGGATTTCGGATGATTTTTGGAATTTTGGATTTTGTGGGAATTTGGGAGGTATTTGAAAGTGTTTAGAATTAATCCCTCCGGTTGAGATCTACGTTCAACACGGCCATCATTGGGGTATAAAAGGGTCATTTGTATTTATGGGTTGAACCTTGTTGACTCTATCGGGCTGTCGACAAAGGATCGGGTTTCGTAGGCTTTATGCCTTTGTAAGTGAATTCTCTTGATTATAGGCTTTGAAAGCCTAATATGAACGTACAAAACAAATATCCTAGTCGACCCCGCGGTTGTATATTCGTTTAATAGTTCGAGCTGTGTCGACTCATATCTACCTGAATAGAAGGATCGGGCTCGAACTTGAATTCACTTATTGACCCGCGCAACATCCTTAGACGTCACGTATATATCTAAAACACGCTCGCTGGGGCCCATGCGGGTGTTTGGGAGCATTTTATAATTATCTGTTAAACCTTGTCGACTCATATTTATCTGCTTAGGAGGATCGGGTTTAAATTTATTGATCCGTGCATCATCCCTAGACGTCACGTGTGTACCAATAACACATTCGTCGGGGCCCATGCGGGTTTTATGATTGCACTTACCCTTTTTTGTACCTATGTGTATACAAATTAAGGTGCATGTATGGTGCATTTTTGGGATATTTTAGCTGTGCGAGCAGCTACCATTTGAATGTGCACAACATTCCATTTGAGAGTTTGAACATGCCTTCTGTCCATTTGTATGAGTGTTATGGATCCGGTGGCGTGATGTTGCAGCTAGTAGAAGCTCGTATTTGATGACACTCTTCTGCATTTGTTCGGGGATGACACTTTGTATTTATAGCGGATCTCCTACAATAACTCTTAGGTGCTCGTATTTACTTTGTATTTTGCTTGTGGACAATAAATTGGGTGTATAGCGGGTCTCCCATAGTGTCCCTTAGGAGCTAGTGTGCACTGTACGTCTTTCACTTTTGAGTCATGTGCAATCATCAGTATAAGATTAGGGGATCACTGATTCATCAGGGATTCATAATCCTTAATAATCTTATTCAATTTTGACATTTTAGAACTTGGTTGAACTAAGATTCATTCGCTTTATGTTTGAAGATGATTCGATCTAGTTTTCTCTTCCCAGAAATTATCTAGAGATCAATGGGCAGCGCCCAGGTCTTGCCATCATCATCATTTTTTGTTGTTGGCTTAAATAAAGAATCAATCATTTCAACCTTGGATGACTGCGTCCTTGTTGATGCCCTTTGCTTCAGAATTAAGGGGTCATGGACTTGAGCTATCTACAACAATTGGATGCACATTGGACTATCTAGGAGAAGTATATGGAACATCCATCCCTAGAATAACTGTCGCAATCCTTGGGATGATTGGGGATGACAAGTATATTTTCTATTTGTAGTTGTGAGTTTTGGCCACCAAGCTTCGCATTAATCTTTAACAGCACATTTGTCAAACATGGATCGTTAACTCCGGTGGGCGCGATCTTTCGAAGGTTATGTGCTCATTTGTACACTAGTCCGTGTTGATAATAATGAAAGGACCACCTCTTCTACACTTCCCTCACTCTGCTTGCGTTCTTGCCATATTCGTTGCACATGATGGTGGACCCCTCATCATGATCATCACATGCTTCTTAGTATCCTCCCTTCTAGACAATTTATTTAGCATGTTATTGATTATCCACCATTTATAATAGACCTCTTATCTTCGTTGTTTATAATTGCTTGTTGGTGAGATGTAGGAATTTTCTAACCCCACCAAGAATTTTGCATATAGGAGATTAAAATTGATCATATCTCTTGATTGACGCTTACATTCTAACTGGAATGATAGCTCCATTGGTATCTTGATTATTCTTCGAATCAAATTCTTTATTACTCACCTATTGGTGTTCACTTGAATGCATGTCACCTGATATCTTAAAACTGATTCGCTCAAGTTCTTTGAGTTATTACTCAAAAAGAAGTTCTTTATTGATCCCTTAGTTTATTCAAATCCATCTTCAACTTAGGTTTAATATCATGAGTTATTACTCATTCCAATGGGTTGAATGCTGTCATCCAAGTCTAATTTTTGTAATTTTCATTTAGACCCAACTGAGTCAAAGTTCTTTGCATTTGCTTGAATATGAGTCCAAGTCCCAATTCAGATTATTCAAATCCTTTTCAAGTCCCCTATAGAGCTCAAGTCTTGGCTTGAGCCCCAAAAGCCCAAGTCATATTCAAGTTCACTTAAATTACTTCCCTTTTTTTTAACTCGTCCATCTTAATCGTACTCAAATTAAAGTTAAGCTCATGTTATTTGAGTATATTTCAATTAGATTAGAGTATTTCATTAGTCATTTTGTGTTCCAAATACAAGTCCAAGTTCATGTTCAAGTTTGAGTTCACAAGTCCACTGTTCATTTGAGTCCAAATTAGGTCCAAGTGCGGTCTTCTGTTTACCCGAAATTTCGGCAGCTTCCTGGCAACTCCCCCATTTAGGGGAAACTACAGAAAACTGGGCCTTCCCACCACGCTAAGAAAAGCGTGTATGGTAGGTGTCCTCGGATATCGCGACCGTATTTTCTTCGTCCCCTCCATCACGCTTAAGAAAGCATATATGGGTCTTCAAATGTATCTGTTTTAAAAGAAAATAATTATTTCCCCGCAGGTACAGAGCCGCGTACGGGTACTTAAAATTGTCCCCACCACGCTAAGAAAAACGTGTATAGGGCCTACCCGCCTCGCCGTAGGTGTCACACCGGGTTTTCTTCCCACCACGCTTAGGAAAGCGTGTATAGGTGGTTTGCTGGCTCGACACGAACGTCGAATGCGGGATTTTGATGAAATGAACAAGTAGGATCCCCCTCTCCCCTTCCTTTTTTTTGTCTTTCCTTTTTTTTCTTCTCTTTTTTTGAACCTTCTCTCTTTTTTTTTGCTTTCTCTTTTTTTTTATTAATTATCATTAAATATAATTAATTATAGTTAATTATATTTAATAATAATTAACTATAATTAAGAATAATTAATTATAATTAATGTTAATTAATTATAATTAATTAAAATTAAAATATTTAATTATAATTAATCTTGATTAAGTATAACTAATCATGTTTAATATTAATCAACCATAATTAGAAATAATTAATTATAATTAACTTTAATTATAATTAATTATAACTAATTATAATAAATTAAAATTAAAACAATTAATTATATTTAACTTTAATTAATTATAATTATAACTAATTATAATTAATATTAATTAATTATAATTTAAAATAATTAATTAAAATTAATTTCAATTAATTATATTAATTATAATTAATTAAGATAAATATAATAATTAGCTAAATTTTTTTTTTGAACAGGATTTAGTATAAATCCTCAAGATTCAACATAGGATTTGAGCTGGATTTAGAGCAGGATTAGTGTTAAATCTCTGTTTCCCTCTTTCCTTGCCCTAAAGGGCTATTTGGCAATCGGATTTACAGGATATGGCTGAAGAAGCACGTGGAAGGGAGAAATTACCTTCTCAGCCAACGAGCTCCTGTTCTTGCTTGCGATCGGACAGGAAAGGAATGTCATTGAAAGCACGAAGTCAAACCCCACGAAGGAGCCGGAGAGCGACTCGTTCAACCTCACAGCAAGCGAGCTCCCTTCCTTACTTCCGACCCGACTGGGAGGGAATGTCGCCGGAGGAGGTAAAGACGCCGGTTAGGGCTTGCGTGGGTCTTGGGGTTGTAGAGTTGGCTTCAGCAAATGAAAAGGAGGCGTGGGTTTGCTACTTTAGGTGGGATCGACGGGATGGGGTTCGGCCTGGAGAGGTGTTCGCAAGCCGAGGTCAGACCGGAAGGAGGAAGAGGTGTGGAAGTAGATCAACGACTGGAGTTCGCGTGGAAGGAGCTCGTGGGTTGAAGAGCAAGCGAATGGAACTCTCTTCGTCTCCTATTTAACGACGAGGCACATCATCGTTTTGAGCAGATTTTGTGGAGAAGCGACTGAAGCGGCGTTGAATTAGGTACGAGCAACTGTAGCAGGCGGCAGAGGTAATTTTCTTCTTAATCCTTTTTTGTTATTGTATTACAGAGGTCAACAATTAAATGCGGAGTTTTATCAGGTGAGAGTTCAAATCCTTGGCAAAGAGGAGACATCTTCAGTAAATGAGATAATTTCTCTCATTTGTGCTGAAGAAAGCCGACGAGGGATAATGCTGGAGCCAAAGGTTGTTGAAGGTTCCGTAATGGTGACAACCAAAGAGGCACCATGAAAGGAAAAAATGTAAGGAATTCTCGAAAGATAAAGACAAATACTCTCTTTGGTACGATTATTGCAAGAAATTAAGACATAAAAAAGAGACATGCTGGAAGATACATGGAAAGCCACCCGATAAAGAGTTGAATCAAAGAAGTGGACAAAAGAGCACTTCACATGCTAACATTATAATACGTTAGCCCACCCCATAAACGTAGTCCAACTTTCCATGTAAAGAAGATATTGATAAGTTAAAATAACTTTTGATATCCCTTGAAAAATCACCTGCATCTTGTTTTGCACTTTCAGGTAAGTTTTTTATATCTATTGAATTAAGTGCCTCTGTAATTCATTTGAAAGGTTTATGGATCATTGACTCAGGAGCCACAGATCACATGATATTACCCACTTCATCAACTGTACTCCTTGCCCAAGTGATAAGAAAATCATCACGGCTAATGGTTCTCTTACCACAGTAGTAGGCCAAGGAGACATACCCTTATCTCTCTCCTTCATTCTTAAAAATGTGCTTCACTTATCTCAATTATCTGCAAATCTAATTTCCATACAAAAATTTACCGGTGACTATAATTGTCAAGTTCTATTTAACCCTATTTATTGCTTATTTCAGGATTAGAGATTGAGGAAGAAGATTGGACTTGCTAAGGAGAGAGATGGACTGTACTACTTGAAAGAGCTAAACAAATGTAATAATGGCTATTCTATGTTATCCCTATTTAATAAAAAATCTACATTTGGCTTTATCATTTTAGATTAAGACATTTATCTTTTGATGTCTTAAAAAATATCTATCCAAAATTGTTTTATAAGTTGGAAAATAAATATTTTTCATTGTGAAATCTGTGAGTTAGCCAAACGCATTGTTTAAAATTGCGCAATATGAGGCTTGCCTCAACGCAATTCTAGTGAAAAATGCATCGAGGCTTACGCCTCTAATTTTTTTTATAAGGCTTGCGTCTCAGCTTGGTTGAGGCCCACCTTGAGGCACGCAATGCCCAATTTATATATATTTTTATTAAAACATACATAAATCTTAAACTAAAGCTCTGAACAAATCACACTTTAATATCCCCAAGCTGCAGCAACTTCCTCTCCACTGACTTGACCTCCAACCCTCCATTTTTTTCATAGTGACCACCGTCATAGCCACCGCCGAGGATCACTTGGAACCCACACATCACTACCACCTTCTCTAAAATTTTAGAGTATTATTCTCATCTTTATGTTAATGAAAATATTTATGAAAAAGGGAGGTGACTGAAATAAATGAAAAAGAAGCAATTTGGGAGGCATTGGACTCTATAGGATGAGACATGGGAGAGACCAATTTGTTATGATGATGAATCAAATAAAAAATCCCTCAGTGATGATGTGTAGATGATTTTTAAGTTTTTGTCAACTATTTTAATTTTCTTTAGGAATTAAATGTGCATGAGTAGGAAATTGAGAAATAAGAAATTTGGAGTTGAACTTGATATTATATGATATTTTTATGCCATTCATATATTTAATATTATTTTGCTCGTATAATATTTGTATTTCAATTTTATTTCACGCAGTTTATCACTTGCCACTTTATCTCTTGTGCAAATTTTTATTTTATATGTATGCTGATTTGTTACTTTATAATTTGTTAGAAAGTTAACATGTCATCTTTTAACATATTATTTGAGTAAGATATAAAAAATCACTTTTAATATTTATTTCGACTCAACGTAATTTTTTGATTTTGAGGCTTCGCCTCAAAATGCCTTGAGGTTTACGGCTCGTCTCAGAAATAAAAAACGTCTCAATACCCAATTGCACAATTTTAAATCTTGGCCAAACATAAACGATTTTTTTTTTCTAAACAAAAATGACAGATGTGAGACCCCATTCTACCTTATTCATAGTTATATTTGGGGACCCTAAAAAATCCCTAAGATCTCTAGGGCTCGATGGTTTGTATCCTTTATTGATGATTGCACTCAAGTCTCTTGGATCTTTTTCCTCAAAATTAAATTCGATGTTAGCACTATTATTCTCATTTTCACAACATGATTCAGAACCAATTCTGGGTAAAAATAAGAAAATTTTGTTTCCAAAATACTGAATATTACTTTAACCAAACCCTATCTTCATACTTTCAATAAGAAGGTATCATTCATGAATCTTCCTGCATTTACACTCCACAACAAAACGAGGTTGCAGAAAGAAAAAATGGTCACCTTTTAGCCTCCACCCATGTATTCTTATTCCACCACAATGTACTCAAATCCTACTGTGGGGAAGCCTTTCTGACTGCCACATATCTCATAGACTGACTACCCTAAAAAATATTTGGACTAAAAATACCAATGGATATTCTATCCTCCTTTTACCTCGAATTTCAAACCCATAATAATCTTACACCCAGAATCTTTGGGTGCACTGCCTTTCACATTCACAACCAAAATAGAGGAAAATTAGATCCAAGAGCACTTAAATGTATCTTTGTTGGATATTCATTCACCCAGAAATGTTACAAGTGTTATCATCCCTCCACCAAGAAAACCCTTGTATCTATTAACATTACTTTTGATGAACAAAAATCATATTCCACCAAACCTCATCTTTAGGAGGGGGGGGGGGGGGGGATTGAAACTGAGGAAGACGAGGAAAGTAAGCTTGTCCCTCTTGACCTTCCAGCTCCACCTAAAAATTGAAATCAAAGCCAGGGAAACTAGAGACAAAGCTATTACTGATAATAGGAGATTTGAGAAAATATATTTTAGGTGTACAAATTCAAATTATGCTCTAGAGCAAATCCAAGAATCTAAACAGTCTCCTGAAATTGAGATGAACACAAATTTGCCAAAAAAACCTCCCTTTACCCCATAATCAATTTTGTATCATTCCATAAACTTCTTACCTTCACATAATTTTTTTTTGGTTACATTAAATGATATTCATATTCCTAATGATATTTCGGAGGCCTTATCTGATAAAAATTGAAAAAAGTTCCATGAAAGATAAAATGTAGGCCTTGGAAAAGAACGATATCTGAGAGATCACTGACCTACTAGTAGGAAAAAAGCCAGTTGGCTGCAAATTGGTATTCTCTGTGAAATAAAAAGTTGATTATATACTGAAAATATATAAGGAAGCGAAATGGTACACTCAGACGTACGACATTAACTACCAAGAAACTTTGCACCTGTGGCGAAGATGAACATCTTGAGGATCCTGCTCTTATTAGCAGCTAATTATAACTGCCATCTGGAACAGCTGGATGCCAAAAATGCATTCCTACATGGGGACTTGGATGAAGAAATATTTATGAAAATTCCATCAGGATTCAAGGAGAAATTCGAGGGTGACAAAGTGTGTAGGTTAAAAAAGGCTCTATATGGGCTAAAACAGTCACCTAGAGCTTGGTTTGGAAGATTCTCAAAAGTCATGATACTTTATGGTTATCAGCATAGCCAAGAGGACCATACATTATTCTTTAAATACTCAGACTCAGGGAAAGTCATAATTTTATTAATGTATGTGGATGTATCATCTTGACTGAGAATGATGAAAAGGAGAAAGTGATTCTAAGGAAATGTCTTATCAAGGAATTTGAGATCAAGGATCTTGGTAGATTAAAATATTTTCTTGGAATTGAAGTAGCCCACTCCAGCAAAGGAATCTTCATTTTATAATAAAAATACATTAATGATCTTCTTAAAGAAACCGATTAGCTAGCTTGTAAACCAGCACCAATATCAGTAAAACCAAATTTCAATTTGGGAGAAGCTAAAGAAGACCCAAATGTAAATGAGGGGTCTTACTAGAGACTTGTGAGGAAATTGATATACCTTTCCTACACTAGAACATATATATTATTTGTTTTAAGCATGATCAGCCAGTTTATACAAATTCCAAAGCAAACTCATATGCAAGTTGTAGATAGAGTGCACTACTTTTAGGGCAATCCAGGTAAAGGGATTCTCTTCGGAAGAGACTGTGGAATAACCCCAAAAGCATGTACTGATGCAGATTACACAGAATCACTAGTAGATAGAAGATCTACCTCAGGATACTGTACATTTCTTGGAGGAAATCTTGTTACATGGAGAAGTAAGAAACAGAATGTGGTGGTAAGGTTTAGTGCAGAAGCTGAATACAGAGCTATAACCTTGGGAATATATGATCTACTATGGATCAAGATGATCCTAAAAGACCTAAGGATCAAGTGGGAATGACTCATGAAGCTACATTATGACAACAAATAAAAAATCAGCATAGCTCACAATCTGGTTCAGCATGACAGGACCAACCATATAGAAGTAGATAGACATTTCATAAAGGATGGTCTTATATATATCTACCATGTCTCATCAAAAGATCAGTCTGTAAATATTCTTACCAAGGGATTTGATAACTCTACCTTTTTGGGACTTATTACCAAGCTGGAGATGACAGATTTGTATTCCTCAGCTTGAGAGGGAGTGTTAAGATCCTAGCTGTCCCTTAGCATTTTGATCCCACAGCTAGGATGGGGATCTGTGGGAGGCTCACCTCACCTGGATCATGCCGATCTCCTTCCATAGTTAGAGTGCTAATTTAGGAAAGATTATATTAGAGAAATTATGAATGATTCTATAATTATTTATTTCTTTTTAAGATATTTTGTATAGATCTATAAATAGGGGGACATATATGTGCAATAATAAAAAGTCTTTTCCCTCTTAAATCTCTGAATTTAACAATAATAGTGTTGTTACATCCAGATGACAATGCTACTCTGAAGTAGTATTTCTCATTAAAGAACTCTAATAAACACAGAATAACGTGTATAACAATATTAGTGGGAGTAAATAATAGGCTATGACCATGAAATATTGATAAATTCCAAAATAGGCTGGATGGCTGCCATTTGTTATCTTTTTCATGGATTTCTTTCATTATTAATTTCCTCATGCTTTTAATCTGCGCAAGTCTAAACATGAACTCTTTATTCGCCTAGAGGTACTTGCATTTATTCAAATTCCAGTAGCTTTGTCTTTGTTTTACACGCTACCCATTTCACTTCTTCATGGGATCTTACTTGCTTGAATCACTTTTTCCTTGTGCAGCAATGTGTCTTGTTTGCAAATTTTCATGCTTTCATTTCTCTAAATATCTCTTTATATATTTGCTTTTTGCATGAATGCCATTGGCCTACTACTCTTGTCTTTAGGTAACTGCTTTGAATGAATCAGTTGCTGGAAGCATTAAATCTGTTTTCAAGGCATGGGATCGCCGGTTGGATAATTCAGAGGTAATGCTTTGTGGTTTAAACAATCACCTGCTTTTACCCTATTGTAGCTTCAACTATATACATGTGTACAGTGGCTGCTTCTGCTTTGTGAAAAATGATTGCATGATGGTGGTGGTTTGAAATGGGGGTATAATATAATGGATGTCAAGGTGCTCATGTTTCTTTATGTTAAAACCATGTCTTAGCATTTATAGTGTCATCTATTTGATTCCTACCATTTTCCTGAACGTTGCTAGCGACTTATTGGATCTTATAGTTGTTGGGTCCAATGTCAATGCTTTGCTGATGATATAAAAATATTATTACATCTTGGAATATAGCAGTTTTCATAGTGTTTTTTCTTTTAAATAAATAATAGATGTTGCTCCAAAATTTGCCTTAATTTGCTCCTTTCGTTCATTTCCATCTTCATCATTATCATTAGTCTTGTTTTTTATTTTAACTATTTGAGGTTGTCTTTATGAATTCCTATTTTTTATTTGTTTCTACTCTGTTCTTTTGGTGGTATTAAAACTATTCCTTGTAAATTATTTTGAATTACTATTCATTTTTAACTTAAGTTTGATCATTTATCTCTCTAATCCTCCAACAATAATTATCTACTGGCGTAATGGGTTCATTTTTTACCATTTGTTGTAAATGCTCAAACCTCTTGAGTTTATTTTCTATTACCTTATCTTTAATAGTGGTCATTTTAACGTGTTTGTCTTTTTTTTTCTCCCTAGTCTTCTAGTAATAATTTATCTACTCATGTAGTGGATTTTCTACCTTTTGTTGTCCGAATCCAAACTACCTAATTTTATATTTAACTATCTTACTTTCAATAGTGGCCTCTAAAATTGTTCATCTAACATAACCATTCATTGACTTTTACTTACAAGTTTTGCTACATTTCTCATTTTTAACATTTCATTTTCATCAAAGTTAACGAAACTATCAATGGTTTTTTCACCATAAAACGTTGGGATTTATACAATATAGCCAGCATAATGGAAGTTTTATGAATGTTACCTTTAAGCCTTTATAATATACTTTTATTACATAACCACCATGGGATTTTCACCATTCAACGTTGGGATTTTAGAAGTCACATCCTTGTTTGTATCCCCATTTTTATGTACAATAGATTTATGCTATTTAAACCTATCACACATAAGCATTGTGTTGTCTTATAATAATATTGATTGATAATTGTTAGCATACTCCTAATAAAACTACATATTTTATGCTTAATTAAGTGTGCAATCATCAGATTGGAGTTATTCATCACTTATTTTAATCTAAATTTGGAGAAATATTAAATGTGAATTTAATTACTTTTATTCATCATGGGATTTGAAACACGAAAGTGAGGGTTCATGAAAGACCCCATCACTTGCTTGTAAGCATTTTGAAATGAATTAAATTCATTTTAAACATTCAACAAATTTAGGGAATATCATAATTGTTAAGTAATACAAGACTCCTATACCTTTTAGTTAATTTTGTCATTACTTGTGATTTGCTAGGAAAATGATGCATGCTATATAATGTAAAACCTATGCATTGTCACTCGAGTTGTGATAAAATGGCGACGCCTAACTGAAGGTTTGATTGTAGGCGAAGATTTGGAATGCAATATGAATGCTATTTCATGCATTTGAGTGTCGTTGAACACAAATCTAACGACCCTACGATCTTCACTATCTTCCTTGGGCTCTCACATGAGAGCAGATAATTGGAAATTGCCAAGATTCCATTGTTTGCGTAGGAGACAACGGACATGGGATTTTATTTGGGCTTGAAAAAATGTAAAGCGAGGGTTTCTAAGGACTTAAGGGTTTGGCAGCGTCAACCATACATCCAAAGGGTTGATAGACCTAGGTTTCTTAAGTTTAGGAGATATACTTCCCGAAGAAAGTGTCCGATGGTTTCGACCGTAACACCTTTACCTTGAAGTGGTAAAGACGATTGAAAAGGAAGGAGTTCATTGTCTAGGCCATTCCAAGTGCCAATTTCACCATTATCAACTTGCCAGAGTCAATGAATAGGGAAGAAGAGATTTTGGTAGTTGAACAGAAGAGGATGTTGTTGCTCTTTTGACTTTGACTGCTTCTTTTGCTCCCTATCCAACAACAGCCCACGACTTGCCTTCCTTTCTCCTATTAGTCTCCCCTCAGTCGATCCAAGATCTCATCAACCTCATACAATTTCTAGAATATCAACTATGAGAAGAGAGACTCGATCGTTTCCACGTGCTAGGAGATGGAGCTTTCTCCCTTTTTGTTCTGGAAGAAGGGGCCTGAACCACATTAGTTGCAACTTTCAATTTTGCTAATTGAAGGAAAAAGCTATGGCCGAAGTCCTCTATTTAATTCAAGCTAATCCCCTTCTGTTTAGTTTGACACCTGCTCTTCTGATCCCTTGTTTTCTCGAGCTAGACGCACGCAAGAAGAAGAGATGACGTCCTCTGGTTGCTCTATGCCTCTCAGTCGCTTAGTTCTTAGAAGAAGCCACTCGACCCCCTCCCAACTGATTAGTTCCCCTCTTCGATGTCTCTTGCCCTCTCAGGATGAACGCACGCATGAGCATAAGCTCTCTTCGATCTCTCCAAGTTGCATGCAATGGAAGCTCCCAACGCTCGATCTCTCGCTCTCGGCCGCTCTCTTGAATAGACAAAGAAGATCACCTGTTCCTTCGTCTCTGGATGTTTTAAAAAAATGAACTCTTAATTTCATTCTCTCTCATGCAAACAGAGGACTTGAGCTGCTGCAGTTCCCAGGAAATCGTAGATTTGAACAAAGGAGACAACGACAAGGCTTTAAGAAAGACTGAGCCGTCGATTTGAATTACTTAATTTGGAAAGTTGATTTGAGTTTAGATTAGTTTAATTGGACTGAAATTAAACTTGATTTTGGATTGACTGGACTTGATTGAGTCGATTGGACTCGATCGGATCCAATTTGGTTTGATTTGGCTCAACTTGAGTCGAGCCGCCATGAAAATTGGGTCAACACTATCTAAATATCTAACACTAAATATTTATATTTTTATAAAAAAACACAAATATCAAGAGAAAATAGAAAATATCACTTATAAATTAATTTATTTAAAGTAAAATATAGTTTTGATGGAGATATGATTTAAACACTAAAGTGATATATTTGCAAATATAAAGATTTAAAGTGTTAGATATGCAAATTAATAAGAATTTTGTGGTACGTGTATAAATCCCCCCTATTTCTTATAAAAGCAGCTAGGAACTTTCTGAAAGAAAAAAAAAATTCATTGCTCCGACAGATACTTTTGCAAATCTTATTGTTATTAAATGTCGCGAGCATTGAGTGTATTTAATTTCAAGATATGCTTATAGTTATAAGTGTCTTTCTCCAACATGTGAAGGACAACATCATCAATGAATTTATTTGTAATGCTATACTAAATGCATCCACCGGCTGGCAACAAAAGCACTTCAATAAATATTAAGATTTAAACTTAAATATGTGCAAGTCTATCTAGTTGTTCAGGCAAATAAGTTGATGACTCAAGCTGGACTTTATTGACTCCAAATTGATCTTAGTTTCTTGGTGAATCGTTTCAATATACATGCTAAAATATACATTGTATCAAAAATTAAATTTTGTATGGGTCGCCTTACCTTTAGGGTAAGGCAATAAAATTGACTATTGGGTTGATTCCAATATATGAGTTTTAAGTTTGACATGCTTGCATGCCAAAAGCTAGGATTGTAAAGCTTGACCCTCTTGGAAACTCACAAACAATGCATTGAGCATCATATTTCAAATCAAATTAAGTTTAAACATCAAACAAAAATCAAGAACTTAAATGACCTCTAATAGGCCTCCCAAAGGGTGTAAGCC
Organism: Dendrobium chrysotoxum; assembly: GCA_019925795.1. Taxonomy (NCBI): domain Eukaryota; kingdom Viridiplantae; phylum Streptophyta; class Magnoliopsida; order Asparagales; family Orchidaceae; genus Dendrobium; species Dendrobium chrysotoxum. The sequence continues at coordinate 279,585 of JAGFBR010000744.1, forward strand.
CTATCCTATATATCTGGCTCAACATAATGTCAACAAGCCCCCTCAAGCCAACTTAGTTAACAACTCACCTTATTTTTATGGTAATCTTGTGAGAGCCCTTGCTGAGATTTCTTTGCTTCTAGGTTTTAAGTCTTGCTTATGGGGCCTTCTAATAGATATAAGTCTATTGTCAATCTAATTAATTAGGCCAACACAAAATCATCAAATTTGACATTATAAAATGGGCCACTTTACCTGTAACTTAGGGTCATATGTCCTATTATTAGGCTTTCCTCTCCCTCAAGATTGCATAACTCATCTATGAACTTTCGAATTAATGTAAGCCCCATCATAATTAATTTGTATCAGTATATATCCATAAACCTATCAAATTAAAATATGGACTTTCTAATGAATTTAAGACAACTCCATCTAAACTTAGGCTAACTTTCATGTTAACATGCCCACCAGTCAAAATCAAACCCATCAATTAAAATCACACAAATGCATCAATCAAAACCCACGTATGCCTCAACCATGCTTATGTTAAGTCAAGCTAGAATTTGTGGTCCACAACAGATGGATATCCATACTTCCAAGCTTATATTAAATCATGATACCCTTGACTCATACGCAGTCATGTTTTTTGCCTCTAGAATTTTCAGTGAAATTTATGTGGCTAGCATTGTGCTATTAAACAAGTTGATATCAATCTCGAAAGCATGTCTTCGACATATATATCCGCCTCAGTGTGTTGGGGTTATCTAAGAGGAAGTAACCCGTGGGGGCTATATAAGCTCCCTTGGATGATATGGTTTAAAGCCTTCTAATATGGGTAGATGGGGTCTGCTTGTACATTCTTGATTTTGAGCTACCTTCATCACTCCAATCATTACCCTTTGAATAAATTCAAACCTAAACTTTAAATTTAATCCTAGAATATGAGCCTAAGCAATATCTTGAATTGAGAGTGCTTTTCTATGAGCCAGAGATGTAATTAAATATGGGGTCTTGCATATATTCGACCCAAATTTAAATAAACGCTAATATAACATAAAAGAAAAATCTGATTGGAACAAACTTAATTCATCTAAAAGAAAGTTACTCGTGAGTTTTTGAAATGTTCAAAGGAATTCAAGTAAATTTCCAAGGAATCGTTGATCTTTGATTCAAATAGTATGAATTTCTTTAATCATTGATTTTTGATCCTATCAACATGAAGACCAACCTTCTGCAACTGTTGTTTTTTGATCTAGCTAGAGTTTCCCTCATTTTATTGATCTTTGATCTGCATTCATGGATTGGAAGGTTCATCATTAATGATTTCACTTGGCCAATGTCCAATGAAGGACAATGAAGGACTACGAGCAGTTTTTGAGTAGCAACCATCACAATGGCCATGTGATCTTGATAAACTGGCTTGCTGGATCCCCAGCTCAGGAAGTTGTTGAACATGACTTCTCCCATATAAGTCATCCAAGAAAAGAAGATCACTAGTGAGCTATCATTGTTCTTATGACCCACACTTGACGTGAGTTTTTGATACAACTAATGAAATAAAAGAAAGGATTGTAAAAGTGTTAAGTTACATCATATTAGTTCATTGAGGAAAGCTATGTCATCCTTTGGTAAAGTAACTTCTTGAAAAAGAAAAAGAAATATTCCAGTGAATACATGTGCAAAACCAATTGTTTATAAATATTTAGCAATTGTTTGTTAATATTTTCAAGCCAATAGTGCATTTAATTCCAATATCTGCTCATATATCAATATCTTTCTTCAACTTGTGAAGGATGTCATCATGAACTGATTCATTCACCATACCAGTACTTAACAGATTTTGTGGTTGACAATAAAAGCATTTCAATAATAATTTGGACTTCAAGCAGAGGACCATATATTCTCTGTTCTTTATGTTGTGAATTTTTTTTTTGTAAGGATAATGAAGTCTTGTATAACAAAAATAAGAAATCATCAAAAGGAATTATGAGCAATAATCGAGAAATAATAAAGTCTTGTTTATGTCCATTCTTAACGCCTATGATGCACAGACATGGACACGACATGGACACGGGACACGCCAATTATTAACAATATGACATTGATATGGTTTGGACATGGTATTATAATTTTTATATCTTAAAAATAATGTATAGAATATTAAAAATAATTGAGAAATAATAAATCATTTAATTAGGATTTGTACTTAAAATGATTAATACTAGGATGTCGAGAGTCGGATATCAATGTTGTGTTTCAATCAAGAGGGGAGATGACAATGCTATCATGAGTTGGGCATTGAGTATCAATGTCAAGACGATGTTGATTATCTATGTTGAGATGATGTTGGACAAATGTGAGGTGTCAAGATGGCATGGGGGCGTGATTGTGCATGTAGAAATTGTTGGCATCAAACTTTGACTTTGAGATGATTTTGAAACATTGATGCTATCATCGTGTTGGACGTCGATGTTGCGATGTCGTAGGACGTCGATGTTGCGATGACATTAGACGTTGTTGTGAAACCCTAGACGCGATTTGCTAGAGAGAAATGAAAATATGAATGTTTTGGGAATGGGATATTGAGTGCGATCAATTGATTTGGAGTTGTTGAGAGGAAATAAGAAATTTAGTTTTATTTTTTATTGAAAAAATTTAAATATAAGAAATTATATTAAAAAATTTATAAAATATTTAAGACATTTGTCAGACATGCGTGTCTAATTTATTTTTAATATTTTTTTAATTGGGTACATCTTCGGTGTGTCTGAATCAGAGGTATGTCAGACGCATGTTGTGTCATATATGTGTCAGGCACTACATACCTCTTTAAGGAGACATGTTGGTGCATCATAGCTAAATATCCATAAATAATACATCAACCCATATTTTTATTTGTCATCTATATTCATGTCATGCTTTGATATGCGTGTTGATTCATATAAAAAAGGAGGGGCATGCTAATGTGTTCTAAATTTCCAAAATGACTCAAATCCACATTAAGAATTCAAATAGAACATAGGTCAATCGAAGATGATTGTACCCACCCACAAAAAAACTGATAAATTATCAAGATGGTTATCCAAGCATGAAGCTATAATGCCTCTAGTATTTTCAAGTTAGATGCGCACTAACGTCTATTCGGCTGATCAAACAAATAAGTCAATAAACCCATTTTGATTTAATTGACTATTAGTTGATCTAAAATCTCAATATACATATTATGATAAGAAATATGCCAAAAATTAAATTCAATATGGGTTGTCTTGTTATAGGGTTAGGTCATAAGACATATAATTAGGTCGATTTCAATATATGAGGTGTAAGTTTCACATGTGAGTATGCCAAAAGCCAAGACTATAAGGCCTGTTCCTCTAGGTAACTTGCAAATAGAGTTGTAAGCCTCATATTTTAGATCAAATAAACTCTAAAATTAAATACAAATTAAGAACTTAAATTAGGTATAATTTGTCTTCTGAAGGATATGCACCTCACCTCAATTAATGGAGTCAAAGTAATGTTAACAAGCCCCATCAAACCAACTTAATAAATCAAACCATCTTATCTATAGGCTTAAGTCATATGACCCATTGTTGGGCTTTCCTCATTTCCATGTTATATGTCTTTCTTATGAATCTTTTGGTGGATATAAAGCCAATTTCAACTGAATTAATTGGGTTGTACAAAGCCATATAGCCAAAGGGCTATGTTGTAAGATAAGGATGTAAGATCCATCATTGAGCTCTTCTCTCAGGAGAGGTTGTAAGCCCCGCTGATGGGACTTCCAATAGATGCAAGTCTCATTATGATCAATTTGTGTTTGTATAAAGCCAACAAATCAATTAAATCAAAAATGGATGTTAGCCTCAATCTAAACTTGGGCTAACTCTCATGCTAATAAGCCTGGCAATCAAAATCAAATCCATCAATTAAAAACTCATCAATCAAGCGTCATATGTGCCTTGAACATGCTTAATTGAGTCAACCTGAAATTTGTGGACAATTAGTTGACGGCCATGCTATTCCTCGGAGCCCTTGTTGGTCATGTTATGTACATCTAAATAGCAGGTGGTCATGCTTTGTGCATCTGAATTATTCAATGAAAGTGGTACAAACAATCCTCTGCTAGCAAAAAAGTTGATTTCAATCTTGAAATCATATATATATATATATATCCACCTCAGTCTATTTAGAGTATTTGAGGTGGGCAACCTATGGTTGTTAATTGGCCTCATTAGACATTATGGCTTAAGGCTCTCTTATGTTGGTGGATTAGGTCTCTTGGAACACTTGAGATAATAGAATCATGATATCTTGATTAGGTTTACTTTCATCACCCCAATCATTCCTTGTGAAATAAGTTTAAGTCTAAACATTAAATCTAAGCCTAAAATACTACTCTAAACATCCTCTTTAATTGAGGGTGCCCTCCTACGAGCAAGAAAAGTACATTTTGCAAAACACATTTTAGCTAATTTTATCTTCTTAAAAATTTCATGAATATATATATATATATATATATATATATATATATATATATGAAATCAACAACCCAGCCATTCTTCTACTGCTCAAATTTAATGTTTAGCTGCATTTATTACAGCTTTTTGAATATTTCGGTATAATTTTTCCAGGTACAATAATTTGCTAGGTCACATTTTGTCTAATTTTAACAGTTTTCTATCAATATGAATTTATCAGGGCTTTTTGGAAAGTAATGAGGGTGATCCGGAGCTACTTGTTTTCATCCCGTAAGTTTCTTTTGCATTTCCCAGCTAATGATGTTATCAATATGAAACTGTTATAATCTGTTTTGTTTTTTAAACCTTTTTAACCATGTAAATTCAATATTTTAATTGTTATTCTTATTAAAATGTGATCAATACTGCTAATAACATGCTCGAAGCATTGGTGATTTTCTAATTACTCCTCCCCGATTCTCTTAGTATTTTTCCATTGTTAACTCTGCAAATCTTTATGCATAAAATTCACATTTAATAATATTGCAACTGTGATAAGAGGAAATACATATTTTATTCATCATATTATATCGACTTATGCATCTTGTAGTTATTGTCAAACTTTTCATTTCCATGGTATACCCCAATGCCAGCCATTGCAGTTAACACGGTAGCAATTGCAAACAGAAATAACTTAAGAACACATTAATGACTGATTTTGTATGGTGACTGCAGTTAACATGGTCGTCAACTTATGATGTAAGGTGAAGTCCTGAAATGAGCGCCCATATGTTTTGTTGTAACTATTGTGCGTGGCTCTGAATAGATTATCAATGATAAGCTAGAGGAAGTTGTGGATGATGTTAATTAATAGTGGTTGCGCAGGTGGCACATCTTGCTACAATGGCGTGGAAAATTTTGCTAACAATGAAAATTATAAAAATCAAATAATTTTTTTTACCACTTTGTTCTACCTTGGTGTATAAAGCTTTTCTTTCATATATTTGCTAGCAATAGCTCTTCTAGATTTTATCCTTTTTAATTTCAAACTTGAATACTCAGCCAACCGATCATCATTAGGTTTTAGCATTCAATGCTTCAATTTCTTTTTCCAAAACTTCGCCTTTCAACTCTATCCATGAAAGGACCTGTGGCACATCATCTATCAGGCCATGACACTTGTAAAGATGATCACACCAGCGGTCAACTTATACTACTAGAAGATTTTCAGTGAGCTTTGATTAGTAATAACTGATTATGACTACTTTTTCAGATTACTAGACGTTTTCTCTCTTAGTATACTTGGATAGTGAAATGTGTGCAATACTCCCTTGTATGTAGCTTGGGTTTCCCCTTTTCTTTCCTCTTTGGAATAGTTCAGTGCTTCTTCCACAATTAACCAGCCAATGTCATTAAGGGAAGTATGGGAAAAAACCACGTAGTTTTTTATGCATTGGATTTTTCGATGTGATACAAATAGGAATTGCAAGAAATAAAAAAAAATGCTGTAAAGCTTGCCACTTCAAGGTTAATGTATCACAAGGTTTAACTTTAGGAATTCTCAATTGTAGTTTGCTTTGGCATGTGGTTACAAGCTAAGATAACAAGACAATTAAAATAATAACCAAAAATAAAGTAAAATTAGTTATGCCGTAACAAGAATCCACATATTAATATCTAGAACATTCACCTTGAGTTTCCCTCACTCAATCTCTATATGGCTTAGCGGACGAAGAAGTTTAGCACTATTGACGATACCACCAAAATAAAGAGGGAGCTTACGATACCGTTCAGGGAGAAGTTATCCGGAGTTGGAGGAGGTGGTGGACGATGTAGAAGTTGCCACTGGATTGGATGATAGTAGTCGTCGATTGCGTTTGTCAAAGAGAAGAATATTCTGTTGACGTAATCTTCCACAGTAGAATCGATGTTCGAATCGATATCAAAGAAAGGTGAACTCAATACATCAACTCGTCCTTGAGAGTCGAATACGAATCTGTGATCAACATCCGGATCGGCCGTGCATGGTAGGTCGAAACAAGAAGATGATGAAGAGGGGGGAGGGCCGACTAAACTTGGGTGGGAAGAGGGCTGAAGGTTTCGGCCAAGGTTAGGAGAAGGGTTTGGAAATTTCAGATTTTAGGAATAGGGAAGGTAGGAAGAATTAAATTCAAAACTGAAATTTAATTCCAGATTTTTGGTTGGAATTAAATAAGAGAATTTGAATTTGAATTTCAGATCAAAAGAGGGAAGAGGAGGGAAAGGGTGGATTTAATTTCCTTCCTTAGGTTTGCAATTAGGGAAGGTATTGAACAAGAAAGGAGGGAGGGGGCCGACCAAGAGAGAGAAAATGAAGAGGTGGTGTCCACATTCAATGAACATTGGATTTGGAATTAATCCTAATTTAATTTCAGATTGAGGGGATTATGGAGGTTTTCTAAATTAGACTTATCAATAAGGAAAGAATTTGAAATTCAAATAATTTTGAATTCAAATTAAAAAAGATTTTCCAAATCAATACTTGGATGCTTTAGGAAAGTATTTAAGAGGCAAATTGAATTTGAATCCCAAGGTTTGGCCCTAGGTAGGCCGGCGGCTAGGGATGTGGTCGGACAAGCCAGCGACTATGAGAGAGAGAGAGAGAGAGAGAGAGAGAGAGAGAGAGAGAGGGGGGGGGGGGGTTGGGTCGGTGGAGGGAGGGCTTGGCGGTGGGGGTCTGGACCGTGGGTTGGGTAATAGGGAAAGCCGGTGATGGAGAGAGGTAGGTGGCGGTTTAGGGTGAGGGTTGGTGGAGGGCCGACGGGTATGGGGGAAGAAGAAGGGGTTTTGGCTGTAAGAAGGGGAGGAGGAAAGAGATGTGGTGGCTGGGGAAGAGAAGAAGAAATAGAGAAGGAGAAAATCACGAGCTCGGATCCCTCCAGTGGCTGGTGGGTATTGCACTTCCCTCTCCTAGGGATCTCACCAAATTCCTCTTAGAGCTCTCAGCGCTCAAGGGAACAAAAAAGTAGTAATGTAAATGATAAGGATGGTTGCAATTAGAGGGTTCTAATTCATTGTTCTATTCATGGATAGTTAAAAAAATTGAAACTTGATCTAGTTATTTTTTGATAGTTAATATTATCTATTCTCGATTATTTGTATTTTTTAGAAGGGAGAAAGACTTGTAAAGGACTTCGTCTTTTTGGAATTGTCTTACTAATATAAGCATATTTGTGTCTATGTTTAGACAAAAGTAAAGACAATAACCAAAAAAAAAAAAAAAACAAGAATATCCTTAATAAGAATGAATTATTATAATAATAAATAGTGCAGATTTATATGATAAATAATTTAAACCATGTGATAATTTAGATATAGTAGCACTTCCCCACAAATTCATGGCAACATGGTAGATGTTAACTTAAATTTGGAAACAGTAGTGACAAAAGATAAAGTAGTTGAAGAATTTTTTGCTTGGGGATTATGGAGTGTTGCAAGAGGAGTGATCCGGGTAAGAGAGAGTATTGTGAATTGGATGCAGAGAATCAACAATGAGATGTGTGTAAGCGAATGCACAAAGACAATCTTTAAGCACATATATTGATAAAGGGTATCAACAAATGCATGAATGAAGAGGTCGATGTGGTGAGGAAAAAATACACTGGCACAATTGCTGTTTGAGAGCATAGGTATATCATGTTTTGCAGCAAATAGAGGAGACCGAAGTGCCTCAATGATTGATGACGAAGATGATGAGCTAATTTGGAAGCAGGTGCTAATTTAATTACTCTATAGTATTTTCTTGCTTCCAAATTAGCTCCTCAGAAATCTAGTTCAGCATCGCTGCACCTTGGATATATTCTTGTTGATGATAGGCATGTGGAGGTAATCGTGTAGTTCTTCTTTGGAGATTTGGGAGTGGCTTTCTCTCATTCATTGGGTATTTGGAATATATTTTTATTGGTACGGATATGCCAGCTATAACTAGCTCACCACTGTGATTTTTTGCTGTAAATGTGGTTTAGTTTTGAAGACATCCTTCTTTTTGCATATGCTTATATAGGAATACTCGTACTTGTGATCTGTGTTACGGAACTTGATTTGAAGTGGAAAGTAGTTTGGTAGTCTCTAAAATTATTATGCCATCCTTACAAATTGAAGTGAACCATTATTGCTTATCTTAATTATCCTGTATCATGTTGCTGCAAGTGTAATTTTTTCCTTTTCTACTTTTTGCTCTTTTGCTTTTGTTAAGCTGAACTTTTCCTTTTCATAATATGCTTTCGACCACCTTGGAAAGTTATGCATGTATACGTCAATAAAGGAGTTCAGACAGTTTTTCTAAAATCTTTGTCGTGTTGTATGGCACCTGCTTTTTCTAAAGTTGAATGATCTATTGGAAATAGGTTTACATCAGATGTTAAGATCAAGAGCATATCTGTGGTTGGAGGTGCCGAAGGAACAAGTCCTTCAAAAATGAGAGCGTACGTCTATTACAATCCCATAATTTCCTTATATTCATTACTTTCTGTACTACTGTGAAGTATGAAACAATGAATACTTTCATTGCTTTTAATAGATTTTTAGGCATATTGTCCATATTTTCCATAATAGCACATATCAGATGCTATGAATTCCATTTGACTGTGCAAGCGCAACTGTTATGATTTAAGATGCATGCACATTTTAGTGAATTTTTCAAATTTGCAAATATGTTGACATATATTTTCACATCGAGGCAATTTTAGCCCGGATCGAGTCGATTCGAGCCCGACTGGACTCGATTGCGCTCGATCGTCGTCGAGCGTCAATTAACTCAAATTGGACTCAAATTTAATTAAATTAAATTCAATTTAATTAAATTAAATTCAATTTAATTAAATTAAAATCAAATCAATCCAAATTGAACCCAATCGAACATCGTCGAACCAAATTCGACGCAATTCGACGCCGATTCAAGTTTAATTCACAAAATTAACTTGATCGGACTCAATCAAGTCCAATTCGGGCTCAATTTCAGCTCTAATTGACCAATTTGGGCTAAATTGACTAAAAAATATGAAATTGGAAGCTAGGGCTCAGATTTCATGTGAAATCCTGTCCCAAATCCTTCATTTTGCTCAAAGAATAAGCGGGATTGGGCAATTTGGGTGGTGACCTTCTGGTCTCATGCGTCCCAAAGCAACAAGAGGGATAGGGAGAGCATTCGGCTCTCCCATATCATTGGTCCCTAGCTGAGAGGCGGACTCCCTGCTGCTTGCGGGTGTTTCGTCTGTCCCAGGCGAAGCAAGGAAAAGAGCGAGAGACAGTGAGGAGTCGGAGCTCCTCTTGCTTGCGGTCCGTCCCAGGTAGAGCGGAAGAAAGAGCCGTTCGGCTTCTGCACCCATCCAAGCGAGGAAAAAGAGGCCGACGGGGGCCTCTTGCGTGCGACCCAGCCAAGAGGGAGGACTGGCCGAACCCGCATGTGCTCCCTTGCTGTTTTTTTCTTCTTCCTTGGACCAAAAGAGGGAAATACCTCTAGATGTTGTCCTCCATTTCTCCAAGTGGAAGAGCATAAACCTGCTCTTTTCCTCTTCTCAAGCAAAAAAGAGTGTTGGAGGATAGTGGAGATATTTGAAGGCTGTTCGCTTGCTGTAGAAGATATTCCTTCCTCTTCTACCGACTCCGGCGACTTCTTGCCGGCAAAATTCACTTCTGAAAGCACTCAAACAGTGAGGACAGCTGTTTGGAGGCTTTTGGAAGCTTCCAAACAGTAATTTGGAGACTTTGGAGCGGCTTGGACAGCAACTTTGGAGCGCTTGGACAGCAACTTTGGAGCTTTGACAACAACTTGGAGCACTTGGACAGCCTGGGTGAGGTAAAATTCTTGGCTACTTAGAGTCTTTGATGTGTGGTTGATGTCCCAAGCCCTAGGTCCTTCAGAAACCTAAAATTTTTGCTTCCCTGAAATCCCATGCTCACTGTCCTCCTCGCAAAACAGTGAAAATTTGGTGACTTTCACTTGTTTACTCTCTCATGAGGGTCAAAGAGACATGTCGACACGTGTAGGGTGGTCGGATTTGTATTCCACAACCCCCAAATGCATGAAAATCATTCATATTTTGTCCAATCCATCACCTACAATCATGCCCTGGATAGATGCTATCATTTGATCTCAAAGTCAATGATGATGCATAGGTTTTGGATTGTCATTAGTTACATGCACTTCTCATTTAATTGCATTGTCATGACAAAATTGACACCCAAATTTAGGAGAATTTGCATGCATTGAAATTAATTACCTCTAGTTTTTTTTAATGCATGTTTTGAATTTAATTTATTTAGGCTCTCTAGCCATGGTGAGACATAGGCCTTCAAAAGTCTATGTAGCAAATCTCACAACATGAATGATCAATTAAATTTATGTGTTGCATCACATGAAACTTAGAATGTGGAATGACAATCTTTAATTGATTGTTTGTTGAAGCAATTTAAGTATGTGAGGATGTTCATAAACTTGAAACTCACCCAAATTGCATACACCCTTCTTTCAAGTACAAGTCATGGCAGAAGTGACCTACGAGTTGCAAGAAGTGTGCATATATTGAAGTTTGTGAACTCTAGTGAAGTTGTGTGAGTGCTTTAATATAAATTTAATCAACTATCAGACATACCAAATTATTGTGAGGTCTCCCATAGACTTTCCAAAGTTTATATTGTAGATCCCACTAAATATATTGTTGATTAAGTTTATGTACGACATTTTACAAAACAAATACTTGATTGCTCTCAATTATCAAAATTCCTTAATTTAGAGGCCATCACATGCATACACTCCTAGGTTCTTCTTAGATCATACTAAATTTGATCTTAAATCTCCTAGAAGTCATAGGGATATATTTCTTCTATCCAAATTTTCTAAATCATGCCAAAACTAGTTTGGAAACCTCTCTAAAGCATTAAGGAACCAATCTTCCCTCCCCAAATTGAGTCCAAAACACTCTAAAAGACATAGGAAAATTTCTTTCAAGTGCGCCCACTCTTTCCATGAGTCCAAAACATTCATGGAGAAATGGGGAATTCTCTTTCTCATGCATGTCCTCCTTCAAATTTGGTGCTTCGAGCTTCCTTAAAGCTCTAAGTTTTATGTTGCATGAGTTCTAACAAATATAAAGAGCTTGCTTTCAAGCACTCTTTTTCCTTCATGTGTAGTACTTTAGAGCCTCCTCAGGGCTCTAAATATTGCGTTACATGAAACATCAAGACTTTAGGATCAAATCCTAAGTCACTCCCCTTTTGTTGAGACAAAAAATCAACAAACATATACACCCCCATGTGTGATATTTTGGAGCCTCTCCAAGCTCCAAATGTTCTATCACATGAATCTTCAAAACCTTAGGGCCAAATCCTAAGTCTACTCTTTCATTTATTAAGACAAAATTAACAGATAAACAATCCTCTTTCATGCATAATGCTTGGAGTATTCTCAAAGCTCCTTGTGTTAGATTGCATGAATCATTTGCAATTTGGAACCAACTTCCAAGTTCTTTCATCTCTTTTGTTGGAACATAAAACCAACAAATATCCTCTCATTGCATGATGATTTGAGGCTCCTCAAGCCTCCAAATATATCACTACATGAATCCTTCAAACTTAGAGCCAAATATTAAGTTTGTTCATTTTATTTGTTGGAACACAAAACTAGCAAATGAATATTCATCTACTTTCATGTATGATGATTTGAAACCCTCAAGGGTTCCAAACAAAATCATCCCATGAATCATGTAATCCTAGGATCAAAATCCTAGGTTTATTTGACCTTATTTGTTGAAGAAAAATCAATAAACCTTCATCTCCATATCTCCTTCATGCATGATACTTGGAGCATTATCAATGCTCCAAATGTTAGATTGCATGAATCTTATAATCTTAGGATTAAAATCCTAGGTGCATTCTATCATGTTTGTCAAGACAAAATCAACAAGCGATCATTTCTCTCCTTCCTCATGCATTGCATGTGGAACCTCCTCAAGGTTCCAAATGCCATATTACATGAGTCTGACTTAGAAATAAATTCTAAGCCACCAATTCCTTGTTTGTTGAGACAAAATCAATAAACAATTATCATCCATCTCATGCATAATGATTGGAACCTCCTCAAGGTTCTAAATATATCATTGAATGACTCCTAGCTTGCCTTAGGAGCTACCACCAATCATCCCCATACATGATGTTATGGATTTTCTTAAAGGTCCTAAATGCGTCATGTTGTAAACTTTTGAACTTGAGATCAAATATCAAGTTCTTTCATCTCATTTGCTTAGCCACTAATTAGGCAAATGAATACTCCTCCTAAACTTAAATTAGGATGGTGTATATCTCGGTTTGAATATCAAAAGTTTAAAGAATCTACTTCAACCCGCAACCTGCAATTTGCATATCTCTTCCCTCATTTGCGTAACACAAATTTGGTAAATGATTACGTATCATTGAACATAAGGTTTGATGATTTATTATCTCATCTGCAACCCATAAGTTGCATATTTCTTCATTTCTTTCTACAGCTCAAAGGTTGTAGGAAGGTCTTCTTATTCTTCTAACCGAAATTCGAAGAGTGTGGGTCTCTTTGAACACTAAAATGTTCAAAGAACTTTCAAGAATTTGCAACTCCTAAGTTGCATCTCCTTCTCTTCTATTCTTCCAACTCAAATTGGAAGAATGAACCTCCTTTCTTTAAACACCAAACGTTCAAGAAATTTTCATGAGTTGCAACCTCTAAGTTGCATTTCCCCTATCTTCTCCTATAAGCCAAAGTTATAGGAGAACATTCAAATCTTCTTCCACTCTCCTAACCCAAATAGGGAGAATGCATATCCTCTCTTTGAATATCAAATATTCAAAGAGCATTCATAAGTTTGCAACCCAAAGTTGCATCTTTCTTTCTCCTTCCACAACTCAAAAATTATAGAAATTCCTTTCATTCCACTAACCCAAATTAGATGGACGAATATCCCCTTCGTTGAATACCAAATGCTCAAAGAAATTCTTCCACTTTGCAACCTCCAAGTTGCATTTTCTCTTCCCTTTTCCTACAAATCAAGATTGTGAAAAATCTCCAAATTCTTTCACTCTCCTAAACCCAAATTGGGAGGTGCATCTCTTCTCTTTGAACACAAATGTTCAAAGAGCATTCATAAGTTTGCAATCCAAAATTGCACACTTCTTCTCCCCTTTCTACAACCCACAAAGTTGTAGGAAATCTCTCTCTACAACCCAAAAGTTGTATGAAACTCTCATTCATTCATCCCATGTTGAGGGAATCAAACCTATACCAAATCACCTATTTGTTGAATCAAAATCAACAAGTAGTTCAATCCAAATCATTTATTTGTTGAACCAAACTCAACAAATAATTTCATGTCAAGCAAAGGAGTCAAAATCCTAGCTTTCTTTCATTATCCTAATCCAAATTAGGTGAATGAGTTCCTCCCTTTAGATACTTGAAAGTCTAAAGAATCCTTGATGTGTAGCCCAAACCTACACATCGTTCTCTTATGTTTGCTTTATCTAAATTTAGCAAACTAAATACCTATCATTGAACATAAAGTTCAATGATAATTCCTCTTGATTTGTAGCCTTAAAGTTGCAAATCTTCCTCACCTATTGATCCAAAATCAATAAGTGACCCATCTTCCTTCTCCAACCCCAAAGTTGTAAGAGATTTCCCCTTTCTTTGGCTCCAAAAGCTAAGGGGAGTTCTCCAACATTCAACTCAAAAGCCAAATGTTAGATTCCTACACTCCTCACTAGCTCCAAAAGCTAAGAAAAATTCTCCAACACGTAGTCCAAAAGCTATATGTTGGACACCTTTCCCTAAGACCCAAGCTCTAAGTGAAATACCCTTAGTGTGACATGCCACACAAGCCTCACACACTTAGGCGCACATCCCCTTAGGCATGCTAGGATTAGAATTTTTTTCTTTTTTTGCACATGTGTTTGATATTGTGGTGTGATTGCCTATTAGATTGTCTGCGTTATGGGCACTTGCCTTTAAGTGGTTAGTGTAAAAATATACATATTTTTCTTGCAGGTGGCCATGTCCAAAGGGGGGGTTGCAAATAAATCATAAACATAAAAATGTTTGCATGACAAGTCCTACTTAAAACCCTCCAAGCGATGTGACCAATAGGGTAGAAGCAAGTATTTGACACTTTAAGTGTTAAACAAAATTTTGGATGTGATATATTTATTATATGAATTATTTTCTGACTCTATTTTGCAGCTTTGAGTCTTTTACATTTTTACATGTATTTGATAGAATTAGGAGTTGTCTTAAACTTGTGGGATTTGGACTAAAAGGAGAGATGGACCAAGAAAGGATGTACCTGTGGAAGGTGAAGCCTAAGGTTTATCTGAACAAGTAGAGTCTATAATAAAATCTAACTGGGTTGTATAATGGCAGGCAACTCAGCTGCCAAATCTAGTTGTAATAACTTGGACTCTATAATTTACATTCAGTTTGTTTGATTTATACATTCAAGTATGTTTTGATCTGCTTACTTGATTGTGCACTAGAAAATGCATGTTTTTTTCTAGGTTTCTTCCTTGTTTTGCTTAGGGGTGGCCTGGACTTTTGATGTGGTAGACTTAGGACAAAAATAAGTTTTCTACCCATTAAGATGTAAGCAATTTAAAATTAAATTAGGCTTTATATTTTTCTAACAAAAGAAAAATTACATGGCTCCCTATCAAGGAGTCAAGTTTTCTAAAAATTTAAAATGATCATGTATAGCTCAAATGTGTCGCATATAGAAGCTCTCACTTAATAATTGGATAACAAAATCTATTTTCTTTGTGAGTCAGTATTATGCATACCCGTCATAATTAGGCATCTTGGCCTCAAAGCCAAGTTCTAAGCCCTACTTTCTAAACAAAACAGCCTCCCTACTCTTCATATGCATCGAGACCGGACAACATGATTTTAAAAGCAACTAGGTGGGTTTAGCTGGTAGCCCTTTCCAGGCAGGGCAATAAATCCAGAGGTCGGCTTGGCTATGCCTCATGTAAGGTATAGTTTGTAAGTTCTTTTGCACTCCGTTTGACTTAGGTTCGAGGTACTACCTCTCGGTAGTTCTCACCTTTTTTAGGATCCTAGGCAATGGTTGATTTCAATCACCATGCAAGTCCTCACCTTCTGGGCAATTCCTCCAACATATATTGTTGGAATGTATGCCCCAACATTCTAATAAAAATATCAACATAAACAAAAATTAGATTCCTAAAATGTAAAGCCTAATATAGGATAGTTCGAACATCTCTAAGATTTCTCAGAATCAAGTGACCTCATTTGGCTCTCATTCCAAAAATCTGATTTCAAGTTAATCCCCCCTTTTCTTTGAAATTCCTAAAGGACAAAACCCTTTAAAGGTATGATTATATGTAAATCCCACATATGACTATGTAAAGGTTGCACCTACATATAACTGCAAAAGGTATAATTTTACACATTCTCGTAGATCTTTCTCATATCTAGCATAGAGAGTGCTGTGGTGGATGCTTAAATTGATGGAAACTTAGGGAGTAAACTGAAGACCTGTGTTTTTAAGGACCGCATATTGTCTTTTTATTCTCTATTTTGCTTCAATCATAATTAATATTTGTTCTCTTTAGAGTTTGCTTTCCTACAAGTTTTACATGGGAAGTCATTTACATGTTTTGTATCGAAACAATCTTGCATAAAAATGAGGAAAAATCTAAACATTTCATTTCATTTTGTTTTGATTTACATTGCATTGCATTGTTTTGCATTATGTCTGCATAACCCCCAATCTTGATAGGTTCAATATCAAATTGACATGCATGCCAATTGAGAGAAAATACACGGTACAAGATAGCATGATGTGCCAGTGACTTGGTGATATATGCACAACACATGATGGTTTGAAAAAGAGAAAAGGGGGCATGACCTAGAGCATGAAACTCCTACCAATGTAGGTTCTGAGGAGGGATATATATATATGCACACAATCTAATTCCTACTTTCAGAGAAACTATTTTTGTGATGATGACCTAAACTCAAGCTCAGAATGGAGGCAACATAACCACCATGATTTTCTTTGTTGCGTTGATTTATTCTGGAAGCATAATTTTTTTGCAGTTTCTTTTTATCAAATTTTTATGAAACGTTTGGTTCTTTTAAAAATATAATTAAGACAATTTAACAGGTTTATCAATCGAGATGGTATTGATTTCTCTGTTGCTCAAAACTATGTAAAGGTTGCACCCACATATAACTATCAAAAGGTCTAATTTTACACATTCTTGTAGATCTTTCTCATATCTAGCATAGAGAGTGCTGTGGTGGATGCTTAAATTGATGGCAACTTAGTGAGTAAATTGAAGACCTTTGTTTTTAAGGACTACTTTATATTGTCTTTTTATTCGGTATTTTTCTTCAATCATAATTAATATTTGTTCTCTTTAGAGTTTGTTTTCCTACTAGTTTTACATGGGAAGTCATTTATATGTTTTGTATCGAAACAATCTTGCATAAAAATGAGGAAAAATCCAAACATTTCATTTCATTTTGTTTTGATTACATTACACTGTTGTTTTGCATTACGTCTGCATAACCCTCATTCTTGATAGGTTCAGTATCAAATTGACATCCATGCCAATTGAGGGAAAATGCATAGTGCAACATAGCATGATGTGCCAGCGAATTTGTGATATTTGCACAACACATAATGGTTTGAAAAAGAAAAAAAGGGGCATGACCTAGAGCATGAAACTCCTGCCAATGTAGGTTGTAAGGAGGGATATATGAACACAATCTAATTCCTACTTTCAGAGAAACTATTTTTGTGATGATGACTTGAACTCAAGCTCAAAATGGAGGCAACATAACCACCATGATTTTCTTTGCTGCGTTGATTTATTCTGGAAGCATAATTTTTCTGCAGTTTCTTTTTATCAGATTTTTATAAAAGGTTTAGTTCTTTTAAAAATATAATTAAGACAATTTAACAGGTTTATCAATCGAGATGGTATTGATTTCTCTGATGCTCAAAACAT
Organism: Dendrobium chrysotoxum; assembly: GCA_019925795.1. Lineage (NCBI taxonomy): Eukaryota > Viridiplantae > Streptophyta > Magnoliopsida > Asparagales > Orchidaceae > Dendrobium > Dendrobium chrysotoxum. The sequence goes on from JAGFBR010000744.1 coordinate 297,056, forward strand.
GCAACCTGTTCAGGTAAATATTCTTTATTGTGGAATGGGGTTTTTTTATCCTAATTTAACTGAAGCGCATCCTTTTACCCCTTTTTGTGAAGGAGTGGGAACTGGCAGAGAATTTGCAAGGAATCCTAGAATACCAGACAAGGTGTGAAATTATTTTCACGCTGCAATTTTTATCAGGATTAAATCATTTACTTGTGCTCTACCTGTGTCATGCTCGTGATTGATTTTTTTTTTCTCATCTTCTAATCTGCCCTTCTAAATCCTTAAAATTATCAAATTTAATCTTGGCGTATGTGCAGCTGAATTGATCATTTTTTCCTATTCTTTTTATAGTTGAATACTGAACGTTATGTTTTTTCGTGTGGTTGGTGCTGAAATATAAAGGGCTCTATAAGAGTTACATCTGTAATGCTTGTTTCCCACCCAGATCACCTAGCATAATCCTCATTGCAGTGCTAACATTACTATCATATATAGTCGTTCTTGCTGAAGTTATTTGTGCCTTAAATTTGATCCGTTGGCTGGTAAAATCCAAATAAATTCCCCTATATTATATTTTATTAAAGCTTTCGGTATAGCCTTGGTTCATTCCAACTGATAAATTTCCCGTTTCCTTGTCCTTCCATTTTTTGTTGATGGCATCTTCAATACCTGAAAACGGAATGAATTGAGCATGAATGTTTCTATAAATGTGGCAGATATGTCCTTCCATTTATTGTTGATGGCATCTTCAGTACCTGAAAAAGGAATGAATCGGGCATGAATGTTTCTAGATATGTTTCGGCATGCTTAAATTTTGGTCATTCATCATTTTCATAGGGGTCATGAATATTTCGTGAATATTTTTGATGTTTTTAATGTGCAAGCATTGGTTTATGTTTTATTTTTATGCTGTTTCTATGTATTTTTGCAATATTTGTTATGTATATTGTCACATTGTTAACCATTTTTCATTCCCCTAAAATATCCAAGATTGATAAAGTGAAGCATCTTACCCTGAAATGGTAAATGTTTTGAAGTTCTGCTAATTTTATCATTCATTTGGTCGTTTCTTGTAACATTTCATCTGTGGTTAATTATATTTTTGTTTAGTGCCATATACGGCTATATTTTTTGTTGATGGCTTCCTCTAGGATTCCATTTGGACTCTTTGTGACGTATCAAAGTTAAATTAATTTTGCATTTCTTATTTTATCTAAGCAGAATTATGTTTGAAAATGTTGATGAAGAGAGCATTTGAAAGAGATCAAAGTTGGGTTTAGTTGCATTGGTTTTCTTGGATATTGTCATTGTGTCAGTATAAAAGGACTCAGTGCTTTACATGAATAGGACTAGTATGTTTCGATTTCTGAATCTTCTAACTATTTATTTGTGTCCATTGGTAAAAATTGCTCGAACATGATCTACATTTTTTAACTGTAGGTGCCTACTGTGATTTTAAAAATTGCTGCCATTTTTAGTGAAGTAAAAGAATATTCAAGTTAATAGAAATACACATGGATGGTAACATATGATTTCTCTCTCATGTATTTGCTTTGCATCTATATGTATTTTCTATTACAACTTCTCATATTCTAATGTGATGTTAAGAATTGACTCGTTTACTGTGATCTGCTGCCTTTTTTTTGTGGCCTGAGTTATGTCATGATAACGAGACAGTTTTTTCCCTTTCAAATTTTCCTATTGCTTTTTGTCTGGTATATTAACATCTAGCGGGTTTTCTTGGTTGTAGATCGTTTTTTATTTTTTATTTTTTTTGCTTTTGCACATTGTTATGGACCAACATTGCTACTTTTGAAGGAACACTGTCATGACCTAGCCCAAATACTTGAAATATAAAGTTGGAAAAAAACAGTTGAATTGTAGTTTAATTTCTCAACCAACAAATAAAACAAACTAATAAAATATCCAGCCATAAATAATTAACTACAGTTTAAATCATTTAAAAATCAAGTCTACATCAAAGATTTCATGATAATTTGAACTAAAATAAAATGCATGGAATTATTAATTATCTATTCTCACTCCTCTTCTACTTTATATGAAATCTTCTTTGCCGGCCATTTAATCTAGAGAAGTTTTTCATGAAATATTAACAATGAAACACTTTGAGTTTTTACAATACACTCAGTGGTTAATCGCAGTTCTATACAAAAAAAAAAAAAAAAACAACAAGCCTTTTATACCACTATGTGGGGTCGGGTATATGACTTTTTTTTATTCATTGCATCTTATTAAGAGTCAAATTGTCATTCAAATCTAATAAAAAAAATTCATTTTTAATACTTTCTAACCTATTCTTTTTAGGTCTACCTCTACCTCTTTTAATATAGACTAGATCTAATATATCTACTCTCCTAACATGGTCATCAAAAGACCGACATTTTAGGACCAAAACATCTAAGGCCGCATTCTCTAAAATATTATTTGCCACTAGGTTTCTCCAACCTTTTCCCGTATATTCTTATTAATCACAGTTCTATGCTATAACAATTTATAAAAATAGGAAACAAATGCATGTGAATCTAGAAGAAACTAGTGAACATTTTTTTAATAGGAATTTAAAGCAGGTCTTATTGCAAGCACAACAATATCATTTTACATGTAATAATAATTTATAGTAATTTTATCATTTTTAACTTTTTAATTGAACAAAACTCTTAGGAGCAGTTTCTAGAATTTGCATCAATTAAGGGACAATCATTCCACTTTTTTTTCCAAACTTCTTCCATTTTTATGCGTGTGGATACCTTGCATCTCTAGCCAGTACTATAAAAGAGTGAACTCTTTTATTTAACATGCATGCAATTTCCTTTTTCTTTTTCGTTTTATCAACCATGCTTTGATTATTCAGGTTTTTACAAGAAAAATGCATTTCATTTAACATCTATTACAACTTGAAAATAGTTATACTAAGAAAAAGAGTAACTATTCTTCGGCCAATCATAACAATATTTAATGGGCAATTATGTCAAATAGTGTTTTAAGCTTAGTGCAATAGCTGCAAAATGCCATAATATAAAAATTTAACCACCCACCTTACTCGGAAGATTCACTAGTTGATATTTAAATGCCTCTCTCTTAGCTTGTTACCTCAATTCTATAAGTCATGAAATCACCTCCGTCTTTTCCAACTCTATTTTCTTTCACACTAAGAAAGCAAAAACCTTTTATATTAATCTAATGTTAACATGAAAATAAATCATTATTCATCATAAAATACCGAATTTACTACCAATTTCTTCACTTAATTTCCTAATTACTATTGACTTCATATTCCTTGAATATTTTTCTACCAGTCTTCTTTCATTAGCTTTGCACTTCTTTCTCACATAAATCCTGAGTGGATTTCATAAAATGAAATTATTAAATCTATGGCTTCCAACCCAATTTATATAAGAAATACAACATCTATTTAAGTTTACCTACATTTTCAAAACGCGCTTAGAAGTTCTGACACAATTTCTCTGTGATTTATACATCAAGCTAAGCTCATTAGTATGAAATAATAGATATTCCAAATTGATAGTCTAATTTCATATCTAAAGAAAACCAATAAATATAAACTTGATACCTTGCTCAATTTCTTTGTTTGAAGTGACATCAATGTCGTCTCTTAAAGCTCAGCACTATTGTTGACCCCTATATCTAAAACCATGCATAAAAGGACAAAAATGATAAACTAAGTAGTGCGCGGGTTGGTCCGACACCTTACTTGAAGGGTCAAATGATCTCTGAATGCCAAACGGACGGCGCCATTGCGATCAGAACATCAAATTCTGCTAGGTCGAGACCCCTCGCAGTCGAATCGGACGAGATCGGTCAAAAGGGACGACCGACACCCGAAATTAAAACGCAACGCTGATCAAATGATGTCCTTTCGCGAAACGGATTTCGCCATTGCGACCGGAATATCGCAAATACTTAAAAACTATATTTTCTATGTTCAATTTGGGTCATCCGAATTGGTGGCACGAATCCCGAGACAACACGCTTATCGAGGAAAAGAGGCCTCGGTATTTCCCAAATAAAGTCCAATTGCAAAACGGACCTCGTCATTGCATTCAGAACATTACAAATACTTAGGAACTACATTTTGGGTTATCCAGATTGGTGGCACGAATTTCAAGACAAAGCATGAATGTTGCTCGGCGCTACCCAAATGGCGTCGGATTGACAAACAGACTTCGCCAGTGCGTTCGGATCGTCGTCAATACCCTAAATGCACTACCAATTTATTCAGTTAAGGTGGTGCACGCAAATCGAGGTAATTCCCATATAAAAGTATACAAATTTGTACCCAAACAAAGTCCGATCGTGAAACAGACTGCGTCGTTGTGTCCGGAATGTCGACAATACTCTAAATGCACTGCCAATTTGTTCAATTAAAGTGGTGCACGCAAATCGAGGTAATCCCCATGTAAAAATATACATATTCGTGCCCAAACGACATCCGATCGCGAAATGGACTGCGTCGTTGCGATCGGAACATCGACAATACCCTAAATCCACTATCAATTTGTCTAATTTAGATATTTGACGAAATTGATGCGTTAAACGAGGCAAGAATGCACGCAAAACGAGGGAACACGTAAACCAATACAGTTTTGACTTGATGCTGTTTTGTCATTCTGAATTAAATAGAGAAATGATGGAGTACTAATATAGCATTTTGCTTGATAGAGTATTAACAAAATTCAGATGCCAAACAGAGAAAGTTTCAATCTGCATTAATGCCCATTTCCCTCGTTCTGTCGAATTCCTGTCGTTTCTGTCAATCTGATGTTTAGACACAGCTGGCCTGCCTTTCCTTCGTCGTTAAGGCAAACGAGAGCTCCCATTCCTCTCCTGGCCGCAAAACTCAAGCCTTCCACGAACTCTTCCACCTCTCACAGAACCGCAACTCCTCTACCTTACCTGTTCCCGCAAGCTTTCTTCCTCATCCCCTGTTGTAGCCGAATCAATCCTCTGAACACGACACAGAACTTCTTCCATCAAAAACTTCAACCTCCGTCTCCTCCCAGCTCCTCCAATCCCATCTGCAGGCAACAACCGCTTCCACGCTAAAATCCCAACGCCTCTTGCCTGGTGATGTCCACTGAGATTTGGAGAAGCATGCAGTACAAAGGGTCAGAGCTACAGTCCCTAATGCTAAGGAATTTGCTGCTTGGGTTGCTATGATTCATCACCTGCTATTCCGAACTTAACCAAACCTCTGTCTTCAGTAGTTCCTTCCTAGTTGTGCTTTTGTTGAAGAAGCAGTTCGGTCATTGCTTACTGGGGAAAACCTTCATTTTGGAAATCCTTTCCTCTCATTTTGGAAATCCTTTCCTCAAATAGTCTACCTTGCTTTGCTCCAGTGATCTACATCCTGATGTTCTTCTTCACAAGGAACGACAAACCAGAGATGTTGAAGGAGAAATCAGAAACTTGTAAAGATCCAGAGGAGTTGTGGAGGAAGTTGTCCACTCTGAATGACAGCAGCGAGGGTTCAGAAAAGCTTCATGATTCTTTCATACAGAAGAAAGAACTGTCACAGAAAATGTGCAATCGCTATGAAGATGAGCTAGCTAGAAAAAGAATGCAGACAGAACATGAAGCTCATAGGCAATATAATGCTGAGCTAATCAAAATGCAAAAGGAATCCTCTACAAGGAAAGAACAAGCAAGAAGTGCTGCAGAAGGGTAGATTCAAGCTCAACAACACCCAAACTGAGAAAGAGCGAGCTGAAATAGAGCGTGAAACAATTAGAGTGAAAGCTACGGCAGAGGCTGAAGGTCATGCTCATGAGGCAGAATTAACTGAAGAATATAACAGAAAGACGCTGAACATTTTGATGATCTTGAAGCCTTGGAAGGTTCCGAGCCTGTTGATCCTTCTCTCTCTCTCTAACTAAAAAAAAAACCGGGGGAACTAATTTTAGATGAAGATAAGGATATTGTTGATATCGAGTCTGGCCCAGATTTCCATAGAAATGATGTTCTTGAAGGACAAAGACAATATAATTCTGCTGTTCATTCCACTCAGGAAAAGGTAACTGAGCAGTCAACTATGCTCCAGGGTGGAGAATTAAGATCTTATCAGTTAGGACTTCAATGGATGTTTTCTTTGTTTACCAACAATCTAAATGGTATCCTTGCTGATGAGATGGGCCTAGGTAAGACAATTCAGACTATTGCATTGATTTTATATCTGATGGAGCACAAATGTGTCAATGGTCCGCACATGATCATAGCACCAAAGGTTATATTGCCAAACTGGTTTAATGAATTTGCAACTTGGGCACCTAGTATATCAACTGTTTTATATGATGAAGGGATAAATGAAAGAAAGGCAATAAAGAAGAGAGGAAAGAAATATTCAAAGAGAGAGAGAGAGAGAAGAAAAGAGAGGGAGAAAAGAATTTTGCAAAAATAACAAAGAGAAAACTCGTCTCAGCGTTTGCAGCGCGGCGAACGACCACCCATACACGCTTTTCTCTAGCGTGGTGGGAGGGAATTCGTTGCAATGCCTACGACGAGGCGGGTAATCTCCTTCCTTCCCTCGACGTGTGCGTCGAGCCGGAAAACCGCCCATACACGCTTTTCTCTAGCGTGGTGGGAAGGGAACCCTGTGCGACGCCTACGACGAGGCGGGTAGACCCTGTACACGCTTTTCTCTAGCGTGGCAGGGACGAATATAAGTACCCGTAGGCGCTTCAGCACCTACGGGGAAAGAACTGCTTTTCTTTTGAAACAGGTGCCCGAGGACCCATACACGCCTTTCTCTGGCGTGGTGGGATTGAAGACTTTACGGCCGCGGTGTCATCCGACACCTACCGTACACGCTTTTCTCTAGCGTGGCGGGAGGCCCAGTTTCTCGTAGTTTCCCCTAAACGGGGGAGACGCCGGGAGGCTGCCGAAATTTCTGGTGAACTTGAGACTACTTGGACTTGCTTGAACTCAAAAGAAGAAGATCGGAACTAGAACTTGAGCTTAATTTGGAACTCCAATGAACATTACAGGGGACTTTATTTGGACTTGGACATGCTTTAGAACTCAAGTGACTAATTAAAATTTGAATCTGATTAAAATGAGAACTTGGCTTGAATAAATACAGAAAGTTTAAAAAATGAACATTATGAAACTCAAACTCAATCATAATGCAAAGAACTTTGACTCGAATTAACAATGACTTGAAGTTGATTTGGACAGCAGGGGACTTGTGAACTTGGTGCAATTGACCTAAATGAACTCGAACTGTATCGGAACTCGAACTCAAAAGAACTAAGTGTAGTGGACCTTAAACTTGAGTTCAAATGAAACAAAAGACTTATTTTGGATTTGAACTTGTGTTGTGAACTCAAACCAAATTCAAGTCCAAAATTGACTTGAACAATCCAAAAGGAACATGAAACGATTGTGACATTTCATATAGCATTCAGATCAAATCGACAAATAAAGCTGGTGATACTCATATTAATCATGTGAGCGAATATATTTGTCCCTTGTTGTTGGAGGAATTTGGTATGCAAACGAATGCATCGGTTTCTTATAAGCATAAGGAAATTAGCATACAAGTGAATGTAGCAAGTGGGAGGCCAATGTGTGCGAAGAAATTAACAATGGATGTGATCGACCCAATAGTCAGTAACCATCTGCGTATAGACACATCGATCTCTTGCGGATTGTTGAAGTTCATATGTCATGAGTTCAATGAGTCACCAGCAAACATGAATGAGAGGGTCGTAGTGAACATATCTACCTATCTGCAACAGTAGTAGATATACAGTGGACCAAAGACTACGACGAATGCAAGTACCCACAAACCAGTGTAAGGAGATCTCTCATGTATATAAATGACGACAGTCGATGTGTAGTACCCATGGCAGTCTTGTAAGGAGAAATAGTAGTCCTTGCAAACATCAACCACAGAGGGATTACAAGGATGATCAACATTCTATGGATGTAAATATACACAAAACATATCATCTACAGATAAGAGTAGTATACATGCAATGCCTATGAGGTATTTACAAGTTACTGTAACCAAAGGCAGTGTGTTTGTAGTACACACATAAGGCACTTATGAACTGTTGCAGCACTCTTATGATCAACAACTATACAATGACAACCAAATGTAGAGATCCCTCACAAGCAAAAGATGACCGATCGGTGACAAATGCAAATGCCTATAGGTCATTGCAAGAGACTTGTTCCATGTCTAACATATTATCTACAAGTAGACAAGAAAGAATTGCAGCAAGAGCAAGCTCCTACGAGCCAAAGCAGGAGATTCGTTAGTGCACTACAATCCATCTGCAGAAAGCAATCGGTAGTGCACGACAATCTACCTGTATTAAAGCAGCATACAAGCTGCTACATAATGCCACCGGATCTGCAACATCCATGCAAGCAGACAGATGGCATACAAATCCCCAAATGAAATCCCAACGCAATGCCACCGGATCTGCAACCTTTGTATAAGCAGACAGAAGGCATCCACAAGCTATAACGCCACGCCACCGGATCTGCAACCTTTGTAAAAGCAGACAGAAGGCGTTCATAAATATTTTCTAAAATATCCCCCGCACGTGCACTGTAATTTGTATACACATAGGTACACATAAGGGGATATATTATAAACCCGCATGGGCCCCGGCGAGCGTGCTCTAGGAACACACGTGACGTCTAGGGATGCTGCGCGGGTCAATAAAATTGAACCCGATCCTCCTAAAGCAAGTAAACAGGAGTTGACAAGGTTCAATAAATAACTATAAAATGCCCCCCAAACACCCGCATGGGCCCCGGCGAGCGTGTTATTGGTACACACGTGATGTCTAGGGATGCTGCGTGGGTCAATAAGTGAATTCAAGTTCGAGCCCGATCCTTCTATTCAGGTAGATATGAGTTGACACGGCTCGAATTATTAAATAAATATGCAGTCGTGAGATCGACCGAGATATTTATTTTATACATTCATATTAGGCCTTCAAGGTCTGTAATCAAGAGAATTCACTAACAAAGGTCCAAAGCCTACAAAACCCGATCCTCTATCGACCAGTAGATAGAGTCGACAGGGTCCAATCAATAAAATATAAATGACCCCATACACCCTGATGATGGCCGTGTTGAATGAAAATATCAACCGGAGGGGTCCATTTCAGATATTTCAAAATACCACCCAAATACTCCAAAATCTAAAAAAAAAATTCCAAAATCATCAAAATCCCAAAAATATTTAAAATTGAAATCCAACTATCATCAATCACTTAAAACAAAATCCATCCACCCTCCGCAACAGTTTGTCGAGGTGGATAAATTAAAATTTACTTCAGCTCACATAGAGCCAATGCCTAGTCGAAAATATCACTAGGATCCATTCTCAAACAATCTCCTGCCAGCAAGGACGTGGTACGAGTCCTCTAACCGGCAGTTTCGCCGCCAAATGGCACTGCAGGATAAACGGTTATGACTCGGGGCCCTCTGAACCAGGTGGTCGCCGCCAAATGGCACCATTATATTATGGTTATGGCCAGAGCCCGTATGCTCCCCAATGGCATCAAATCCTTGAGATATGAATCAATAGGATATGATCGATAGGGCACAAAGCCCTCTGTTAGCTAAGGTGGATTCAAATTTGTCCCCTTAGGCAAATACCCATCCCAAGTCTACAAGGTCCTCTTGGACGAAGCAACCCATGGCTGCTGACAAGGATCCTTCTGTCAGGTTGGGTCGACTACCTCCTCTGACTAAGTAGACCAGGGACCACGATGGCCCGGGACGACGGAACCATGGGATCTTGATCGGGTCTATCATCCATTCCCCCACCATCCGCTTTAAGTGCAAGGTGGTAAAAATTTCTATTTTAAATATCAAATATTCAAATCTCCAAATCTTCCAATCTTCTAAATTCTGAAATCTTCAAATTCCCAACCCATGCTGCTACTATATGCCAGATACACATATCCTTACGTATCTGATTGACGACTAGCCTTAATCGAAAGTTCTCTCTCGTGATCGGGAGAGTAATTAACTATAGGGGCTTGCGCCTATAGGAAACCAGAACTCAGATCATAAAGTCCTCGCAAGATGAGGGCGAAATCTCTGGGTAGTGTCTTATCTACTATCTCATCTGCCTTCCAAAATTTACCTCGGAACTTAAATCGTTAAAACTCCCCCCTTAAAAATGCAAAAGTCGGGCGGAGGCCGGGGCCGAATTTTCGGAGCCCACAGATTTCTGGCGACTCCGCTGGGGATTGGTTTCTCTTTCCATCTTTGGCTAGTCGTCTCAACGCTGCAGTAGCAGCTAATCAATACAAGCTCAAAATTTCAGAATTCTCCATATTGATCATTTAATTAATTAAAAATTCTGAATATTCTAAAAATGATCATTACATTCATCATGCATTCATTGAGATAGTGTATTCAGCATGGCTTTAAATTTATATTATTTTTAATTGCTTGCTAATGATCATCTGCTTTTGTCTTTTGTTCTGTGCAAGTCTCTGCATTTTGAAAGTGTGGGGTGATGTATCAGATTCTGATTACCAACCCTTGCCTTTCATTTATGCAGATGGATCTACAGAACACTGCATTCACCGTCCAACTAGGACGTGGCGCCAGCATCCAACTAGCGAATGCTATGATCACTATCGGAAATACTGGAGCGACCATCCAGTTCGGTAGCGTTGACTTCCCTGCAGTCGTTGCAAGGACTGTTGTCGTTCCTGCGAACGATGCGAATTCTGAAAGGCCTATAAGGAGACTCCATCCTGCTGGAGCCCCTACCCGTCATGCGTATCTGCCAGCACAACGACCAACCACTGAGGCTACTACACGCCGGACGCATCTACCGGCGTCACGGACCACTACCGCCGTTGAAAATCCTCGCAAGAGGACTTCCGTGTTCGAAAGACTTTCACAGCCTGAGGCTTCGATTGCCAAAAGAGTTGTGACTGGTGGGAGGATTTCTGTGGTAACTGTGAATACCACATCTCTGGCGAACGGGTTACCTACACCCAGAAAGAATGATGCTGAGGCCTCCTCATCCGGAGGAAGGCTTACAAGGAGGCAAAGAAGAAAGAAGAATGCTGAGATGCGAGCTCAGCAGCGACAACCCTCTGTCCACCCATCCAATCTGCCGGCCAGAGAGCCTGAAGCCAATGTTCCTATCCGGAATAAGTTTACTGACCTAAGATGGGTCAAAAGAAATAGCTCTACTGGGGAGCTGAAGAGATCTTTTTGGGATCAACAGCCTGAAGTCCTGGCTCCTCCAAGAAAGAAAGAACCTGAAACCCTGTCAGCTCGGGTGTACCGGGTATTGAAGACAGTGAAAGAAAAGGGACTGAAGAAAAGGAGATTTCAGAAGCCACTGATGATTGAGGCCAGAAGGACCCCTCCAAGGGAAAGGCTATCGTCTGATCTGATAGCCGAAGGCAGAAAAAGACAACAAATTCCATCCGGTGAGCATCGGGGCGTGACACCTGAACCTTGGGTTCAGGGATCTGCTGCCGAAAGGTCCCGGTAGAAAGGAAAGCAAATCTGGAGGCTAAGGCCTCATAGAGAAGATAAAAGAGAAAGAAGAAATGATCCGGGCGTGACATCCGGTACGGCTTCCCGGAGATCCGCCCCTGCTAATAAAATACGTCAAAAATGGGTTCCAAAGAAGACCCACAATGACGCCCTTTCCGACGGTCGGCACCTTGGAGAATCCTCCAGGGGATCTCGTCGCCTGCCAACCCCGCCGCAGGAGGAAACCAACTTCGACCGTAGCCCGCGAGTTGAGGAAATCTTCTTGCCAAATGAAGAATCAGAGGTCTTTTGGCGTCGTCGTTCTGAAATTCGAATCCAGGAGAAAGAAGAAGAAGATATGGAAGATATAGAAGAAGGAATGGAAGAAATAAATGACGGCCTGAACATAGAGGTTGTTTATATGGTGAGACACACCAACATCAATGATGAGGCCTACTATGATGATGGCGAGGATGATGACAATCAACAGCCGCCAGTTAGGCAAGTATACCGACGTCGCCGTGGGGCTGGGTCCACCACCGGCAGAGGTGGCCGCTCTTCAGAAGAAGAAAGAGAAGAGGACGAGGAGAATCCCTTTGCTGACGAGAGTGCCACGCTGGCAGACATGCAAAGACATATAAAACGTCAAATGAGGGCTAAAGATAGAGAAATCTCTCTGCTGAATGAAAAAATGACTGAGATGATAACTCAAATGGCAGCGATGATGCAAATTATGCAGAGAACTGCTGCCACGGGTCCCGTACCTACTCTTGCCGATCCTTCGAACTTCCAGATGCATCAAGTCTCAGGAGTACGGGGCGCTCCTGAAGGCGGTAATGAAATCAATAACATTACACGCCAACCTACTCCGCAAAATATCGCCAGTACCTCTGAGCCTGTGACGGCGGCACAACTCGAGGGAATTATTACCGAGAAGATCAAGGCTATTATAGCTGTTGATCAGGCGGAGAAACTAGTTGGCAGAGGTCGCCCATATCCGGCGGAATACGATCAAGTGTCATACCCAAAAGGGTACTCTGTTCCAAAATTCAATACTTTTAATGGTAGTGGTAACAATAATCCCAGGCAGTACTTGGCGCAATTCAAGGCCACTTGCGGAAATACAGGAGGGAATGACGCCTTGCTCTTTCGACAATTTGTCAGCAGTTTGACAGCAACTGCTTTCGAATGGTATGCTGAGTTGCCCAATGACTCTGTGAAGACTTTCGCGGAGTTAGAATCAATGTTTGTGAAGAGATTTGCCAGCGCAACTGAGAAGATCACAATCGCCGACCTCGCTTTGGATAAGAGAAGAAGAGATGAGTCAGTGACCAAGTACATCACTCGTTGGCGAAATTTAAGTATGAAATGTGAGCAACAACTCGAGGAAGAACACGCTGTGCAATTATTGATGGGAAACATCGACGATAAGATGCAACCATTTCTGTGCATGGCTACAATTACCACATTTCAAGATCTGCTGGATAGGGTGGCCAAGTTTGAAAAGTTGAATTTGTCAAAATCAGATAGCCATTTTGATAAGACTAAAAAGGCTAAGTCTTCAGATACAAAGAAATGTGAAACCTACTTTACATCCTCTCAAGGTAAACAACCGATGCAGTATGAAGAAAAGCCAAAACAAGTTTACCATCCTAACCCTCAACCGAAGCTGATACTCGGGGGTAACGACAAACCACGAACTTATCAGGGAGGTGGAGAACGCCCGAGGCAAACAACGGGAACTGGTGATCGAACGTTCCCCTCCCTCAAAGATAAAATGAATAAAGAATATTCATTTAAAAGGGAGAGCATTGCCAAGCTGTTTCGACTGGCTTTGAAAGCGGGTTTAGAACTGCCAGAATGCAAGAGACCCGAGGAGTCAAAACATAGTGGCGACCCAAACTACTGCCCGTATCATCGGGTAATGAGTCATCCAATTGAAGATTGTTATGTCTTTAAGGACTGGCTTGAAAGAAAATATCGAAGGGGAGAGCTCACATTGTCCGACAATGTGCTGACTCATCCCAGAAAAGAATCAACTCGGGTAGTTACGACTTCCTCCGTACCCCCGGTTGAAGAAAGAAAAAATAAAAAGAAGCCAGCTCATGAAGAACAGTGGGAGACTGCGGTCTCTAAGAAAACTGTGAAAATGCTGAAACAACTCGAAGGAGTTCCGGGTGTAAAATGGAAATCTCCTACGGAGCCAGTGTTAAATCTGAAGGCATTACCTGTGGCACAGGCATCTGCTTCTAAACAGTTTCCCAATCAAGACGGTCCTTCAAAACTTGGGAAGGCAAAGTCCAAGAAGAAGACAAAACTGAAGAAGCCCAAGGAGAAGAAAACAGCAACCCAAAGGGTTATAGATAGTCTGGATGAATACTACCAGACCGCGAGGCGTCCTATTAAGCTTGCCGACTTTATGTCAGAGCTCAAGATTGACGAAACAGAGGAAGCTGATGAGAACCCTCTTCCCACAGAAGTTTGTAGAGTCATTTCAGTAACGCCAATAACTCCGACAAAAGAAAAACATGTCAAAGAGATGATCATTGAAACCTGTCTGGCAACATCATCAATGGACTACAGCTCAGAGGAGGATCTGTATTTTCTAAAGACAGATGAATCAGATCCCGATATAGCATCGCAGATAGGACATGTAAATCTGGGAAGTGACTCTGGATCAACGAATGAATCTCTAGACACAATAATGGCTGACTCTGAAGAAGAAATTCCATTGAATGAGTCTGAGCCAGAAGAAATCGCTCAAGTGCAGTTGAGAAGTGGCAAGATACTGCCATCTCCGCCAAAGAAGCAGGCATCCGGCAAAGATAAGGGAAAAGAAATAATTATCAACGAAGACATCATCTCCGAGGATCCCAAGAAGAAACATACTCCAGTCAAGGGAATAGATTATAATATCTTATCACATCTGAGGAAGATCCCTGCCCAGCTCAGCATATACGACGCTCTGGTGATGTCTAAGAAGCTTCGGGAGACTTTGATTCAGGCTCTCAAAGACCCCGAAAGATATGAGGCGTACTTCGCTGAACGTAACCTGACTGAGCTCCTACAAGCTCGTAACGAGCCGTTCATCACTTTCACCGAGGATGACATGATGCTCGGGACTGCAGACCACAATCGACCTCTGTATGTTACTGCAGAGAGTGATGATTTGGTAATCAGTCGAATTCTGATTGACCCTGGGTCCTCCATCAACCTTATGAGCTTAAAAGCACTAAGGTCGTTGTGCCTCAACGTGGAACACCTCGGGCCAGATAAGCTTATGGTACATGGTTTTAATGAAAAAGGGAAGAAAACCCTTGGATCGTTTATGCTACCTCTTGTGTTTGGAGAATTTCACACAGAAGCCAAGTTCCATGTGATTGATGCGGATACTTCATTCAAGGCGCTCCTGGGTCGCCCCTGGCTGCATGAATATGGCGTTGTCCCATCAACATTACACCAGTGCATGAAGTATCTCAGGGATGGAGAAGAGTTCAGGATCTCTGGCGACATCCAACCCTTTACAATCCATGAAGCAACAGTCTATGAAGATGCGCAGTATTTCATGCCAAAGAAGCAGAGACTGTCAAACTCTCTAAAGGCTCAAGCATCTAACCCAAAGAGTGCAAAGCGACCTGAACAAAAAAGTGAGAAAAAGCAGGTGGGGAAAAAGAAGGCAACGCCGACTCTTCCCAAAGAAGCTACCACTTCCACTTCTAAAGAGAGGAAACGTGTACCTCACCTTGGGAGCGACACAGATGAAGAGGATGCCACCTCTACAAAATCCCAGAGGATATGTCATTCGATGGACGAATGGAGTAGGGAGGTCGCATATTCAAATGATGACTATGACTACGACTCTATCTATATGAACACTGTGCAAGAGGTATTCTCTAGGAGAATAGATAGCCTGTCAATCTCAGATAGCGTGCTCGTAGTCACTCGTATTCCCCTACAGTATTTTAAAGAAATAATTCAACGAGATGTGCATAAAGTTGAAGAACTTGTAACCCTTTATCTGCCTCCAATCAGAAAGGGGATCGAGTCAGGGAATATATTCTACTCCGTAGGAAGGGATGAAGAAGTGAATCGTGATTGGGACCATGTCTTCATCGATTCTGAAGAATTACTACCTACGAGACTACCTAGGTTTAATACCAAAGGCATTCAAAGAATGTTGCGAAAGTGGATCAATGTTCCCACCCCCAAACGACAACTTCGTATGTGCCTAAGTCTCTGGTATGGAAGGAATCCACGTCCAATGCGGCGGAAGGAAATGAATGCATATAAAGGTATTGGATTCGTCAGGCGAAAATGCATCCGGAAGGAGACTTGCCGAGCCATCACTTGCAGGGAAGTTGAACCCAATGACGAGTCTGATGAAGAGGTCTATGAAGTTGATGATTACGATGATCAGCCTCTAGAGGCCAAGCCTGCACCAGAAGAGCTTGAAGATGGTGGACAGGCAACCACTATGGATGAACTAAAAGAAGTCAACTTGGAAACCGAGGATGACCCTCGCCCAACCTTCATTAGTTCCCTTCTGCCGGAAGACCAAGTGGAAGAAATAAAAGAACTCCTCTGTGAATTCAGGGATTGCTTTGCCTGGACATATGCTGAGATGCCCGGCTTATCCCCTGACGTAGCAGTTCACAGGTTGGCAATCAAACCAGATGTGACACCAGTCAAACAAGCTCCGAGGAGAATGAGATTGGAGATTGAAGAACAGGTGATTGCTGAAACGAAGAAGCTCATAGAAGCAGGCTTCATTCGCGAAGAGAAATACGCCAACTGGATTGCCAATATTGTCCCTGTCAAGAAGAAAAATGGTCAGATACGTATCTGTATTGACTTTCGGGACCTCAACAAGGCGTGTCCAAAAGACGATTTTCCGCTGCCTGTATCCGAACTCCTGGTAGACAACACGTCAAACTATGACATGTTCTTGTTTATGGATGGATCGTCGGGATACAACCAGATCAAGATGGCTCATGAGGATGAAAGGCATACATCATTCAGAACGCCCATCGGCATTTTCTGCTACACGGTCATGCCTTTTGGCTTGAAAACGCTGGTGCTACATACCAACGGGCGATGACCCACATCTTTGATGAATTAATACATCAGAAGGTCGAATGCTATGTAGATGACCTTGTTATCAAGAGCATAGACCGGAAGGATCACTTAAAAGACCTGAGGATTGTATTTGAAAGAATCAGGAAGTTTGACCTAAAGATGAATCCCCTTAAGTGTGCTTTCGGGGTCTCCTCCGGTAAATTTCTTGGCTATGTCGTTCGTCATCGAGGCATAGAAGTCGGTCCCAACAAAATCAAGGCGATCATTGAGATGCCACCGCCAAGAAGCCTCCGTCAACTCCGTTCCTTGCAAGGATAATTGGCTTTCATTCGACGATTCATATCAAATCTGTCGGGTAGGTGCCAGCCATTTTTGAAATTGATGAAGAAGGACGTTCGCTTCAAGTGGGATGAAGAATGTCAGGAAGCATTTGACAGTATCAAGAGATATTTGTTAAATCCACCCATTCTCGCAGCGTCAATTCCGGGGAAGCCTCTTATACTGTATACGGCAGCACTAGAAGAGTCCCTCGGAGCATTATTGGCCCAACACAATGAGGAAGGAAAAGAAAATGCACTCTACTATATCAGTCGGAGATTAATCGGAGCAGAAGTACGATATTCTCCAATTGAGAAACATTGTCTGGCATTGATCTTTGCAGTCCAGAAGCTCCGCCACTATATGCTCTCCCACAAAATCACCTTGATATCAAAGATCGATCCGCTGAAGTTCTTGATGACAAGACCAGCGTTGACAGGTCGTTTGGCAAGGTGGGCAGTGCTATTACTGCAATTTGATATAGTGTACATGCCACAGAAAGCAGTAAAGGGACAAGCTTTGGCAGATTTCCTCGCCGCACATCCAATTCCTGCAGATTCGCCGTTGAATGATGATTTTCCAGATGAACAAATCATGCAGGTTGATGAAGAAGAAAAGCTACCATTTTGGGAGATGTATTTTGATGGGGCATCGTCTATCAAGTCTCCCAAACCTCCAAATCTTGCAAAGGCCCAAGCTGGTATCGGTCTTGTCTTTATAGAACCCGAGGGAGGTATCATGAGATTCTCGTTCAGTTAAACTGAACCGCGGACCAATAATGAAGCCGAATACGAAGCTCTAATAGCAGGACTGGAGATTGCAATTGATGTCCAAATCACAGATCTCCAAATTTTTGGCGATTCTCAACTCGTGATAAATCAAGTTCTGGGTATTTACAAGATTTGCAAACTTGAATTGGCCCACTACCACCGACGAGCTCTTGAGCTTCTAAAACAAATACCGAATGTCAAGATAACTCAAGTTCCTCGAGGACAGAATGCAAAAGCAGATTGTTTGGCCAAATTGGCCAAGGAGCTTGCATATGAAGATAAGAGGCCACCTATATTCATTGCGGTTGAAAATCGCCGGGTCTTAGAGCCAGCAACCCTACAATTCCCGCAAGCAGAGGGAATACCAAGTTCAAGCCAACAGGATGCAGCCCCGGTTGATCCTCAACCTCCCCAACAAATCACTATTAAAAATCAACCAAGGGAACGTCCAGCAGTAAAAAGACGAAGAACTGGTAGATTCTCAGAGTCGTGGTTGGATTGCCTAGATGTTGAAGTCGAAGACGATTGGAGGCAACCATTCGTCGACTACTTCAAAGAAAGCAAACTTCCAATAGATAAATCTCTGGCCGCACAAATTAGGAAAAGAGCATTACGATACGCGTTTGTCAATGACACGTTGTACCGACGAGCTTTTGATCAAATGTGGCTAAGGTGCCTAGGGACCAAGGAAGCTGATAAAGTGGTAGCAGAAGTTCATGAAGGACTCTGCGGAGCACACCAGTCAGGTCCCAAGATGGCTGCTAAAATCAAAAGAATGGATTATTACTGGCCTACGATGGTGAGAGATTGTATCAACCACGCTAAGAGGTGCCACGAGTGTCAGATTCATGGTGATGTTATACATCAACCGCCAAACCCTCTACACCCGACGATAGCGTCTTGGCCATTTGAATGTTGGGGCACAGACATAATTGGGCCAATAGAGCCGCCATCTTCGGCAGGACACCGCTTTATACTGGCAGCAACAGACTATTTTTCAAAATGGACAGAAGCGACACCATTCAGGGAAGTTACGTCCGAGCATATGATCAATTTCTTCACCCACAATGTCGTCAGATTCGGTGTACCACGCCGAGTGATCTCAGATAATGGCACAGCGTTCAAAAGCACGAAAATCTACAAGTTTGTTGATCGTCACAAGATTGATTGGCGATATTCTTCCATATACAACCCAAGAGCCAATGGCCTGGCAGAAGCCTTCAACAAGACGCTGGTGAAGTTGTTGAAGAAGATCCTCACCAAGAACAAAAGAGAATGACATACGAAGATGACAGAAGCACTGTGGGCATATCGTACAACTTATAAAACACCAACCAAAGCCACTCCTTACTCATTGGTGTTCGGGGCTGAAGCCGTCTTGCCACTAGAAGTTGAACTACCGTCTCTTCGGGTCGTTATCCAGAATGAGCTCACTCAAGAGCAAAATGCTCGATTGAGAATGGAAGAGCTCGATGCACTCGATGAAGTCAGACTGCAAGCCCAACAAAACCTAGAAATCTACCGAGGAAGGATGGCGAAATCATTTGATCGGATGGTGCGCCCTCGGTCCTTTCAAGAAGGGGAATTGGTCCTGGTGCTGAGAAGGCCAATCATCCCACACCGAAGATTTGGTGGCAAGTTCGTGTCCAACTGGGAAGGCCCATTCGTCATCGAGAAGGTGTAGCAGGGAGGAGCCTACCAGCTTATCGATCTGCACGGTCAGAGGCCCATGCCGCCGATCAACGGTCGACACCTGAAGAAGTACCATGCATAAAATTACTTGAAGAAATATTATGATTAATGTACTGTGTATTTCATGCACGTTTATTAACATATACACTCTACATTTTTGAAATTCTCTTGTGTTGCAAGAATGCATTTCAAAATCACCCTGCAGGACAGGGGGCATTTTAAATATTTATTTGGGTTGACATCGTGCTACGTGCCGAGATCTCCAAATAAATATTTAAAATCACAAAAATTCAAATTTATTCTATTATGAAATGTCCCTGCAAGACAGGGGGCATTTTAAATATTTATTCGGGTTGACATCGCGCTGCATGCCGAGATCCCCGAATAAATATTTAAAATCACCAACACAAACATTCTTTTATACTGAAGAATACAACGAATTCTTTTCAAAGTATATGCAGGTGAGCTTCAAAAGATTGAAACACCACCTTCTCCAACAAACCAAGATTTCAAAGGTCAGAAAGAGACTTTTGCAACTACACACTCTAACAAATTGAGCCAGAACAACCTGAAGTCTTTCAGCAGCCTGAAGCTTAAGGTTCGAGTGGGTGTAAGAGGTCGGATCCAACACGCCCAAATATGGCCGGATCGCTGGCAGCTCCGTCTACTCAACACGCCACAAGAAAGGCCGTAGTAGCGGAACCCCCACTTCGTCAACCCGTCAGTAAGGACTGTAGGAAGTACGAAGGAAAATTTGACTCGACAAGTTCAAGTGATCATAGTCTACTAAATTCCCCTAATTGACCGGAGAATAAAGTTTCCAGTGGGAAGGAGAAATCTCGAGCAACTACCGAATGTGCGTAGGCTCCAAATCTTCAACCACAAAGGAGAACTCCAAATCTATCAACTTCAGCAAAATCAGCATTGGGAAGCACTTTTCCCCTAGCTCAAGTCTGAAGCCTGAATGGGTGTAAGAGGTCGGATCCAACAAGCCCAAATATGGCCGGATCACTAGCAGCTCCATCTACTCAACACGCCATAAGAAAGGCCGTAGTAGAGGAACCCCCATCTCAGCAACTAGAGGACGAAGAGCTGTCAAATCCTAGCTCGCCCAACCTGATGAACTCGAGTGACTCAGATTAAAATCTCCTCAAATGATTAAGGATCAATATACTACCTATATTTGGTACTATCAATCAAATCCGAAACCTGCAAAATCCTTCAATAAATCCATAAAGCACAAAGCTAGGATCGAAGGAATTCTTCTTCAACAAGTCCACCAAAGCACAAAGCAAAGGACCGAAGAAATCATCCCAAAGTTCGCATAAAGCCTGAGGCTGAACTAAGAGGATTCCGTCATCAGCAAGTCCGCTATGCACAAAGCTCTGGACCGATGACTTCTCGCCAACGACCTAATACGTCTAGGTCACCGGCATCTACTCCTTCATCAAACCCGCCAAAGCTAGAAGCAAAGGGCCGAAGGTACAAATCACCTGACAAGTCAGTAAAGACAAATCAGATAATTCTCTATCAATGTCCGCCGCATAAAACACAGGATAGAAGGAACCAAAATCTCAAGGAAACTAAAGCTACAAAAAGAAGCATCTCGAATGACATCTACAAACGTCCCTAGAGACTGGGGATATTTTAAATATTTATTTCGGTCGACATCGCGCTGCGTGCCGAGATCCCCAAATAAATATTTAAAATCATCTACAACACGGAGTACAATCACAGAAATCACAAGAACCAACATGTCAATCATGTTATTGACTACAAGTGCATCTAAAGATTTATGAAGACATAGAGATAGACTCTTGAAGATCTACAGAATGACAATCTTAGTGTGACATCCAAGCAAATTTTTGGAGATCCACTAAATGACAATCTTAGTGTGACATCCAAGTAAACTTTTGGAGACCCACTAAATGAAGATCTTTGTGTGACATCCAAAGCAAATATTTGGAGATCCACAAGATCAATCAGCTTACAACAAACGTGGTTCACACTAGACGTGTACCACATTTGTTGGGGGGCATTTGTTGACCCCTATATCTAAAACCATGCATAAAAGGACAAAAATGATAAACTAAGTAGTGCGCGGGTTGGTCCGACACCTTACTTGAAGGGTCAAATGATCTCTGAATGCCAAACGGACGGCGCCGTTGCGATCAGAACATCAAATTCTGCTAGGTCGAGACCCATCGCAGTCGAATCGGACGAGATCGGTCAAAAGGGACGACCGACACCCGAAATTAAAACGCAACGCTGATCAAATGATGTCCTTTCGCGAAACGGATTTCGCCATTGCGACCGGAATATCGCAAATACTTAAAAACTATATTTTCTATGTTCAATTTGGGTCATCCGAATTGGTGGCACGAATCCCGAGACAACACGCTTATCGAGGAAAAGAGGCCTCGGTATTTCCCAAATAAAGTCCGATTGCAAAACGGACCTCGTCATTGCATTCAGAACATTACAAATACTTAGGAACTACATTTTGGGTTATCCAGATTGTTGGCACGAATTTCAAGACAAAGCATGAATGTTGCTCGGCGCTACCCAAATGGCGTCGGATTGACAAACAGACTTCGCCAGTGCGTTCGGATCGTCGTCAATACCCTAAATGCACTACCAATTTATTCAGTTAAGGTGGTGCACGCAAATCGAGGTAATTCCCATGTAAAAGTACACAAATTTGTACCCAAACAAAGTCCGATCGTGAAACAGACTGCGTCGTTGTGTCCGGAATGTCGGCAATACTCTAAATGCACTGCCAATTTGTTCAATTAAAGTGGTGCACGCAAATCGAGGTAATCCCCATGTAAAAATATACATATTCGTGCCCAAACGACATCCGATCGCGAAATGGACTGCGTTGTTGCGATCGGAACATCGACGATACCCTAAATCCACTATCAATTTGTCTAATTTAGATATTTGACGAAATTGATGCGTTAAACGAGGCGAGAATGCACGCAAAACGAGGGAACACGTAAACCAATACAGTTTTGACTTGATGCTGTTTTGTCATTCTGAATTAAATAGAGAAATGATGGAGTACTAATATAGCATTTTGCTTGATAGAGTATTAACAAAATTCAGATGCCAAACAGAGAAAGTTTCAATCTGCATTAATGCCCATTTCCCTCGTTCTGTCGAATTCCTGTCGTTTCTGTCAATCTGATGTTTAGACACAGCTGGCCTGCCTTTCCTTCGTCGTTAAGGCAAACGAGAGCTCCCATTCCTCTCCCGGCCGCAAAACTCAAGCCTTCCACGAACTCTTCCACCTCTCACAGAACCGCAACTCCTCTACCTTACCTGTTCCCGCAAGCTTTCTTCCTCATCCCCTGTTGTAGCCGAATCAATCCTCTGAACACGACACAGAACTTCTTCCATCAAAAACTTCAACCTCCGTCTCCTCCCAGCTCCTCCAATCCCATCTGCAGGCAACAGCCGCTTCCACGCTAAAATCCCAACGCCTCTTGCCTGGTGATGTCCACTGAGATTTGGAGAAGCATGCAGTACAAAGGGTCAGAGCTACAGTCCCTAATGCTAAGGAATTTGCTGCTTGGGTTGCTATGATTCATCACCTGCTATTCCGAACTTAACGAAACCTCCGTCTTCAGTAGTTCCTTCCTAGTTGTGCTTTTGTTGAAGAAGCAGTTCGGTCATTGCTTACTGGGGAAAACCTTCATTTTGGAAATCCTTTCCTCTCATTTTGGAAATCCTTTCCTCAAATAGTCTACCTTGCTTTGCTCCAGTGATCTACATCCTGATGTTCTTCTTCACAAGGAACGACAAACCAGAGATGTTGAAGGAGAAATCAGAAACTTGTAAAGATCCAGAGGAGTTGTGGAGGAAGTTGTCCACTCTGAATGACAGCAGCGAGGGTTCAGAAAAGCTTCATGATTCTTTCATACAGAAGAAAGAACTGTCACAGAAAATGTGCAATCGCTATGAAGATGAGCTAGCTAGAAAAAGAATGCAGACAGAACATGAAGCTCATAGGCAATATAATGCTGAGCTAATCAAAATGCAAAAGGAATCCTCTACAAGGAAAGAACAAGCAAGAAGTGCTGCAGAAGGGTAGATTCAAGCTCAACAACACCCAAACTGAGAAAGAGCGAGCTGAAATAGAGCGTGAAACAATTAGAGTGAAAGCTACGGCAGAGGCTGAAGGTCATGCTCATGAGGCAGAATTAACTGAAGAATATAACAGAAAGACGCTGAACATTTTGATGATCTTGAAGCCTTGGAAGGTTCCGAGCCTGTTGATCCTTCTCTCTCTCTCTAACTAAAAAAAAAACCGGGGGAACTAATTTTAGATGAAGATAAGGATATTGTTGATATCGAGTCTGGCCCAGATTTCCATAGAAATGATGTTCTTGAAGGACAAAGACAATATAATTCTGCTGTTCATTCCACTCAGGAAAAGGTAACTGAGCAGTCAACTATGCTCCAGGGTGGAGAATTAAGATCTTATCAGTTAGGACTTCAATGGATGTTTTCTTTGTTTACCAACAATCTAAATGGTATCCTTGCTGATGAGATGGGCCTAGGTAAGACAATTCAGACTATTGCATTGATTTTATATCTGATGGAGCACAAATGTGTCAATGGTCCGCACATGATCATAGCACCAAAGGTTATATTGCCAAACTGGTTTAATGAATTTGCAACTTGGGCACCTAGTATATCAACTGTTTTATATGATGAAGGGATAAATGAAAGAAAGGCAATAAAGAAGAGAGGAAAGAAATATTCAAAGAGAGAGAGAGAGAGAAGAAAAGAGAGGGAGAAAAGAATTTTGCAAAAATAACAAAGAGAAAACTCGTCTCAGCGTTTGCAGCGCGGCGAACGACCACCCATACACGCTTTTCTCTAGCGTGGTGGGAGGGAATTCGTTGCAATGCCTACGACGAGGCGGGTAATCTCCTTCCTTCCCTCGACGTGTGCGTCGAGCCGGAAAACCGCCCATACACGCTTTTCTCTAGCGTGGTGGGAAGGGAACCCTGTGCGACGCCTACGACGAGGCGGGTAGACCCTGTACACGCTTTTCTCTAGCGTGGCAGGGACGAATATAAGTACCCGTAGGCGCTTCAGCACCTACGGGGAAAGAACTGCTTTTCTTTTGAAACAGGTGCCCGAGGACCCATACACGCCTTTCTCTGGCGTGGTGGGATTGAAGACTTTACGGCCGCGGTGTCATCCGACACCTACCGTACACGCTTTTCTCTAGCGTGGCGGGAGGCCCAGTTTCTCGTAGTTTCCCCTAAACGGGGGAGACGCCGGGAGGCTGCCGAAATTTCTGGTGAACTTGAGACTACTTGGACTTGCTTGAACTCAAAAGAAGAAGATCGGAACTAGAACTTGAGCTTAATTTGGAACTCCAATGAACATTACAGGGGACTTTGTTTGGACTTGGACATGCTTTAGAACTCAAGTGACTAATTAAAATTTGAATCTGATTAAAATGAGAACTTGGCTTGAATAAATACAGAAAGTTTAAAAAATGAATATTATGAAACTCAAACTCAATCATAATGCAAAGAACTTTGACTCGAATTAACAAGGACTTGAAGTTGATTTGGACAGCAGGGGACTTGTGAACTTGGTGCAATTGACCTAAATGAACTCGAACTGTATCGGAACTCGAACTCAAAAGAACTAAGTGTAGTGGACCTTAAACTTGAGTTCAAATGAAACAAAAGACTTATTTTGGATTTGAACTTGTGTTGTGAACTCAAACCAAATTCAAGTCCAAAATTGACTTGAACAATCCAAAAGGAACATGAAACGATTGTGACATTTCATATAGCATTCAGATCAAATCGACAAATAAAGCTGGTGATACTCATATTAATCATGTGAGCGAATATATTTGTCCCTTGTTGTTGGAGGAATTTGGTATGCAAACGAATGCATCGGTTTCTTATAAGCATAAGGAAATTAGCATACAAGTGAATGTAGCAAGTGGGAGGCCAATGTGTGCGAAGAAATTAACAATGGATGTGATCGACCCGATAGTCAGTAACCATCTGCGTATAGACACATCGATCTCTTGCGGATTGTTGAAGTTCATATGTCATGAGTTCAATGAGTCACCAGCAAACATGAATGAGAGGGTCGTAGTGAACATATCTACCTATCTGCAACAGTAGTAGATATACAGTGGACCAAAGACTACGACGAATGCAAGTACCCACAAACCAGTGTAAGGAGATCTCTCATGTATATAAATGACGACAGTCGATGTGTAGTACCCATGGCAGTCTTGTAAGGAGAAATAGTAGTCCTTGCAAACATCAACCACAGAGGGATTACAAGGATGATCAACATTCTATGGATGTAAATATACACAAAACATATCATCTACAGATAAGAGTAGTATACATGCAATGCCTATGAGGTATTTACAAGTTACTGTAACCAAAGGCAGTGTGTTTGTAGTACACACATAAGGCACTTATGAACTGTTGCAGCACTCTTATGATCAACAACTATACAATGACAACCAAATGTAGAGATCCCTCACAAGCAAAAGATGACCGATCGGTGACAAATGCAAATGCCTATAGGTCATTGCAAGAGACTTGTTCCATGTCTAACATATTATCTACAAGTAGACAAGAAAGAATTGCAGCAAGAGCAAGCTCCTACGAGCCAAAGCAGGAGATTTGTTAGTGCACTACAATCCATCTGCAGAAAGCAATCGGTAGTGCACGACAATCTACCTGTATTAAAGCAGCATACAAGCTGCTACACAATGCCACCGGATCTGCAACATCCATGCAAGCAGACAGAAGGCATACAAATCCCCAAATGAAATCCCAACGCAATGCCACCGGATCTGCAACCTTTGTATAAGCAGACAGAAGGCATCCACAAGCTATAACGCCACGCCACCGGATCTGCAACCTTTGTAAAAGCAGACAGAAGGCGTTCATAAATATTTTCTAAAATATCCCCCGCACGTGCACTGTAATTTGTATACACATAGGTACACATAAGGGGATATGTTATAAACCCGCATGGGCCCCGGCGAGCGTGCTCTAGGAACACACGTGACGTCTAGGGATGCTGCGCGGGTCAATAAAATTGAACCCGATCCTCCTAAAGCAAGTAAACAGGAGTTGACAAGGTTCAATAAATAACTATAAAATGCCCCCCAAACACCCGCATGGGCCCCGGCGAGCGTGCTGTAGGAACACACGTGATGTCTAGGGATGCTGCGCGGGTCAATAAATTTGAACCCGATCCTCCTAAAGCAAGTAAACAGGAGTTGACAAGGTTCAATAAATAACTATAAAATACCCCCCAAACACCCGCATGGGCCCCGGCGAGCGTGCTGTAGGAACACACGTGACGTCTAGAGATGCTGCGCGGGTAAATAAATTTGAACCCGATCCTCCTAAAGCAAGTAAACAGGAGTTGACAAGGTTCAATAAATAACTATAAAATGCCCCCCAAACACCCGCATGGGCCCCGGCGAGCGTGTTATTGGTACACACGTGACGTCTAGGGATGCTGCGCGGGTCAATAAGTGAATTCAAGTTCGATCCCGATCCTTCTATTCAGGTAGATATGAGTTGACACGGCTCGAATTATTAAATAAATATGCAGTCGTGAGATCGACCGAGATATTTATTTTATACATTCATATTAGGCCTTCAAGGTCTGTAATCAAGAGAATTCACTAACAAAGGTCCAAAGCCTACAAAACCCGATCCTCTATCGACCAGTAGATAGAGTCGACAGGGTCCAATCAATAAAATATAAATGATCCCATACACCCCGATGATGGCCGTGTTGAATGAAAATATCAACCGGAGGGGTCCATTCAGATATTTCAAAATACCACCCAAATTCTCCAAAATCCAAAAAAAAAATCCCAAAATCATCAAAATCCCAAAAATATTTAAAATTGAAATCCAACTATCATCAATCACTTAAAGCAAAATCCATCCACCCTCCGCAACAGTTTGCCGAGGTGGATAAATTAAAATTTACTTCAGCTCACATAGAGCCAATGCCTAGTCGAAAATATCACTAGGATCCATTCTCAAACAATCTCCTGCCAGCAAGGACGTGGTACGAGTCCTCTAACCGGCAGTTTCGCCGCCAAATGGCACTGCAGGATAAACGGTTATGACTCGGGGCCCTCTGAACCAGGTGGTCGCCGCCAAATGGCACCATTATATTATGGTTATGGCCAGAGCCCGTATGCTCCCCAATGGCATCAAATCCTTGAGATATGAATCAATAGGATATGATCGATAGGGCACAAAGCCCTCTGTTAGCTAAGGTGGATTCAAATTTGTCCCCTTAGGCAAATACCCATCCCAAGTCTACAAGGTCCTCTTGGACGAAGCAACCCATGGCTGCCGACAAGGATCCTTCTGTCAGGTTGGGTCGACTACCTCCTCTGACTAAGTAGACCAGGGACCACGATGGCCCGGGACGACGGAACCATGGGATCTTGATCGGGTCTATCATCCATTCCCCCACCATCCGCTTTAAGTGCAAGGTGGTAAAAATTTCTATTTTAAATATCAAATATTCAAATCTCCAAATCTTCCAATCTTCTAAATTCTGAAATCCTCAAATTCCCAACCCATGCTGCTACTATATGCCAGATACACATATCCTTACGTATCTGATTGACGACTAGCCTTAATCGAAAGTTCTCTCTCGTGATCGGGAGAGGTAATTAACTATAGGGGCTTGCGCCTATAGGAAACCAGAACTCAGATCATAAAGTCCTCGCAAGATGAGGGCGAAATCTCTGGGTAGTGTCTTATCTACTATCTCATCTGCCTTCCAAAATTTACCTCGGAACTTAAATCGTTAAAACTCCCCCCTTAGAAATGCAAAAGTCGGGCGGAGGCCGGGGCCGAATTTTCGGAGCCCACAACTATCTTATGCAAAACTTCAATTGCTTATCATGAACATCTCCCTCTCCCCCTTTTTTTAAACTCCTCATTTATCACTGTAGCTTGCTCTCGATTGTTGCTCCACATCTCCCACATCCAAATCCGCTTGCTCAACTACTCGATATTTACCCCAAATTGTAGCCTCTCTCAATCGAATTGAACGCAACCTCTTCCTCTCCCACACTGGAATCGAACAAACTCTTTTAGATATTCTTCTTCCCTCACACCGGACGAACTCCTCAGTTGTTTTCTCCCGCACTTAGGTAAACCGTGGTAGACTTTTTTTTCTCTCTGTATTACACAACCACCCCCGCCTCTCTATGTCAAATTGGTGAACCGCTGTTTCAAACACTAAAAAAGTGGTTTCAACTGTTGCTCCATCTTTGCTTTATATTTTTCACAATGGTATCAATTTTTATTTTTGTTGCCTACTTTTGACTACAGTAATGCTTTCAACGCCTTTGTTCAGATATCCGAGATTTCAAAGTGTGGGCAGTCTTACGTTGCATTTTCCTGAGAACTTTGGTGCGAATGCAACTCAGATATACTATATTGGTTTACGTGGGGAAGCTACTCAGGTATTTCAAAGTTTTTTTTTTTAATAGCTAATTTGTTCTGATGGTAAACATACTTCATGAATGATTTGCATCTAATGCCACTATCTCAACCACCACTTGTGCAGTTGAAGAGAGATGCTGTGACAAATGTTGTGTATGAACTTTACCCCAATCCATCAGAGCACAAGTAAGATACGCTGAAAATTTTCTATCAGCCTGGATGTTATATAGATTATTTTTGAACTATATGGGTTGTTTGGTTGCTAGTATTTAGATAATTCATTGTGAATTAAATACAATACAATATGATTTGTTAAAGTTTGTTGATTATAAAATAAATTGAAGAAAATGATTTTGTGTTTGTTTGGCTGGAAAAGAGAAAGGGTTCAAATATTCTCTTGATCATTAACGAGCGCCCAATATAGTACTAGAGTTTTACACTATCCCAATTCAGTCCATTGACTATTGAAAATTGATCCAATTTGATCCTATGGACAAAAATAATAGTTAAAGTTAACATGAAAGTTAAATGTGAGGATATTTTAGATAATATAAGTGTATGTGAGATTGCATTGCTTATGTTGGTTTATTTTGTTATATAAAAATCATAATAAAAATTAATCTACTAAATAATAAATGTGAATAATTAATAAAAGAATATCATCTGTTCTAATAAAATTTAAATGGAGAATATACAAAACTATAAAATCTTTATTATAAAAAATATTATCATTGATTACAAAACTTTAAAATTCTTATTACAAAAGTGGTGTAGTTGGCTACAAAATTTCAAAACCCTTGTCGGAGATCGATGCATGCTACGCGTCGCTTGTCGAAGATCGCCACATGCTACTCATTGTTTTTTTGCCACACGTCTCTTCAATGATTCACCTTTCACTTCGAACTCCACAATCCTTGACCACTGATCTCACACTTGCACAGGTTGATTTCAAAATTAGATGAGTTGCAATATTATAATTTATTTTTTAATATTTCTACTAAAATACGCCCCTCTGATTATGAAAAACACGAGATTTATTGAATATTCCATTACACTTGACATATTTTTTGATAGAGGGATTCAATTGAATCAATTTATAATAGTTGAGGGTTTAAGTTAAGGCATTATGAAACTGAGACTAAATTAGGTACTTATTAATAGTTGAGGGATTATTTTTGGTTTTTTCCCTGTTGTAAAATGAAGCTTTACAATTAAACTTCTTTTTTTTTTTTTATAAAACCCACGATGGAGCCTACACATTAATATAAATAAAAGGATACAAGTCCTTAAAGGATCAAGAGCGCTCTAAAAATATAATATTGGTAGTAAAACCTAAGAGCCTATGATCCAACTAATACAACAATACAACAAACACAAATAAAAGCTAGCAAACAAACGAGGAGCCAAAAGAGCCAACCCAACTCAGGGACACCAACAGAGAGAGCAGAGACTCCTAGAAGTAGAGCAGCAACACATCTGGAGTAGACAGAAAAGGCACGAAAAAATCGCACGAACACCTGCAAGACAAAATAACGTCCAACGAGAAAGAATAAGAACTGAACAAAAGAAACAATGTTAACCAAAACCAACTCCAAAGGAGAAAGGCAAGGCAAGACCAACAGCCAAACCAACTAGCCAGAATAAAACCCCACAGCCGAGCACCAAAACCCCAACCAAAAGCACCACAGCCAAACCCCAAGCCAAAACCCCACAAAGAACCCCAAACCCCCCAACAAAACCTCGCCCAAACCCCCCAATCAAACCCCACAGCCAACCCCCAACTAAAACTACCCCAACCGAATAGTCAAACCCCACATTTAAGTCCCCACAAAGGAGGGACCCAAAGCCACAACAGACGGATAAATCCACCACAGCCGAGAAACCAAACCAACCAAAAGAACCATGCCAACCAATATGATGTCGAACAGCACAACAAGGAAACAAGCAGGCAAAAGAAATTACTTCTTTTTTGATTTTCTCCTATTTCGTTTACCAGCACCCTTGAAATCTTCTGCGGTGTGAACCACATTCAAGCCATACAAGGATTGAAAATCATCCACAGGCTCATCCTTGTCTTCCCCACCACCCCAGCTAGTCGAAGAATGACATTTATCTAGCCAATCAAATTAATCCACACAAGTTTCCTTAAATTTCAAATCCAATTGTGCTTTCAAAGCATCATTAGAAATAAGAGAAATCTGAACATTAATAAAAGGCACTTTTTCATTCACATCCACAATATTAGGCAACACAACCGATTCCAAAGAAACCAGGGGTGAGTCATCAGGAATATTAACCAATCCGTTAGATGGTTCAATCTAATCCACCTTGTTTACATCACAAAACCCCACATTAACATTATCTAAATTATCAAGACAAGAAACAATACCATTATCCTTAGGTACCATCTCAACAACAGCAGGGGGGACAACAAGCTGATACTCACATCCAGAAATTAAAGACAAATTATTAGCCACCTCATTATTCATACCCAGACACTGTTCATGGCCGGAATAAGCCGGATTCATAAAAGGAGAGGCACATTGATTACAAGAAGTGTTAGTAACAGGAACAAGTACAATTTTTGCAGCCAAAGTATTGTTGATACCATCATTATTCTTCAAAACAGAAACAACAATAAGCATACCAGTAGGAGCGCCAGGTCCCTCCATAACCAAAGTAACGGGCTTAATAGACTGCCCCGCATCACCAACAAGAATTAAGGGATGACAAGCATTGCCGAGCACATCATTAGTAGGCTTATCACCCACATTAACAGAGATATGGTTAACTAAGGGATCTTTATCAAGTTGGGGGTGTAAAATGTGACATTCCATTTTCGAATGCCCCAAAGATTTGCAATAAGCACAATAAGAAGGAAAATCCTCCGTAACCACAGACTGAATATAACCCAAATTTTCAGGTCCAACCCACACTCTATCGGGATAGTGTTTGGTGACATCTAACTCAACAAGAACACGATCAATAGAGAGACTGGAGCCGCAAGAGGTAGCATTATCGATTTTTAAAGGCCAGCCACACAGGGAACCAAGACCGTGAAGGATACGGGGGGAGAAGATGTGAGGTATAAGGTTAGGGAATGAGATCCAAATCGAGATGATAGGGGATTCCACCTCAATGTCAAAAAGAGGAGTCCACTTGAACAATTTCATGAAGCAATTGCTAACAAAGTAAGAACGGTGAGAGAACGCTCTACAATAATTCAAATCATTAATAAGCTTAATCAACACATGCTTCGGGTTGAGCAAAGTAACCGAGAAATCACTAATAAGCTTGAGGTTGAAGAAGAAATTACGGATTACATCAAGAGAGGGTCTACAGCCAAGAAATTTGCCAACCAAAGCGAACTCGAAGGGGGCAGCTAGTGCAAGGATTTCATCTTTCAAAATCCACGACGACGGTAACCCACAGTGAGAAATGATCTTTAGGTCAGGAAAGTTCAGAGATGAAGAAACCCCATACACAGCATCTCTAAAAGAATGAAAACTCTTCTTTCCATTCAAAAAACCGGGGTCATTCAAACGGTTAACCACCATTCACACCGAAAAGCCGGTCAAAGGAGGAGAGCCGTAAGAAGAAACCGAAACAACAAAGGGGAAGTATAAAAACTCCCCTGATGAAGAATCAAACAACGGAAGCCTCGAGCAGGACGGCACAGAGGAGGATGGCTAGGGCAAAGAAAATCCTAGTGGAGTGAGCTGGAGACATAGTAGTACGAGTGGATAGCTTTACACTTAAAACTTTTTTTTTCTTAGCTTTACAATTAAACTTAAAAAATAATTTACATAGGGATTAGGGCGTCAGATTTGACGAGGATAGGAAGGTGGTCGTGGGCCTGTGCTTGGAGCGTTGGGGAGCAGCTTGCTTGGGGTGTGACATCTTGCTAGATGGTGTCATGAGGTTGGCAACATCAGTGAGGATGATGTCTCATGTGGATGCCAATGTCGATGAAGGTGACTTCTCATGGGTTGTGGTTGGGGCCATCGGAGCAGGAGGGAACCAAGGTTGCAAACATCTATGAGGATGACATCTCGTAGGATGGGGACTCAATGGGGCTCATGATGACACTAGCTTAGGGATTCACTCATTTTGGCCAAATTTAGAGTTTAATAAAAAAATGAGCCTTCTGAGGAATTCCAAATTCCTTATAGTAAATTTTTGCCTTGTTTTACTTCATATCAAATTTACCTTAAAAATCAAAACTTAACGTATTCCTTTTATGTTACATCCCTAGTACGAGTGCATATTGTAGATATCCCAGCAGGATTATGCTATACTGCATCATTACCATACCTTGGGATAAGCGCAACTTTAACGTACAGAATTTCAAGACACGGCTTACGTGGTCTTATAGAATGCTTAACTGTTATTCTGGGACATTCGTTCACGGTGCTTACCATTGCTTTGACAAATTTTCTTCCGTTTTTCTCTTGCAGAAGTAGCGATGTTGGGCGCTTTTCACATGTGGAGTAAAGTTTAGCAGGTGAGCTCTGCAATTAAGTTCAGTATGGTTTATTCCCTTGAATTTTGATTGTTAAACAAGTTTCTTAATCGCATGAGTTAATTGCACCACATAGATATTAAGGGGCTGATCTTGTGCTTGGTAATTTCATCAGTACGTGCAGATGCATGAAATACCTCTTGAAATTAGAGAAATTATTACGTGTCGTCACTAGACGCCATCTGAATGCCAGTAGGAAAGGGTCCTATCGCAATATATAGTGTGTACACACACTGTGTACAAAGTTACACATAGTGTGTGTATTGGCGACGTAACCGCTTTTCATTGGCATCCAGATGGGAGCTATGTCCAATGACCACACGTAATAATTTCTTTTGAAATTAAGGACCCGGTTCATGTATGGTTGTGATAAGCATGAAACAACACCGTCGATTTTACCTCTCACGCATTAACTGCTTATATTGTATGGTTCGTAGGCAATTAGTATCCTGCATGCTAATTTGCATTTTTATATCATTATTGTTATTTTATTTTTTTATTTGCATTTTATTATTTATTTTAACAATTTTTCTCGCAGAAAATTCAGTATGCCAACTAGCGAAGCCATTTTTGTGCTGGCCCCAACTTAGTGAGCACTTCAAAGTGTAAATCTAACTTCACAAGTATATAATGCTTGTTTAATGACCAGTCTTTTCCAAAGACATCTAATGTTTCTCTTGACAATACTTATCGCTAGCAGCTGCTTTGTGTGGGCTAATGGCTGGATGCTAATTTCTCTGAAAAGTTTCTATTATAAGAGAAACACTTGCTGAAAGTGAAAAAAATTAAGTGGGTTGATTAACTTTGGGTGCTGTAGCACATGATTTTATGATATTTATATGATTAATAATTTCATGTATTGTTTTTTTTTAATCCTAATTAAGATGTTTGGGACAGTTTTTTTACTGCTTCTTAAAGCAGATTTTTAGTATACAAATTTTAAATTTTTAACTAAAAAATTACTTTTAAAAGTCGTACCAAACGAAACCTAAATATAATTTGCCAAAGCAATTTAGGTCATATGCTCTTTTTGCTCCTATAAAAAATTGTATATATATATATTTTAATTCTACAATTTAAAATTTTATTGTTTTTTATTTACAACTCAAATTCTTAACTCACATAAAAAATGTTGTAAATATGTATATTTTCTTAACAGACATTTCCTTGTGTTTATAAGGAAGAAACATATGGCTGCGGATGTAAACAAATTAATTTTAAAAGTTAATAAATATTTTGAGATTTAATAAAGCAATATCAGTTTATAATCTTTAATGTTAATAGTATTTTAAAAATTAATAAAATATATTTGGTACACCATGATGAAATAAAAGGTTGCCTTATACTATAATAAATTTCAAAATTATATTATGAGTACAGCTTCATTTATATATATCTAATTGTTTTTGAAAGATATGGTGGTGCCTGGGTCTTAGTTGTTTTCTTCAGCAATGGGCCACCGTAAGGGAAAGTCTAATGAAGATCCTCTAAAAAAGATGTGAAAGATATAATTTCAACTGAGTCTAAAAGAAAATTCTTATGAATGCGAGTATCAGAATTATACCAAAGTGAATAGGAATCAGAAGTGTATCTATAGTCAGTTCGTCTGAATTCTTAGCTTTTTGTGTTTTGTTTGGGTTAGCTTTGGACCATAAGTTTTTTACTATATTTAAGGGATTTTTTTTAAAAAAAACTAGCTTTTTAAAATAATAAAAAAATTATTTCAAACGAAGTCCTAAGTTATGAGTTTAAAAACTCTTGTTATGACCAAAAGATTTAATAAATATGATTTTCAAAATTTAAAGTATACGTAAATATTTATAAAATCTAAACTTATAGAATTTATTAAATTGAGTTAAATCATACTTGTAGCCAAACAGCGCATAGTAATTATCTCAAGAAAAAAAATTTAAATAGAGAGATAAGACTTTTTATTTTATTAATAAATTAAATTGAGAGTAATATGGTTCACATGACAGAAATGTGCTGAATTCTGTTGAATTGGATGTTGCTGTCTGTGAATTTGTTTTGTTTAATAATTTAGGCTTCATTTGAAATGGCTTATTTATTATTTCTTAAAGCAGCTTTTTAATATAATAATTTAGGCTAAAAATTTTTTTGAGAACTTTTTGATGGATTTTTGACAAAAAAACAACCGGAAGTTTTGCGGCAGAAATTTCCTCTACAAATCCGCCGAAAGTTGCCCTTCTCTAACCGTTTCGTTTCATTTGCTTGGGTTTGGTTCTCTTCTTTGGTTGTTCGTCAACTTCGCCATTCTCCACCCTGTCGGTTCTAGTTCTTTGAATTTGCCTGTTCCTTCCTCTTCCATGGCGGTTTGTTGCTCTTCTCCTTAGCCTTTGTCGGTTCGTTGCTTTTTACCTTCACTTGCCTTTTGAAAGTTTGTTAGGGTTGTTAAGCCCTTATGAACTAGTCCCGAGGCTAACCAAGAGCGGGGTGAATTGATATTTTAAAATTTAACTAAAACAACAAGAAAAATCTTTTTGCGATTTTTGATATTTTAAGACAAACTACTTTTATCCCAAGGCGGAACCAGAACAATATCACAGAAACAGAATTATGATATTTCAACCACACAAATAATTAAGAGTAAATAATGCGAAAATGGAAGTGCAGAAAAGTAAATGAAAAGATCACACCATATTTATAGTGGTTTGGTCAACTTGACCTATGTCCACTCCCCAGAGCCTCCCCTCCAGGTATTGCACTCAATTATAGTGTCTATCCTTTTGCCCCCACAGCAAGGCGGAGAAGCCATTACAAAATCTTTCCACCAACCCGGTGAGACAGAGAACCTTGAATCCTTTTTTACCCTCCTGGTGAAGGTAGAGAACCCAGAATCCTTTTACTCACTCCTGTAATAGGCAGAGAACCTGATAATTCTTTTACTCCATCCTGGAATAGGCAGAGAACCTAGATCTGATGCTGATGATCGTCTCCCTAGAACCACCAAGGAACCAAGGACAAAGAAGGAAGAAGATGATCGAATCCTTGCTTAGAGCAACCTTTGTGAAACCCCTCACAAACTCCCACTCACAAGATCCTCTCTCTCTCTCTCTCTCTTTCTCCTAAATTCTCCCTCTCCTCTAAGCTATCTTTGGATAGGAAAAATAGCAAAAGATATTTTTAAGATCAACTATAGAAGAGCTTAAATAGAAGGCCTAAAAAAGTGCCCTAAATTTCAACTTGCAGTCAAATATTATCCAGGACAATCTGTCGATCATCCTGTACAATTAGTATAAAATTAACCTTTTTGCCAGAACGATTGCCATTATCTGGACAATCAGAAGAAATAATTTTTACATATCGCCCAAGATGATTATACGATCATCTGGGACGATCAGTTCAATTTGAGTAGCAATCGACAAATCGTCCAGACAAACGTTCGGGACGTCCAGGATGATATCCTGGACGATCAGAAGAAAATCATGATCATCCGGGATGATTGGTAATCGTCCCATGAAATATAAAGGATTGTCCGGGATGATCTAGACGATCGTCTTATATGATGTGATTAATCAATTTAATCATAATTAGTCTCCTGATCAAAGGATCATTTTAGGCATAATTATAATGAATCGTCCAGGACGATATTGTATCGTCCAATAGCATCCTGGACGATTAGAACAAAATTTTAAAAATAAAATATTTCCTAAAATATGATTGATGGCTGATTTTTGGATTTGCACTAATCATCCTATATGATAAAATATCATCCATGACAATAAGTTAAGTAAACTTTATAATCAGGGGTGCCCTAATTAGGGTTTCTATTTTGAACTAATCGTTAAGGATGATTTTTTATCGTCCTGTACGATATGCTCAAAATTTAGAAAACTCTCCAACTCACCAAATTTCTCCCCTCAGTGTGTGTGTGTAAGTTTACTTAACATCAGGATCCACCCTATTACATTTGACTCAAGAAAAGATAAAATTTAAAGACTGACTCAGTCCTAATCTGCTTGATCTTGAGTTGGCTTAAATTTCAATTGATCTCGTGGACCTGAAAAGTTAGTAGGCAGGGCAACTGAAACAGATGTGTAGCAGTAACAGTAGAGAAGCAGGAATATTTGTTATCATCAAAACTATAATACTTGAATCCAAATTTATAATAATCTTCCCCTTTTTTATGATGACAAATATTTGCTTGACAATTTCAAATCAAGCAGATTTTTTTAAAAATTAAAAATAAAAAAAAATAAAAAAAAAATAAAGGAGAACAATATAAGCAAAGCAAAGTAAATTTTACCAAAACAAAAGAAAACAACAAACACTACTCCCCCTTTTGACATCACAAAAAGAAGGAAATAGAAATGAACGCTAAATAGGATAATATACAAAAGAAAGCACAAGTACAACCATAGAAACAAATATTGACAAACTAGTCGAAAGAGGAGCCATGATCAGGTAGAGGTGGTGGTGGATGAAAGTATCGGTGAATAGAAGAGAACTACTCCCCAAACCAGGCCATATCATTGTCGTGTTGTTGCTGCTGCTGCTGGACTACATAGGCATCAAATCTAGTCTCCCACTAATCAAATCTCTCCACCATCTGATCTATCTGGGACTGCTGGCGGACAAATAAATCAAACACAAACTAAATACATAAACATAAACAGAGAGCATCAATTTCAAGCATGAATATCTATCACACATAATCTAGTTTTTAAGGTACTAAAGGTTTTAAAGGCCAGTGGTTTTGTGAAGATATTTATCAGTTTGTTTTTAGTGGCTACATGATGTAGCTCTATGTTTTCTTTGATAACATGGTCCCTAATAAAGTGGTGCTTAATGTCTATGTGTTTGGTCCTGGAGTGTTGGATTGGGTTTTTAGAAATGCAGATGGCACTAGTGTTATCACATATGACTAGAATTATGCCTATAGGAAGTCTTAAATCCAAAATTTATTACTTTAGCCTAAGGACCTGGGTCACACAACTTCCTAAGATAATGTATTCAGCTTCAGCAATGGACAATGCAACTAAGTTCTATTTTCTACTGAATTAGGAGACTAAGGATTGTTCTATGAATTGACATGTTTCAAAGGTGCTCTTTCTATCCACCCTACACCCTACAAAGTTTGAATCAGAATATCCTATAATCTTAAAGGCAGTGCTGTGTCTAGGATACTAGATCCCTAAGTTTTGGATTCCTAAGAGATATCTAAGGATTCTCTTAACTACAGTTACGTGGGACTCCTTTGGATCAGCCTGAAATCTTGCATAGAGATAAATACTAAACATAATATCAAGTCTGCTAGCAGTCAGGTAAATAAGTGATCTAATTATTTCTCTGTACTTCTTTTGGTCAACTAATTTTCCATTTGAATTTTTATCTAACTGGATACTGGAACTCATGGGAGTGTTAATTGGCTTGACTTTATCTATTTCATATTTCTTCAGGATATCCTTAATGTATTTTGATTGATTAAGAAAAATTTCATCATCCATTTACATAATGCTAAATCCCAGAAAGTAGAATAATTCTTACATCATACTCATCTCAAATTCCTTATTATTTTAAAAAAATCATCACATAAATTTTTATTCAGAAGATTTAAAAAGTATATCATCAATATAGATCTTGACAATGAGTAATTCATCTCCTACTCTCCTTAGAAAAAGGGTGGTGTCTACGCTCTTCTTAACAAACTCTCTTTCTAGTAGGAATATGCTAAACCTCTCATACCATGCTCTAGGTGTCTGTTTTAATCCATACAAAGCCTTTTTTTAATTTGAAAATATGATTTGGAAATTAGGAATTCTCAAAGCTAGGGGATTGCTCTACAAACAAATCTTCCTTTATTATCCCATTTAAAAATACACTCTTGACATCCATTTAAAAAAGCTTAAATCTCTTATAATAGGCAAAGGCTAGTAGCACTCTAATGACTTCCAAATGGGCTACAGAGGCAAAGGTTTCCTCAAAATCAATCCCTTATATTTGGTTGTACCCTTAGCCACTAATCTTGCCTTATTCATAACCACCACACTAGAAGCATTCATTTTATTCTTAAAGACCCATTTGACTCCTACTACACTTTAGTCCTTAGGTCTTTCTACTAGTTCCTAGACATTATTCCTAATAAATTAGTTTAGTTCCTCTTGCATGTCTAGGATCTAGAATTTATCAGAAAGGGCTTCATTGATATTGGTGGGTTCAGTTATTGAAATGAAGGAAGAGTGGTTCACTTCTTTTCTAAGTTTATGTCTAGTTTTAACACCTTCAGAAGGGTATCCTAAGATCAGTTCTTTAGGATGACTCGAAGAATATCTCCATTCTATAGGCAGTATAACTTCAAATTATACCATTTCCTCCAGATTGACAGATTCTACTCCTTGGGTTACTTCTAAAACCTCCTTTTCTTCTATCCTAGACCCTCCAAAATTATTAGATTCATCAAACACAACATGAGTGGTCTCCTTAATAATCAGGATTCTTTTATTAAAGACTCTATAGGATTTCCCAACACTTGAGTAAACTAGGAACACTTCTTCATCAGAATTTGGGTCAAACTTTCATAGTTGAGACTTTCCATTATTCAAAATGAACACTTTACATCCAAAGACACGAAGGTGAGAGAGGTTGGGTGCCCTACCCTTAAAAATTTCATAGGGTATTTTGTTCAACTTAGATCTAAGATTTATCCTATTCAGAACATAACAAGCTGTATTAATCGCTTTTACCCAGAAGTATTTAGGAAGTGAGTATTTAGTTAATATGGCTCTAGCAGCTTCTACTAGGGTCCTATTCTTCCTTTCAGCTATCCCATTCTACTGAGGGATCCTAGGAGCTGAAAAATTATGATCTATCCCCTGCTCCTTACAGTAGATTTCAAACTTCTTATTTTCAAACTCTCCATCATGATCATTATGAATAGTCAGAATTTCACAACCTAATTTTCTCTGAATCCAAGTAGAGAAAGATTTAGATTCCTTAAATGAATCACTTTTATGAGATAGGAATCTAACCCAGGTGAACCTCGAATAATCATCAACAATCACATACCCAAAGACTTTCCCTCCTAAGCTTGAAGTGCTGACAGGTCCAAAGAGATCCATGTGAAGGACTTCTAAGAGTTTGCTAGTATTTATATCTTTGATTGAGTGGAAGGAGGATTTGACTTACTTTTCTAACTAACATATATCACACAGGCGGTCCTTAGTGAACTCTAATTTTGGGACATCTCTCACTAAGCCTTTTTAGGTGATCTTCCTAATACTTTTCATGCTTGCATGACACAATCTCCTATGCCACAGTCATGATTCATCAATAATTAATTTTAAGTAGATAGCAATATCAACTTTAAAGCAATTTAGATCCGGCATATAAATATTATTAATCCTTTTTTCTTGCAAAATAATTTTATCATTTATACTTATAATATAGCAAGTTGGCAGAAATTTTATGCTGGAGCCTTTATCACAGAGCTGGCTGATGCTGAGCAGATTATAATTCAGTCCATATACAAGTAAAATATTATCAATGATGAAGTTTTTTAAATCACCAATTATACTTGATCCCACCACTCTCCTGGTGGTGTAGTCTCCAAGTGTAACATTGCCTCCTACCCTGGCCTCCAACGAAATAAATTGATTTGTATTTCTAGTAATATGCCTTAATCATCCGCTATCCAGGTATCACATACTCTCATGAGGCCTTTTGTGAGAGCATCCCTATAAAATCATTAAATGTTAGATTTAGGAACCTAAATAGGTTTGGATCCCTTGTGATAAAAAGAAGAATGCGATACATGCATATTATGCTGTGAATTTTGTAATTTTGGTCTCCACACCAAATATGTTCTATGATGAATGGTGTAAGTGTGGGAGATATGTCATAGCATGCTACAAGAAAAATATCTAACACTAGGAAAATGATTTACTAATCTATTTGAGTTATAGTGTCTCTTCGTAGGTTTGAATGATGCATGCTTTGATGAAGTTTTATAAAACCTTATAAGTGCAGGTGGTGTTTTATTTTGTTCTAATG
This sequence comes from Dendrobium chrysotoxum, assembly GCA_019925795.1. Classification (NCBI taxonomy): domain Eukaryota; kingdom Viridiplantae; phylum Streptophyta; class Magnoliopsida; order Asparagales; family Orchidaceae; genus Dendrobium; species Dendrobium chrysotoxum. The sequence goes on from JAGFBR010000744.1 coordinate 338,434, forward strand.
CAATGATCTTTTCTCTTAGAAACCCATTTGCCTTTTTATAGCTTGCCACTTGTTATTTCAATGCATGCTCGCTGCTATCTAAATCACATGCCATGGTGTCAAGTTCCTTGAAAGCCTTTTTTAAATCAACATGCAATATTTTTAAGAAATCATGCTTAGTAGTTAAATTAAGATGATTTTTGTTTAAAGAATCAAATTCATCTAGTAAAGCCATATGATTACTATCTAGAGTTGAATGATCTTTCATTAAAATTTTATGCTCTTTCTACAGATTTAAAAATTTAATTTTTAGGCTTATATGAGCTTTCTTAAGCTTCCTATATGAAAAATGAATTCTTTCAGAAACTTAAAATAAATGATCATATGCTAACTTACATACCTCCTCTTAGTCAGAGTGAACAAGATCATTAGCCATTAAGCATAGATTTGTAATCTCTTCTTCTACTTCAGTTTTGGAGGAGTCTGATGCTGAGTCAGCCTGTAAAGCCTTTTGAATCTTTTTCTTATCCTTCTTAAACTTAGGCTTTTCTTTAACTTTCTCTTTACTTGGATGAGATTTTAGAGTTGGGCAATTCGACTTCAAGTGCCCTTGCTTCCTATATTAAAAACAGATAATGTCAGAAGAAACTTTTGATTGCTTATTATTTTTACCTTTATTTCACTTCTGATGATGCTTTTATTTCTTCCTCACGAAGCTCTTAAATTACCTTGTAATTAAGGCCATGTCATCATCATCAAAACCAGAAAAGCCAGAGTCGGAGTCATTAGCCTTCAAGGCGATAGTTTTCTCCCTTTTCTTCTCACCTGCATCAAGCTGCTTTTGGTTCACTCCTTGCTCATAAGCAATTAGTGATCCAAGTAACTTGTCAATTGAATAAGTATTCAGATCCTTAGATTCAGTAATGATAATAATTTTTGCATCAAAGGAAGAAGATAAACATCACAAAATCTTATTCACTTTTTCATAATTAGTGAGTTCTCTTCCTAAGGCATATAAAAGGTAATAATCTGTGTAAATCTAGTATACATCTCATAAATTAATTCATTTAGTTTCATGTGAAAGAGTTCATAATCATGCAAAAAAATGTTCAGTCTAGATTATTTAACCTCATTCGTTCCTTCATACGTAATGCATAATCTATCTCAAATTTCTTTCCCAATTGCACATGTTGAAATACACATATAATCTTCAGATTTTAATGCATAGAAAAAAGTAGTTTAAATATTTAGCATTCAATTGAGCAAGATCTCTATCATAAGTTATCCATTAAGCAAAAAAAAGTTCAATTTTAACACCGTTTATAAGTCTATAAGGTATAGAATATCCTTCTCCAACAAGCATCCACATGCGATAATCGATCGATCGTAAAAAGGTAGATGTTGCAAATCTGATTTTGATGATGACAAATGTGTTTCCAGTGTGTTTTGCTTGGCTAACCCGTTTCAGGCACAAAAGATCACGAGCCACTCAAGCCAACTCAAGATCGGGTCCAAGTGTGTCCAATATACTATTTTTCTTTTTCTTGAGTCAATTGTAATGTAACTAATCCCCCAGCTAAGTAACCTTGCACACACACACTCAGGGGGAGAGCTTGAGTGAATTAGAGTTTCTGTTCATTTTTTATTCAGATCTTCCTGAACGATATTCACATCGTCCTAGACGATCAGGTAAAAATAGAAACCCTAATTAGGGCGACTAAGTTAAGAGGGTCTGATTAAGCAGATCATCCTGGACGATATTTGGATCATACGGGACGATATGCTCAAATAAAAAATTCTCAGCCGCCAGATCAAGTTAGGCAAGTTTTTATTTTAAGTTATTTGGTCTGATCGTCCCGGACGATACGTGTATCATCCTGGACGATTCAGTACAATCATGCCTAATTTAATCTAGTAATTAAGGAAAGCAATTTATTTTTGATTGATACGATCATATCGTTCTGGACAATCATGATCGTCTAATGCATTTCAGTTGTACGTCCCGAACTATGCTCAGGATGATTTTGGCACTTTTTGAACTAATCGTACAGGATAATACCCTTATCGTCCTAGACGATCAAGTCATTTTTTGGTCGTCCAGCACAAGTTTCTCTGGACGACCCGAACTATCTTCTGGATGATATTCCTCGATTTGCACTAATCGTCCCGGACGATCGCAGGATCGTACGGGACGATATGATCAATTTTTTCTACTGATCGTCCAGAAGAGCCAGATCGTCCAGGCTTAAACAACTGATTTTGAACTGATCGTACAGGATGATCTATCGATCGTCCTGGATGATCTTGGCCGACCAGTTAAGATTTATGGCAAATTTTAAGCCCTCCTATAAAAGATTTTTTTTTCTTCAAACAAGAAAAATCTTTTGCCACCTTCCTTTCCAGAGAAACCCTAGAGAGAGAGAGAGAAGATCTTGTGAGGGGGAGTTAGTGAGGGATTCACTAAGGTTTCTCCAAGCACGGATCAGAGTCATCTTCTCCGCTCGTCGTCTTTCATCTAGTTGGTGTTCGTCGTGGGAGGATCGCTCGCAAGAAGATTCGGGGTTCTCTGCCCGCTTCAGGTGGAAGCAAAAGGAGGTCGGGTTCTCTGCCTCACCGTGTGGTGAAAAGGAGGTCTTGTACAGGCTTCTCCGCCTTGCTGTGGGAGAAAAAAGAGAGACACTTTTTATTTAGTGCAATACCCGGAGGGGAGGCTCCGGGGAGTGGACGTAGTTCAAGTTGACCGAACTACTATAAAATCTGGTTTGCTTTTCTGATTCAGTTCTGCACTTTACTTTTCTGATATTAACTGCTTGGGTGAATCTCTGTGACTGATCTTTTCGTTATTGTTTACTTATTTCCGCTGCAAAGTATCGAAAAGATTTTTCTGTTGTTCGTAAAATTTTTAAATAACCAATTCACCCCCCCTCTTGGTTAGCCTCGGGACTAGTTCACTAGGGCTTAACATCCCTATCGAACTTTTAAGTGGTATCAGAGCGGGATTCAAAATTTAGGTTTAAAATCTTTTGAATTTGATCCATGGCTAACTGTAACAATGATAATACTGCTGAAGGTTATTCTATTACAAGACCACCGTTGTTTGATAATATTCCTTTTAATTTTTGGAAAACACGCATGTCTACTTTTCTTCAATCGATTGACTATCGCATGTGGATGTTAGTTAAGGATGGATATGAATCACCTTTTAGATTGATTAACAATGTGAAAACTGAACTCTCGTTTGTAGATTGGACTTTTGATGATCGTGATTTAGTATAGTTAAATGCAAATTATTTGAACTATTTCTTTTGTGCTTTAAAATCTGAAGAATATATGCGCGTTTCTACTTGTACAACAGGTAAAGAAATCTGGGATAGATTATGTATAACATATGAAGGTACAACTGAGGTAAAACAGTCTAGGTTAAATATCTTGTTACATGATTACGAACTTTTTTGCATGAAACCTAGTGAGACGATTTCAGAAATGTACACAAGGTTCACTCAAATCTTTACCTCTTTGCATGCTCTAGGAAGAGAACTAACTAATTATGAAAGAGTGAACAAGATTCTTAGATGTTTGCCTGCTTCTTACGATGCTAAGATTACTGCGATCACAGAATCTAAAGATTTAAATACTTACTTTATTGACAGCTTACTTGGATCACTCATTGCTTACGAGCAAGGGGTGAACCAAAGACAACTTGATGCAGGTGAATGAAAGAAGGAGAAGATAGTGGCGCTAAAGGCCAAAGGTTCAGATGCTAGCACTTCTGGGTCTGATAGCGATGATGTTGCCTTAATCACAAGGCAATTCAAGAGCTTTCTAAGGAAGAAGAATAAGAATTTTTAAAAGTGGAACAAATGTAAGACCAGTAGAAACTTTAAAGGTTTATCTGAATCTGTTTGTTTTAAATGCAGGAAGCCTGGACACATAAAGGCGAATTATCCTACACTCAAGGCTCAACCAAGCAAGGAGAAGGGTGAGGAGAAACCAAAGTTTAGAAAGGACAAGAAGCGGATATAAAAGGCGTTCTGGGCAGACTCTACATCCGACTCCTCTAAGACTGAAGCTGAAGAGAAGGAAACAAACTTGTGTCTGATGGCTGATGATCACCCTGGTCAGTCGGACCAGAAAGAGGTATGTGAGCTTACTTACGATCAATTATTTGAAGTATCTGAAAAAATTCATGCATCGTATAGGAAGCTTAAGAAAACCCATGCTAGTTTGAAACTGGATTACTTGACTTTGCAAAAAGAGCATGATGTGTTGATTAAGGATCATTATACTATTGATAGCAATCACATGTCTTTACTAGATGAGTTTGATGAACTGAATAGAAAGCATTCTGATTTAATTGTTGAGCATGATGTATTAAAAATATCGCATATTAAATTAGAAGCTGCCTTTAAGAAATTGAATGATATGACATGTGATTTAGAAAGTAATAAAAGTGCGAGAACTTTTGAGATTGCTAGTCTTAATAAGGAGAATGAATTTTCAAGAGTGAAAATTGATGCTTTTGAAAAGAACAAAAAACAACCTACTTTTGAACAGTTTTATGCACCGCCACCGTTTGAAAAATCTGTTGCAAGTTCATCAAAGCATGTTTTATACACTTCTAGGAAGAGGCACTATCACTCACGACGTTTAATTAATCCTTTTCCTGGTGTTAGATGTTTTTCATGTGGCATGTTAGGACACATTTCCCACACTTGCACTGTTCACCGTAGTACACATTGGGTGTGGAGACCCAAACTGCCTGTTTCACAGCACAGCACGCATGCATTGCATTCTTCTTTTCATAAGAAGGAACCCAAACCTGTTTGGGTTCCTAAGACTGACGTTTGATATTTTTGTAGGTGTGCTCTCACACAAGACCTCGTGAGAGCATGTGATACCTGGACAGCAGATGTTCTAGACACATGACTGGAGATGTAAATCAGTTCATTTCGCTAGAGGCCAGAGCTGGAGGCAAGGTTACACTTGGAGATAACACCATCAGGAAGGTGGTAGACTCAGGTATAATTAGTGATTCAAAGAATTTTATGATTGATAATATTTTGCTTGTAAATGGACTGAAACACAACTTGCTGAGCATCAGTCAACTTTGTAACAAGGGATACATCATCAAATTCCTGCCCACTGGCTGTATTTTAAGCTTAAATGATGAAGTTATTTTGTAGGGGCAAAGGATCAACAACGTCTACAAGCTGGATGTAAGTTGCATTAAATCTGATAATTCAATTTGCTTAAAAACTATTGCTGATGAGTCTTGGTTATGGCATAGGAGATTGTGTCATGCTAGTATGAAAACCCTTAGGAGAGTCACCCAAAAGGACTTAGTTAGAGGTGTGCCCAAGCTTAAGTTCACTAAGGATCACCTGTGTAATGCCTGTCAGTTGGGGAAGCAAGTCTAGTCCTCATTTCACTCTGTTAAGGACATTAGCACCTCTAGACCTTTAGAAGTTCTTCACATGGACCTCTTTGGACCCATTAGCACTGCCAGCTTAGGGGGGAGAGTCTATGGTTTCGTGATTGTAGATGATTATTCGAGGTTCACTTGGGTGAAATTTTTGTCACATAAATCTGAGTCATTTGATGAGTTTAGATCTTTCTCTACTTGGATTCAGAAGAAGTTAGGATGTGAGATTATTACCATCCATAGCGATCACGGAGGGGAGTTTGAAAATGAAAGATTTGGAAGTTTTTATGAGGATCAAGGGATTAGTCACAATTTTTCAGCTCCTAGGACCCCTCAGCAGAATGGGGTAGCTGAAAGGAAGAACAAGACCTTAGTGGAAGCCGCTAGAGCCATGCTTGTCGAGTATTCACTTTCAAAATACTTTTGGGCTGAAGCGGTGAACACTGCCTGTTATGTGCTAAATAAGGTGAATGTGAGCGTCAAATTGAACAAGACACCTTATGAGATCATTAAGGGTAGAACTCCAAATCTGTCCCACCTCCATGTCTTTGGCTATAAGGTTTTTATTCTGAACAACGGGAAGTCACCCTTAGGAAAATTTGACCCCAAATCTGATGAAGGAGTGTTCTTAGGATATTCAAGTGTGGGGAAATCCTTTAGGGTGTTCAATAAGAGGACTTTGGTGATGGAAGAAATAACCCATGGAGTGTTTGATGAATCTGATCCTAAGGAGTCTAGATCTGAAGTAGAAGATGAAGAGATTGTTGAGGTTACCCAAGGGGTTGGAAATACAAATCTGGAGGAAAGGGTAGAACCTCAAACCACACTGCCTAGAGATTGGAGATATTCTTTGAGTCATCCTAAAGAACTGATCTTAGGAGACCCTTCTGAAGGTGTTAGGACTAGGCATGGACTTAGGAAGGAAGTAAACCATTCTGCCTTTATCTCAATGACTGAACCCACCAACATCAATCAAGCTCTCTCGGATGAGTTTTGGATTTTAGCTATGCAGGAAGAATTGAATCAATTTGTAAGAAATGATGTTTGGGAGTTAGTAGAAAGACCTAAAAATCAAAGTATTGTGGGAACCAAGTGGGTCTTTAAGAATAAGATGAATGATTCTGGTGTGGTGGTTAGGAATAAGGCAAGATTGGTGGCTAAGGGGTATAATCAGATAGAAGGGATTGATTTTGAGGAGACTTTTACCCCTGTAGCTAGATTGAAAGTCATTAGAGTGCTACTAGCCTTTGTCTGTTATAAGGAATTTAAGCTGTTTCAAATGGATGTCAGGAGTGCCTTTTTAAATGGGGTAATAAAAGAGGATGTTTTTGTAAAATAACCCCCAGGTTTTGAGAGTTCCCAATATCTGAATCATGTTTTCAAATTAAAAAAGGCCTTATATGGATTGAAACAGGCACCTAGAGCTTGGTATGAGAGGCTTAGCACATTTCTGTTAGAAAGAGAGTTTGTTAAGGGGAGCGTAGACACCACCCTTTTTCTGAGGAGAATAGGGGATGACTTACTCATTGTCCAGATCTATATTGATGATATAATTTTTGGATCTTCTGATAAATATTTATGTGATGAGTTTTCTAAAATAATGAGGAAGGAGTTTGAGATGAGTATGATGGGAGAATTGTCCTACTTTTTGGGGTTTAGCGTAAGGCAAACGGATGATGGAACCTTTTTCAATCAATCTAAATACACTAAGGATATTTTGAAGAAATATGAAATGGACAAAGCCAAGCCAATCAATACTCCCATGACCTCCTCAGTTCAGTTAGATAAGGATTCAAGTGAAAAATCTGTTGATCAGAATAAGTATAGAGGAATAATAGGATCACTGCTTTACCTGACTACTAGCCGACCTAATATCATGTTTAGTGTCTGTCTTTGTGCTAAGTTTCAGGCTGATCCTAAAGAGTCCCACCTGACTGCTGTTAAGAGAATTATTAGATATCTTTTAGGGACCCCAAACCTAGGAATCTGGTACCCTAGGCACAGCACCTCTTTTGAGATCATTGGATATTCTGATTCTGACTTTGCAGGGTGTAGGGTGGATAGAAAGAGCACATCTGGAACTTATCAATTTATAGGACAGTCTTTAGTCTCCTGGTCCAGTAGAAAATAGAACTCAGTTGCACTTTCCACTGCTGAAGCTGAGTACATTGCCTTAGGGAGTTGTGTGGCCTAAGTTCTTTGGTTGAAGCAACAAGTCTTGGATTTAGGGTTACCTGTTGGTACAATTTCTGTTCTGTGTGATAATACTAGTGCCATTTGTATCTCTAAGAATCTAATCCAATATTCTAGGACCAAACACATTGATATAAGGCATCACTTCATTAGGGACCTTGTTACAAAAGGGAACATTAAGCTACATCATGTAGCAACAGAAACTCAGCTGGCTGACATATTCACTAAACCACTGGCCTTTGACTCATTCAGCATTTTGAGAACCATATTAGGAGTGATTGATATAAATGCTTGATTCTGATGACTGCTGCTTTCTGATTGGTATTCTATTTTCTATTAGTTAGTTTTTGGTTTGATTATTTGCTTTTAGTTGATTTTATTTCTTCTGCTGATTTCTATTTTTAGCCTTACTGTTAGTTTGATTTGAGCATTTACTTTGATGTGATTTTCTACCTGCTTTTTATTCACTGGTTCATATCTTGCACTTATTGTTTTATGCTTTTCAAAATCTGATCACCGCTCACTACTTCTGATAATCGAAATTTCTGACTGGGAGTTTTACCTTGTTTTTATTTGGAAGCTGGTAAGCAGTGATTGATTCCACTGAATCTGTTAAAGGGAAGAAATATTGATGATTATTTCTCTTCCTCTAACTCCTTTACTGGTGTATAGTTTCTTTTGGATAAAAATCCTCTTCAAAATTAAAATATTAATTTTTGAAATAGAGATTATTTTATCTTCCTACAGTAATATGCCTCATATCAATAGTGTTTTTCAAAGTCTTGACTCATTGGTTTGATTTTCTAAACCAAGTGATTGCATTTATCATATGCTGTATGACTTTTGTTTTGTGAATCTTTCTTCCTTACTGTGGAGAGTCATCTCCTATGTCTGGAAGATAATCTCACAGCTGAGACTCTTTAATGATTATGAAAAGGAGAAAGCTTACAAAAGATGCGCAGTGTGCCAAATAAATTAAAAAAGAGGCATAAAATGAGCCCAAAACTGAAAAGATGTGAAATTGCCAAATTAGATACATAAAGTGTATCAAAAATGAAACGATGCGCAAAACGCCAACCAATTTGAAAAAGAGGCACAAAATGAGCCCAAATCAAGCTTTCTTCCCTTTCAGATTATTAAATGTCTTAGAAAAATCCGTGCGTCACTTAATATTTTTAAAAGCTTGAGTTTGAAAATTCTGATTTCTGATTCCTTACTTTGTAACACTATTATATCAGATATTTTTTTGGAACGAGGCTTGAAAGGATCTCTTTTTAAATCTAATTTCTTTTCTTCTGAATCAGATTTTTATTTTGAAAGAGGTTTGCATTGATAAGGTGCCCGAGGTCGGAGTTACGAAAGTTGATTTTTCCAACCATTTCTGGATTTCAGCGCTGTCAATCGTCTTCTTGTTGGTTTTTGGATCTAAAATTAAAGAAAAAAATTCTGATTTACTCGAGCAGCTTGATAAAAAAAAATCATGCTTTTATGTGTTTTTGCTGTGAGCTTTATTCATTTTTGTTTTGTTTTAATTTCATGATTGTATTTTTGGGATCCTGATCTGTCACCTCCATCCTCCATCTTTTTTTATTTTCTTCACATCGTCCTGGATGATACACTGATCGTCCTGGACAATCCCAATATCATACTAGATGATTCATTCAAAATTATCCCCACACTGCTCCTACTGCTGAAAAACTTCAATTATTGGTGATCGTCCTGGACGATCCTTGCATCGTCCTGGACGATATGATCCATATCTTCCTGATCTGATCAAACGACTGCATTGCACCAATTATTGTCTATCGTCCTGGATGATCCACTTCATCGTCCTGGACGATCCACGTGTCAGCTACTGGATGATTGGAATTCGGCCCGTCCGACACACTTTCTGCACATCGTCCGGGACGATCCACCTAATCGTCCTGGACGATACCTTTTCGTCAACGGTTGTCCAGCTTGACTCCTCGGGATGATCGCCTGAGTCTAATCATCCTGGAAGATCTCTGATCGTCTTGGACGATCAGACCGCTTTTTTGACCAATCGTCCAGGACGTCATAAATGCCCATATCGTCTCGGACGATGTCGCGATCGTACGGGACGATCAGGCTGTTTTTTATATAAACAACAGTTTTCTTAAGGATTTTCCACACTCTTTCTTCCACTCTCCTTCTACTTCCTTACACTTTTGATTTCTAATGGCTGGTGGCAAACATTCCCGTCAAAAGGGTGCAAGCTCCTCCCGGGGGCCTGTTGATCCTCGCTTCCCCAATGCAGCCGATCAGGCTGCCTACGAGCGATTTTGTGAAGTGGGGATCACACCATCAAAAATAGTAAATCCCCGCACTCTTACTTATCCTGTCCTTGACCTCTTCGCACACACCTCCCTCACCTTCATCATGACTCTCGCCTTTCCTTTTAGCTCGGAACTTATTCGCATTTTCTTTACAAACTTGCGGATTTTGGCTGATTATTCCACCCTCCGCTCCTATGTAAATCAGCGCCCCATCAAACTTACTTACTAGGACTTTCATAACATTCTCAAACTTTTCGTCACTAACGACAAACTCCACACCCTTATCAACAACCCTGACTATGATTGGAGTGTCGCCAATCATTTCCTTCGCAATACAAATGCCCCCTATCATGATAATGCCTGCACTACAATTCTTAAGGACGCCCGGATAATTTAATATGGCCTTCGTTCCTCCGTCATTCCAAAGGCAGGGGATCGAATTCACATCACCCCACTACTGTCCTTGACCATATACTACATCCTGGCCCATAGGGAATTTAATGCCACTGACCTTATTATACGGTACCTCGAGCACCTCACTACTATTCGGGATCCAGGTCATCGCCGTCATCCCAATCTAGCCTTAGGACATCTCATTGCCTATGCCCTAGAAACCAAATATGACCTGCAGTATCCCGCAGCTCCAAATGTCCCTCCTTCCTTCTTCACCAACAATTCCTTCCATGTCCTACATAGCACCCAACTACATCCGTAGCCCGCCCTGGATGTTGAGGAGGAAGAGGAAGAGGCTATTCCAATTCCTGCTGCACCCGAGGCACCTGCTCCCCTTCGCATTACCTCTCCCTTTGACCACCTGGTGCAGCGCTTCGATCAGTGGGAGGCCAGATTTGACTCATATGTGGCTACCCAGGAGCAGCAGCATGCCGAGGACATCCAGCGCTTCACTGACTATGCTGCGCAGCAGCAACAGCAGCATGACCAGGACATTGCCTGGATTGGAGCCCATTTTCAAGCCATTCACCACTACTTCAACCCACCACCCCACCTCCTTCTTCCGATCAGGATCCGCCTCCGTTCTAGTTTTTCTATTTTGTAGTTGTTTTCTTTTTTATTATGTACTGATGTTTTTAGTATTTCTGTTTACCCTCCTCCTTTTTGTGATGTCAAAAGGGGGAGTCAGTTGTAGTCATTTCTATTTTTGTTATGTGTTATGTTTCCTGTATTGATTTAGTTGTTAAATAAAAATTTGAAAAATATTTGTGTTTTGATCTCCTAGTTATTTTTTATTTTCAAACTACTGTACAAATGTTTGCCATCATCAAAAAAGGGCAGATTGTTGCAAATCTGGTTTTGATGATGACAAACATGTTTCTAGTGTATTTTGCTTGGCTAACCCATTTCAGGCACAAAAGATCACGCGCCACTCAAGCCAACTCAAGATCGGGTCCAAGTGTGTCCAATGTACTATTTTTCTTTTTCTTGAGTCAATTGTAATGTAACTGATCCCCCAGCTAAGTAACCTTGCACACACACACTCAGGGGGAGAGCTTGAGTGAATTAGAGTTTCTGTTCATTTTTTATTCAGATCGTCCTGGACGATCAGGTAAAAATAGAAACCCTAATTAGGGCGACTAAGTTAAGAGGGTCTGATTAAGTAGATCATCCTGGATGATATTTGGATCGTACGGGATGATATGCTCAAATCAAAATTCTCAGCCGCCAGATCAAGTTAGGCAAGTTTTTATTTTAAGTTATTTGGTCTGATCGTCCCGGACGATTCAGTATAATCATGCCTAATTTAATCTGGTAATTAAGGAAAGCAATTTATTTTTGATTGATACGATCATATCGTCCTGGACGATCGCAGGATCATCCCGGACGATCATGATCGTCTAATGCATTTCAGCTGTACGTCCCGAACTATGCTCCGGACAATTTTGGCACTTTTTGAACTAATAGTACAGGATGATACCCTTATCATTTTGGACGATCAAGTCATTTTTTGGTCATCCAGCACAAGTTTCTCTGGACGACTTGAACTGTCTTCTGGACGATATTCCTCGATTTGCGCTAATCGTCCCGGACGATCGCAGGATCGTACGGGACGATATGATCAATTTTATCTACTGACCGTCCAGAAGAGCCAGATCGTCCAGGCTTAAACAGTTGATTTTGAACTGATCGTACATGACGATCTATTGATCGTCCTGGACGATCTTGGCCGACCAGTTGAGATTTAGGCCAAATTTTAAGCCCTCCTATATAAGATTTTTTTTTATTCAAATAAGAAAAATCTTTTGCCACCTTCCTTTCCAGAGAAACCCTAGAGAGAGAGAGAGTTTGGGAGAGAGAGAGAAGATCTTGTGAGGGGGAGTTAGTGAGGGATTCACTAAGGTTGCTCCAAGTATGGATCAGAGTCTTCTTCTCCGCTCATCATCTTTCGTCTAGTTGGTGTTCATCGTGGGAGGATCGTTCGCAAGAAGATCCGGGGTTCTCTGCCCGCTTCAGGTGGAAGCAAAAAGAGGTCGGGTTCTCTGCCTCACCGTGTGGTGAAAAGGAGGTCTTGTACAGGCTTCTCCACCTTGCTGTGGGAGCAAAAGGAGAGACACTTTTTGTTTAGTGCAATACCCGGAGGGGAGGCTCCGGGGAGTGGACGTAGGTCAAGTTGATCGAACCACTATAAAATCTGGTTTGCTTTCTGATTCAGTTCTGCACTTTACTTTTCTGATATTAACTGCTTGGGTGAATCTCTGTGATTGATCTTTTCGTTGTTGTTTACTTGTTTCTGCTGTAAAGTATAGAAAAGATTTTCTGTTGTTCGTGAAATTTTTAAATAACCAGTTTACCCCCCCTCTTGGTTAGCCTCAGGACTAGTTCACTAGGGCTTAACATCCTTATCGAACTTTCAGTAGACATGCGAGTTTTTTAAAAATCAAAAGGAATATTATCAAATAAAGGTGGTTATGTGATTGAGTAACCTTCTGCAGTATTATGAATTCCAAAGTTAGCCATGGATCAAAATTTAAAAATTTTCCAAAATTTGATTTTATGAATCGCACTCTAATACCACTTGAAGGTTCGTTAGGGTTGTTAAGCCCTTATGAACTAGTCTAGAGGCTAACCAAGAGGCGAGGTGAATTGATATTTTAAAATTTAACTTAAGCAACAAAGAAAATCTTTTTATAATTTTTGATATTTTAAAATAAACTACTTTTATCCTAAGGCGAAAGCAGAACAATATCACAAAAATAGAATTATGATATTTCAACCACACAAATAATCAAGAGTAAATAATGTGGAAATTAAAGTGTAGAAAAGTAAATGAAAAGTTCACACTAGATTTATAGTGGTTTGATCAACTTAACCTATGTCCACTACTCAGAGCCTCCCCTCCAGGTATTACACTAAACTATAGTGTCTCTCCTTTTACCCTCACAATAAGGTGGAGAAGCCCTTACAAAATCTTTCCACCAATTCGGTGAGGCAGAGAATCTTGAATCATTTTTCACCCTCCTAGTGAAGGCAAAGAAATCAAAATCCTTTTACTCCCTCCTAGAGTAGGCAGAGAACCTAGATCTGATGTTGATGATCGTCTCCCCAGAGCCACCAAAGAACCAATGACGAAGAAGGATGAAGACGATCAAATCCTTCATTGGAGCAACCTTTGTGAAACCCTTCACAAACTCCCCCTCATAAGATCCTCTCTCTCTCTCCCCTCCAAATTCTCCCTCTCCTTTAAGCTCTCTTTAGACAGTAAAAATAACAAAAGATATTTTAACATCAACTATTGAAGAGCTTAAGTTTGAAGGCCTCAAAAAGTGTCCTAAATTTTAACTTGTCATCAAATATCATTCAGGATGATCTGTCGATCGTCCTGTACAATCAGTATAAAAATAACCTTTTTCCCAGGACGATTGCCATTGTCTGGACGATCAGAAGAAATAATTTCTCCATAT